>CM046431.1:10409129-10546667 GCA_025506505.1 Flaveria sonorensis | reverse complement strand
TTTTTTCAAAATAGCTCACCTGGAATCTCAGGTGACTATCTTACAGAAGAGGGTCAATGACCAGCAACTTGAGATCACCGAATCTCAAGGCAAGTTGGCTTAGAGACCATGAGGACAACTCATCCAGGTCTACAAAAACTTGTGGATGTCATGGATCAATCTCCCAGCTCACCTATGCAAGAGGGTGATGCTACCAAAAAGGGGGAGGAAATTCTAACAATCACAGAACCTGGGAGTTCTTCCCAGAGTATGGACATAGAGGAATCACCATCCTCTCTTGCAGATGTTCATACTCAGCAACCTCCTCTAGACAGTGATCTATATTTGCTCATTTAATAACTATTTGAGGAGGGAATACCAAGAGCAATGTCTGCCCCTTCTGAGAACCCAATCTGGGGTTGGGGTTGACAGTATAGGAGAGAGCTCTTGTGATCTCTAGAGCTCAGGGTCAACTGGAAGTTCTCAACATTTCACACCTGAGTTTCTATAAGAGCATCAACTTGGTAGATCTACCACTTAGCAACCCAAGCAATAACAGACAAGCAGCAAAATGGGTAGAAAGAATCCAAGATAGGGTGCTAGAGGAGTTTAAATCGAGATCAAAATTATATAGACAGAGGCTAGCAGGTGAGATCTTTGGTCAACTGGAAGTTGAGGTAGACCCGGAGATTAGCTTCGAAGGGAAAACCTTGACTGAAGGCCTAGAGGTTGAACCTATGAACCTTGAGACAAGATCTCCCTTACACCCATTACCCTCAGTGAAACACTAGCTGGTGATAGTGTTTCACAACCTCTCTCTAGCCAGAGCTTGACAGCTGAACCAAGCAATGAAGGCCAAAGCTCTCTCCAGCCTGAGTCACCAAAGCCTGTGGATGACAAAGGCAAAAGAAAAATGACTCCTAAGGAGATTGAGAAGGAGAAGAGAGAGAGGAAGAGGAAGCTGAGGGGAGAGAGTTCAAGTGGTTTCCCAGGGTTTATGGAAGCTGCAATCAGGGCTGCCCCCAGGCTAAACACTCAGGAAGATGAGTTAAGGGCAGCCAGGCTAAACTACCTGGGAACCAGAAACTATAATGTTGATGAACTCATCTCTCTCCCCTTAGATGAATTGAATGAACTGGCTGACACAGAGTTGTCAAAGGAGAGGAAGGAAGCAGGGATGCAACATTGCTCCTCAAGCACAAGGAAGAAATGAGATTGAAAAGACTCTACAAGAACATTCCTGTCCTCTCCCCCAGTTCAAGAAAGTCCTGAGCCAGAGACTGTGGCCACTGAACAACCTCAGGTAGCAACTGAAGAAGAAAGACTAAAGATGATCAGCTACCTGAGTGCCACAGGTCTCTATCAGGCAGATGCACTTCTTCCCTTACCATCTGAGTACATATTGTTTGAATACAATAAGCAGATGGAAGTAAAAGCTAAAAGAGAAAAACAAGCTGAAAAGAAAAGATTAAGGGAAGAAGCTGCAAAGCCAAGGGCCATCAACCACAAAAGCCAAAAGAAGTCTGCTGACAGACAAAGGATGATGAGCTTCTTGAAGCTGTATGGATTCTCCAAAAGGAGGCTTGGCCCTATGTCTCTATCCACAATGGATGAGCATATCAGGGTAATCAAGCAGAAGATAAAAAAGGGAGAGCTGGTGGACTTGCATTCTCCACCAAGTCCAGCTCAACCTGAAGTTGAGGTGACGGTTAAACCCTCTGAGATAACACAACCTGAACCTGGAGCTGCATCTCAGCCAACTTCATCTTTTGATCCATAGCAGGGTCCTCCTCTCTCTCCTTCTGAACCTGTGAGAGAGGAGATCCCAACTAAGGGGGACTCAACTGAACAACCTGATACTCAAGACCAGTCTCCTTAGTTAAAATCATCAGGGAGAAGAAAAGGATGGCCAAAAGATCAACCTCAAAGAGAAAAAGAAGAAATGCATCCATCTCCCAACCTCAGGATGAGTCAGAGCATCCCAAGGGAGTGCATGAAGAGGTCTCTCAACAAAATCCAATCATAGTAGAGCCTCTTGCTGTTGGAAGACAAATTATGTCATGGTCTTATGATGAAGATCAAGACAAATGGTATGTCATAAGAGATTAGGAAGGCATGCATGTCTATTACTCAGAAGACATGCTCAATCTTTCTCTACATGATCTCTTTGACATGAGAAGGTTCTATGTTAGTCTGAAGGATCCAGACCTAATGATGAAGAAAGGTATGCTGAGGATCCTAATATGGACTATCAAAATCTAAGAACTTCTCTGTTTTGGTAGCATCAGCCTAGGGGAGTTTGTAAGATCATCTGAAGATTATGAGGCTGATGCAACCAACAAGCTAGAACAACCAAGTCTTTCATACGTGCATTAAGGAACAAAGATGAACTAGCTTTAGAAGTCTTACACTCTCAAATGTGTCCAAGTGTAAGATCTTCCGAAGCTAACAGTTCAGAAGGAGTTACTTCAAAAGTTTCACACTCAAACAGAAAAATATTCTAAGTGTGAAATCTTCCGAAGCCAAAGACCAGCATCTTCCGAAGCCTAAGATGAAATCTTCCGAAGCTTCAGAGACAAAGTCTTCCGAATCTGTGAAGACTGATTTCTTCAGAGGACAGAGAAAATATGCTTTCTCTGAATCAACTTTTGATAAAGCTGACACACTTTCCGCTGCCTGCTCTGGTGGTTCACTTACTTTAGACAAGTTGGTGAAACTTCCATGCTTTATCAAAAAGTAGGAATGGTCTTTGTCTGTAACTTACCTTACTTGTTCCTGTAGACTTTTTGTATTAGGAAAAATCAGTGAGCTATGGCATGTCATAGTCACTAGTCAAAAGGCAATCTGCCTTTTGACTGTAGATAGATCTTATTGTCTAGATTAGTCAAATCCCAACTGTCTTTACATGTAAGTGACGGTTGTAGGTTGTAGTATAAAAGTGTCTCAGGTCCTTGTAATTGCTTTATGCTTTGTAACACTTGTAAAAGAACTTGAGATCAATATACAACATCCTTGAAAACAAATCTTGTGTTCTTGTGTTGCTCTTAGTTCTGTCTCTTCAATTTACTTGTGTTCCTAGTATCATCTGTCTCAAGTTACCAGTTCACTATTTGAATTATTAAGTGATTTAAGATCTCTGCTCAGTAAGTGCTAAGTACCCTTACACGGTCCTGAAATTACAGTTATTCCCGTGAAAACTTCAACCAAATCGACTTTTTGAGTTTGAATTACTGCTAGGGTCTTAGATCTTCATTCCCACCATCTGAACTCAAAGATACTGAGCGTAAAGATGCTGATCATCAATATAGCATGTAACAAAGCCGATTTCATGTGTGTTCACGCTTGGTTTCACCTTCTTCTCCTTTGAAACCCATCCAAACTCGATCAAAACCTTTAAATCTTCAACCTTCATGTTTATTGTCTTAAAACGGATGATCGCGGAATAAACATCCATGTATCAAGTGCAACAGCTTGCTCTGATAACAAATGTAAAATCCTCATAACAATCAAATTCATAAATATATTACACTTGATAATCAAATTAAGATGGATGTGTGTGTATGTGATATCAACGAACATTAAACAAACTCAATCGGATATTATTAACTAAACGCTACAAATTCCAAAGGAGTTTACATTGCTTAAGCTCGATCCACTGAGGTGAGCTCCCCTCGGGCAGCCTATCACATCACTCTCGGCTCTCTCAACTTCATAGCACTTTTACAAATGAAACACACATAATGAAATACAAAGCAACAACAACTATTTATACATGATAGATTCCATGAGAGAAGTTTCAAAAGTTCTCGCGTGAACCAAAGTTCTTGCATGAACTAAAGTTTTTGCATGAAGTAAAAGATCTTGCATGAACTTAAAGTTTTCACATGCTTTCGAAAACATATGTCCTTTTAGATGTTTTCGCTTTCTTAGATTTTGCTTTTCACTTGATATTATAATTCATAATAGCTAGGGCCTTACAATATATATTTGAAATAATTACATTATAAAATTAAGCATTTTTATATTTAATTTGAGTATAGTATTGTACTAAGTGTTTTTAGAAAAAATAGGTTTGCTTATAACTATGTGTTTTCACCTTGTATAGCTATGCGTTTTCAACTCTTATACCTATACGTTCTCACTTCGTATAACTATGCGTTTTCACCTTCTTAACCATGCATCAAGAATGAACGATGCATTTTCATGTCTAAAACTATAATGATTTAATGTATTACCATGCAGAAGCGTTTTCATGTCCAGAATAATGACGTGTTTTCGTATAATTATGTATTTTACATCCAATACAAAAAAATGATAATATTTTTAAACATATATGGTGCATGATGGTTGTTTCTAACCCTTCTTAAGATTTTTTTCTTTATATATGTGTGTAAGTGTAAGTTTGTATAGACACATAAGCACATACATACACACATACATAGTTTGAAGTTGAATTAAAACACCTAAAAACCTTAAGAAGTCTAGAAATTGGCCTTTTAGTTTTAGAATCATAAATTTGGATAAATCATGTATATAATTGAACCATTAATTTACACGTGTTTATTGATAAACTAGTTTTAGTGAACCCGTGTATTATACGGGTTGAATAAAAAAATATTGAATAGAATGAAAATATATTAATTATAAATCGATATTCTAAAATAAGATATTATTAAAATCTTTTTTATAATAAATAAAATAAAAATTTTATTTCGAAACAAACGTTTAAAAAATGTCATACTTAAAGTCTTTCTTCTTATAACTCTCAATTTTAATTATTTTTTGTTTATAAAATTTTACTTTTTAAAACACCAATTATAAAATATTTTGTATTTTTAAAAAAGTTTGATGTTCTAAAAAGTTTTCTAATTTTATGAAAAATCATTTCCTTAGAAATAACATTAGTAAAAAGATCTCGCTTAATTTATTAAAAAAACTATTTTAATCTAAAAACTTAAATAATATTATTAGTAATTAAAGTGATTATTAAATAGGAGAGAGAATCGGAAAAAAATTGATGAGTAAGAATATGATGTTAACATGTGTCCCTACTAGATATTATTTTATTAGAGTATGGAGATGGAGATTATGACGTGTTTGACTTGTGTATTTATGTTCACTGATGTTTGCTTGTGTTTATTATGTTTGATAATTACGTTCAATTATTTTTGTTCGTTTGTGTTCATTTACATTCATGAATTGTTCGTTTAGTTTTTAACAAATAAACATGAACGGACACAAATATTTTTATTTTCATAATGAACAAACATAAACAAAAACTATACTCGATTATGTGTTCGTATTCAAGTTTGGTTAAAGTTAAATAAACAAACACGAACATGCTGATGTTTGAGTTTGTTCGGTTTATTTTCAAACCTATCTATATCAAAATAAACAATATATCCATATTAGTTAATTAATATCTAATAATAAACAACGCTTTCTTCCCCACTCCTTACACCCTACTATCTTCCTCTCTCTTCTCAATTAAACATAAAATCTCCACACAATTCCACTATTTGATTTAAATAACAAAAAAACATGGAATAAGTAAGCCCAAAACTAGGCATACATCTCAAATAGACATACCATACTCTGTTTTGCCCAAAAAACACCACATCAACAGCAACAATAATTAAAGCTAAGGAGATTGTCAATCAATTTGCAATTGTAAAACGTCTTTAACATCACGAAGTCATAATTCTTCACAAAACCTAATTCTATGGAAAAATGAAAATAATCACTACTACAAAACTGGACATTTACCACCGAATAAAACACATTTAGCGAGCACTTTGCGAGCGAAATCACATTCGGGCCACAAAATTAATGACGACACTCAATTCGGTTAGGAAACAGACGCAAACTTCATGACCGTTTAATCTTAGTTGCAAATACAAATACAAACGGAGAAAAAGATAAATTATAATAGAATATATAACTTGCTCTCTAAACAGTCACAAATATTTAGGTTATTTGCTAAGAAATTGAAGCTGTGAGTTAATATTCATATGTTTTCTTACCTAGTACATGTTTCCAACAACTCACTTGGTTTTATATTTAAAATCTAGTAAATTTCCCATATGGATCCAAGTTTGTGAGTAGTGTTGAGGCGGGCACTGCCCAAAACGTTCACAAGTCAACAAGCTTGGCTTAGAAAATTTCCTTTCATTTAAAGGTATGATTTATGTAAAAATATAAACATTTTTTGTTAGGATTCAAAAAAGAAAATTAGGAATAATAAATCTATTAATAATTTTGAAACGTATTTGCAGTTTGTCAATGCTTTGCATGCCCTTATTAGTCTAACTGCTCCACCAACTCCCTTTCCAATTATATTACTTAGGAAGGTATGTTTTTTCAGTTAACAAGTTTTCTCTTTTGAAATATTTCTGATCATAATGTTTTGTTTCAGTAAAAAACTGCATTATTATCGACTTTCTTGTTCCTTGATTAAGTTTTTTTCCAACACTTACACAATGTCTTTTTATCAAATTGGATGGGTTCTTCAGTCTACTACTTTAGTAGAGGTACACAGCCGATAATTCGCGTCAACACTAGCGACAAACCTTTAGCTGCAACTTAGTAGCGTAGACAATAGTATTAGCGGCGATTTTTGTGGTTTTTTTTTTTTTTTTTTTTGCGGCAACACGTGTCGCCGCTAGTGGACCAATTCTTTGTATTGACTCACACCATGTCCTTTTACCATCTTCTCTCAATTCTCATGATTGATTGCATTATTTGTTGTATGCAATTTGGAGAGGTTGGCTGGCTTTAAAAATCAATGAAGAAAATGATCAACGAACTCAAAGGTACTGATAAATACAAGGTTTGTGTGGATCATCAATCATTCAATCTCTCTTATACAAGTTTGCACTTTATCTTTAGTTTCTCAATTTTGTTTTCTATGGTTGAATGTACTTATTTTTCTTTTGCTTTGTACAGGAAAAAAATAATGGTTTCACACTTGAAGCATACTTTAAGGAAAGAATACGTGATATAGGAAAACTACAAAGAAAATGTGTACAAGATATTGAACTTGTATGATTTTTGTAAATATGTATAAGTTTTTGTTTTGATTATGTTTGTATATAGGAATATATTTGTTAATAAAAAACTATAAATTTTATAAAAGAGCATATTTTCTTTTTAATTGTTGTAGTAATATTTGTGACCGCAATACCGCATAGTAACCAGAAGAATGGTAAGGTGGCAAAAAGGCGGTGACAAACCGGTCGCAAGAAAACGGTGTCAAACTAGTGACAAAAATTGGTGGCAGAACAGTGGCAAATTTGCAGTAATAAAACCGGTTGCAAAAGGATGGTTGCAAGCCTGTTGCAATACTTGTGTCACTATAAAAGCATTCGCTAATTTTGTTCGCAAAATAACCGGAATTGCTTTGGAGGCACTTGACACTGCATTTTCGGTGAAAAATAGGTCACGAATGGCTATTTTCCACCGTTTTGTGACCGAAACTACGGTGGGATTGTAGTAGTGAATTAACCTAATTCGAATTCAATATGCAATTTATTGACTTGTAAAAGTGTCATCAAAAGAATCCATAGTAAAATCCGTAGCAAAACCTAAATCTAGGAAAATAATACATAATAAATATTAATACCCATAGCAAAATCCATAGAAAACTTAAGAAAATAGATATTTAGGATAGTTGAAAGTAAATTAGTTAAAATCTATAAAGAAAGCCATATTAATATCAAGAAATAAGTTTTGAAAACTAAATAAGTCACTTAATAAAAACCTTTGTAAAATTTCTAACAAAATCAAGAGATATATAATGACTATAAATAAATAAAAAGAAATCGTTAATAAAAACTATAGTAAATGTATAAGAAAATGAGTTTTGATTACCTATTGACATAATTCATCAAACGTAATAAATTAATACCAAATATGATCAATTGAGACTTATTATGTAGTTAAAAGCTATTATAACCCTCAAGAACCAATACGACTCGTTAAGGTGCAAAACTCGTTATAAGTTATTAAAAAAACTTTGCACTCGTAGTTAGTCATGTATCAATGCGAAATTACTTATGGAGAAGTAATAATAAATCATTTAGGATCAATTGTGATGAACTAGGGTTAGATAGTGCAAATATTATATAGTCAACGAAGGTCAATAATGGTTAATGATAATCAATTAGGGTAAATAACAGTTAGTGATGATCAATTAATGAAAAATTAGTTGTAGGGGTGTTCATCGAATCGAACTAAATTCAATTTAATCAAATCGATTAAGTTGAACTTTTAAATTTCAAAACAACATTCGAATTCGATTTGTATTCGACAAAGATAAGTCGATTTGAAATTGAATCAAATATGAAATTTTCAAATAGAATTCGAATTCGAATCGTAGTCAAAAGAAAATTTCAATTACTCAATTCGTATTTGGTAAAGAAAATAATTAATCGAATAATTTTTTTTAAATTTATTCGAAAAATCAAATTTCAAATGATCAAAATAAAAATACAATCGTAACACACAAATATTCCAAGTGCCAAATAAGGCAGAAGGTATCGATTATAATTTAGAATCTTAGATGAAATATTTTTTGAACTTTTGATTCTTATTTTCTTATATACATAATTTTAAATTAATATATAAAATAAATAAATGTAAGTGTGCATATTTTTAATTCGAAAATTATAAGGCACAAAGTAGAATTTTGATTCGAATTCGATAATTAGACTTCGAATCAAATCGAATCTGAATTTGAAAATTCAAATTGAAATTCAAATCAGTAATTTTTTACTCAAATCGAATTGAATTTCAAGGTTTTCGAATCGATTTGAATATTGAACACCCCTAATCAGTTTTATTATATGTAATTAACGACTTTTATGATGAAATCATGGTAAGTATGTTTGGCTAGAGGCTATTGGCCTAATTTAAAGTGAGTAAGGTTAATATGATCAATTAGAGGAAATTGTGTGTCGAAATTGGTCACACATGGTTAATTAAGGCTAATTTTGATTAATGATCACCAATTAGTGTCTTTTAAAACATTGAATCGACGTGCTACACTTGATGAATTCTGGATGCAAACTCATGCAAAGAAAGGATTGAGACCCCTAGACAGATTGACGGTAGTGGGTCTATAAGAGATATTGGAGAAGCCGGTGATGTGGAAGAGAACATTCACGAGCATAACGTCAATTGGGTTGACACGAGAGCGGGTCAAACTATAGTAAGTCTCCTTTACTTTGTAAATACATATATATTTTTTAAGTATAAAATTTTAGAAAAACATGTCAGTTTTAGTTGAAAAAAATAGTTTTTATTGAAAAAAGATATATTTTTATTTGAGAAAATGAATTTTTTAATAAAATATTAAATATTTTTTCTTGAAACTGGGTTATGTTAAGAATAATATTTTGTGTTTTCTTTAAAATCCATCTTATAAGAGGAGTAATAGTGTATGTTTTCATATACAAACAGGTTACTATTGGTTTTATAAAGATAAGGTTGTACAATCAAGTTATGGTACCATTTTGAATAGGACTTTTAGCTTGTAATATAGTCCGGTTAAAACTTTAGGTTATATTGTTTATTTAATCGTATTATGTTAATCTGCATATACTATTGCATCTAAAACTTACTGGATCTTTTGAAGCCAATACACTTTCTTTAATTGTTTTGTTCTAGAGTGATGAATACATTATATGATTTTCAAGCATGTATAAGTGTGTATATTGTATTAATTCCTAACATGTAAACTTCAAACGCTTGTACTTATTTATATATGCAAACTATAAAACGATGACATACTATTTTTTTCTTACTACAAATAAATACAAGGAGTGTGTTGTTGAGAGGTATGAAGAGGACGATACCTTACACCCCGAACTTGATGTGGAATTATGGTCACAAACTAGCAGGGAAAATAAAAAGGTAGATTGTATAGAACTGGCAACACTAGTGACCCGTATGTCGCGCTGATCGGTACACCATCAATGCTTAGTAGTGATCCGCCTGAGAGAAGTGATGAGATTTGTATTCTCTTTTAGCGATAGAAATTCGATTTATTCTAATAACAACAAAAGTATATTTATTGTGATATCAATGAATCATTGTAGTAGAAGGTTTGTATTTACACATATTGAATTGTTGTATGGAAAGATGATTGTTTGCATGATTAGTAACAATTAGAGGTGATAATCCTAGCCTATTTGTTTTTAGTTGGGCTGGTCTGGACATTATGGGTGCTAATTCTAATTAGGTTAGTTTGGGCAAAGTAGTTTTTAATTGGTCTTAATAGGTCAAGATGGGTAATAAAAAATATAGAAATAGGTTAGGATGAAACATTCTTGCACATACACATAATTTACTTGAATGAAGTGCCTTATATTGAGCTTTATTTGTTTATAATTTGCTAAAAATAAGAGTTCTTAATGTATTTGGTATTAATGTGTTATGAGTGTAATGTGCTAATTTATTTATTATAGGTGCAAAGGTTGAGAGAACAAGTAGTGAAGTTAGAACTTTATAAAGCATAGAAAAATGCTACGATAAAGAAAATTGAAGAAAATGCAAGGTTATACGCTGAAATGAGTGAGAAAATTCAAATGCTATCACAAAACCTACCACAAAACATTCTATAACAAATATTTTATAGTAAAATCCTAGATAAATCATCCATAGCAAAACCATGACTAAAATCCATAGCAAACCTTTCCATAACAAAAAACAAAAATCCATAGCAAACCCCCAAATATTTATAGCCAAATGCATAGGTAAATTAGTGACGCCAATTTTTATAGCTAAGCTCGTTGTAAATATTGGCCCGTAGCAAGACAACTAGCGACGAAAGTATCATCTACAAACCAAATTTGTAGCAAATTCGTAGCCACTCGTTTTGCTATGGATTCGCTACGGATTTAACCGTAGCAAATACCTTTTTCTATAGTAGTGTATTGGATAGTACTACTAGGTTTGACAAACCTCACTCGTGTAACTGAAGGTCAAGTGGATGCAACATTATTCTAAACAACAAACATAATGCCATATCTTGGTAAGTCATGGTGGAAAGCAAACAAAAAAACTCAGTTAGCTTCACTAATTTAATATGTTCTTGATATAGACTATCAATCTATTTCAATGCACTTTGCTTATGATACTAACACGCAAACACTTTTACTTGTTTTGTAAACTCATAAACTCACCAAACTTGTGTTAATAGATCACTAAATTACATGTGCACGTAGGATCACGACATGGTCTCATATCTTTCAAACATTTTGAAACATTACTTATTGCATGGGTTTTAAATTCTGGTTTTGCGCAAGTGTCTTTGCGTATTTACTTTTACATCAGAATCTTTTAAAAACTCATATAATGTTCGTTCGGAGTAACTAATGATTCTAATTCTAGTTTGTAACACGTCTCGTGGTAAAACCCCGCATATAGAATTTGAAGGTGACAAAAAACTTTCTCTATTTAATATATATATTTGTTCACACATAAATCAACACAACTAATTAGATCAATGGTTGTTATTAATTCGCATATTTCATATAGTTGTATACTATGTATAGAAAAACTCTCTCTTTCTCTACACGCGCGCGCGCGCACAAACACATACACACACACACACACACACACACATATATATATATATATACACACACACACACACACACACACACACACACACAAACACACACACACACACACACACACACACACACACACACACACATATATATATATATATATATATATATATATATATATATATATATATATATATATATATATATATATATATATATATATATATATAGGGTATGGTTATCTTGACAGCTATATTTTTTTAAGAACTCAAGTAACCAATATAATCCACACGTCACAGGCAAGTCACATGACATTTCCATATTTTTTCAAACGTTCATAATTTTTTTCACGACATTATTTTTAAAAAAAATTCACTATTAAATTCAGTATTTTTTTATTTTCCTAACGCCTACCATATTGATATATTTTTTTAAAAATATAATCTATCCGTTATTTACATATGTGTAAATCTGGTAATACATATGTGTAGTGCCGGATTTTCACATGTGTAAATCCGATATTACACATGTGTAAAACGAATTTCGTAAAAAAAGAGACTTTTTTTCATTTTTATAATTTTTGTAATTTTTTTATGAAAGAGGGAAACCAGTGAAATATTTTTTGTATTTTTTTATATTTTTATGCTATTTTTATTTTATAATTTTTTTATTATATTTTTGTTAATTATCATTTTTTTTAAAAACTAGTGGCTCATATTGATTTATAAAGTTTTAACAAAAAAATGAGTTCTTATTTGAACCCTCCTCTATATACACATATATATACATATATAGGGGCAGGTTACTATACAAAGTTTAATTTCGTGCAAAGCGTACGAAGTAACCAGAGCGTGACACGTGTTTTTGTGGCGGAGGGGTAGTTTCGTCTGTGCTACAATTACGTATAAAATGTTCATAATTACGCAAGTTATATTTATAATTACGCAAGTTATATATTTTATTACGCAAGTTATAGTTATTATTACGTAAAGAAATATTACTCACGTTATAAAAATATAATCACGCAAGTTATATTTATAATTAAGAAAGTTATGTGATAATTACACAAGTTATATTCATAATTACGCCGTTAATAATCACGCAAGTATACGCATCGTATACACATTTTAAAAAATTGTTGATTTTTTTATAAAAAAAGTATAGCGATACTGTACTCATATTAAAGAGGATAAAATGCTCGACTTTTTGATGTATTTTTTTAAAAATAATATCATATAAAAAAATTATATACGTTTAAAAAAAGGGAGAAAATTTGAAAAAAGTCAACAATTGTAAGATATTTACAAATATACCCCTCCAAACACATTTTTTGTGTTATTATTACATCTTAAATCTAAATCGTTAATCGATTAAAACAATGGTTGTTATCATTTCGTACACTTCGTACGAATTAATCATTTTGTCCCGTAAACTTTCCCTAATTATATATATACTTTCACAACATAAAGGGAACACAATAAATTTACAAATTAATTTGCATATGATAGCACATCACAATGCATGTGGTCAGAACAACACAACATATTTTCAAAATAAATTTGAATAAGCACTATTTTTATTTACTGTATTTTTTCATTATAAAGTGATGTTTCGATATTTATAAAGTGTAGTTTTTATGAAGTGTTACGTAGTTTTTATGACTTAACAAGTGCGATTTATTTTTGTTAAGTGCTGCTTTGGCATTCTGATCAAAGTGTTATAATATTATCAGTTGGCACTTGGCAAGATAAAAAACGAAGTTCAACCAACTTGTCATATCAAAATGGTATGGAAAATATTTATTTCTTTGCAAATAAATGAAATTTTATATGTAAATTAACATTATGATCTTTCTAAGTGGACAGGTTCTTAATCTAAATTGGACCCACAAGTTGAATTTTCCAACTTAAACAATGTAATTTGCGTCTTTTAACTAGCAAGTTTTAATTTTAGTAAATAAATTTGACTTAAATTAATTTGTTTTATATGAAATATTAGTTGGCATTTGGCAAAATAAAAACGAAGTTCAACCAACTTGTCATGTCAAAATGATACCAAAAATATTTCTTTTGTAAATGAAGTTTTATATGTATAACATTGATCTCTCCAAGTGCACAAGGCTTAAATCTCAAGCGGACCCACAAGTTGAATTTTCCAACTTAAACAATTTAATTTGCATCTTTCAACTCTCAAGTTTCAATTATAATGAATAAATTTGATTTAAACTATTTTGTTTTATATGGAAAATCAGTTGGCATTTGGCAAGATAAAAACAAAGTTCAACCAACTTGTCATGTCAAAATGATACGGAAAATATTTATTTTCTTTTTAAACAACTGAAGTTTTATATGTAAAATAACATTATGATCTTTCCAAGTGCACCGTGCTTGAATATCCAGCGGGCCCACAAGTTGAATTTTCCAACTTAAACAATTAAATATGCGATTCGTCAACTCTTAAGTTTCAATTTTAATGAACAAATTTGACTTGAATTATTTAGTTTAATGGAATTTGGCAAGGTAAAAACGAAGTTCAACCAACTTGTCATATCAAAATGACACGAATAATATTTATTTTCTTTTTAGTAAATGAAATTTTATATGTAAATTAACATTATGATCTATTCAAGTGCACGGGGCCTAAATCTCAAGCGGACCCACAAGTTGAATTTTCGAACTTAAACAATTTAATTTGCATCTTTCAACTCTCAAGGTTCAATTTAAATGAATAAATTTGACTTAAATTATTTTGTTTTATATGGAGAAGCCATTGGCATTTGACAAGTAAAAACGAAGTTCAACGAACTTGTCATGTTAAAATGATACGGAAAATATTTATTTTCTTGATAAATAAATGAAATTTTATATGTAAATTAACATTATGATCTTTCCGAGTGCACAGGGCCTAAATCTCAAACGGACACAAAAGTTGAACTTTCCAACTTAAACAATTTAATTTGCATCTGTCAACTCTCAAGTTTCAATTTTATTGAATACATTTACTTATATTATTTTGTTTTAAAAACAAAGTTCTACCAACTTCTCATATCAAATGATACGGAAAATAGTTATTCTTTTTCATGTAAATGAAATTTTATATGTAAAATAACGTTTTAATTTTAGTAAGATAATGGTATTAAAATTTTAATTATATCTTGTTCAACAATTTTTATATAATATTAGAGCAATCACAACGTGTTCTCTATTTTTATGTGAGTGAGTAACTTAAATTATAGAGAATTATTGTAAATGGTTGTGAATGAAAGATGAAGAAAATTTATGTTTTCTCATATTTGAAAAACACGATACAACCTTCATGAATATGAATAAACACGGTATAACCCCAATAAATTCTTTATATTTTTGAAATTGGTTTTGAGTGAATTAGAAAGAAAACGTAATGTTAAAGATATGAGAAAAATATTAAATAATTAAAAAGTACAGAGAAAAAATAATGATTTTTAATGTTATTATAATGATGTGGATGGTGGATGTATTGTGAATGCACTTTTATAATTGGAAACTAAAAGGGTAAATAACTTCTTAGTATTATTATTCTTCAATCGCTATTCAAGCTCGTTTAATGTTTCTTAGCAAAAATGTATAACGCTTGTTAGCATGTATCTTTATAGAGCGGCTTGGCTAACCCATTTAATCAAATTAAGTTTGAAAATTTTAAAATCAATTTTTAATCATGTTTGTACCTCAGGATTTTAGTTAATTACATTGAATCATCTGCATCCCATCGATTTGTTTCCAACAATTTAGTTTTTGGACTTTGCGTTCTGCCCTGCTATATATAAGCTTCTTTTTCAAAATGTACTATTCAATTCACCGAGGTATCTACGAAATTTATTAATTTAGCAGATGAAAATCTATGAGTGGGTCGTCAAAAGATTTGTTGATTAGTAATGTGCTACATCTCAACAACCTTTTCCTTTTCTGTCGGTGAGGGTCCTTCTAAATGGAGCCGTGAAAAAAAAATTACATATTTGTATTCTTTTTTAGCATTTACATACTTTCTCTTTCAAAACTCATTAATTATATATATACCTAATCTAAAAAATTAATTACATATTTTTTCTTTTTAAATCATATATATTACATATTTACACATTTTATTAAAATTACTTATTGAATAATTATTGTGTTCATATTTTTACTAAGTTATTTTTACAAATTTTCTTTTCTAAAAACATCAATCATATATTTTCTCATATTTGAGTCTTCTACATACGTAAAAATAATAATGTTTAAAACTTCATCTCAAAGCAATAATCACCGATCATCAAACTATATATCTAAATACAAGACACAATTTTCAAAGTTTTAAACAATTATAATAACAAAATATAAATACGTAAAAATCCCTTGTAAAAACAAGATAATATAGTCCTTTAATAGGTTAATTTTAATAAAATTTATAACATGTAATATATATATATATATATATATAAATATATAAAGGGAGGTTCTACTAAAAATTATATTTTGCCTAAGAAGGCTAAAAAATGATCTTAACCTTGTATTTCTTAATCAATGGATAAAATGATAATGTTATAAAAATAAAAAAAAGATGGAAGGGTATTTTGGGTATGTAATTACTTTTGTTGTCTTTTTTGAGTTTTCTCCAAATTTTTTAAATTTTATAACTTTTTCATGCTAGATTATTTTTAAAACAAATTGCACCGTAAAATCAAACATTTTTAC
Organism: Flaveria sonorensis; assembly: GCA_025506505.1. Classification (NCBI taxonomy): domain Eukaryota; kingdom Viridiplantae; phylum Streptophyta; class Magnoliopsida; order Asterales; family Asteraceae; genus Flaveria; species Flaveria sonorensis. The sequence continues at coordinate 10,530,406 of CM046431.1, read as the reverse complement.
TCTTAAAATTGAGTATAGTATTGATATATTTTTTTACAAAAAAAAGAAACAAATTATGTGAAATTGTGTCATATTTTAACGTTTTTGTGCTATTTTCCATAAAAACAATATAGAATTGTGCTGTTTTATGTCAAACAACACCGTTTTGTGCTGTTTTTCGTCAAAGAACACAGTTTTGTGCTGTTTTGCGTCAAACAACACAGTTTTGTGCTGTCTTGCGTAACATGTTCTATGTTGTTTTGCGTTAAAGCAACAAAATATCATGTGTTGTTTTTATAATGTATTATTGTATTTAATCAAAATAGCACAAAACTATGCTGTTTTGCGTCAAACAACACTGTTCTATGCTATATTGAATCTTTAGCACATCTTTTGTTTTATTTTATGAAATGCAGCATATATTTTGCGAAAGCTAAAGGGTGATGCGAGCGGCGTGAGACCTTGAGGTGGCAATACTTCGCCATGGTTGGTGGGTTTACAGTTCTACAATTACTCATATGCGGGGTTGCTATAAAAGAGTGAAAATGTTTGCTTGAGATTAAAGATGTAAGAACATGTGCTATATTTTGTTAAAAAATGTTAGATTTTCTTTTTGATATTATTGCCCTTAAGCTTTAAATTTAAATGATGCCACATGTCAGGTTAGTATTGATTATCAGATTTATTAGGAAAAATTATTTTTTATTTGAACCTCTACCTATATAAAAATTTATTTTTAATAATAAATCTATCTTACTCTTACATTAGACCAAATTACATTATGCCTGGGTTTAAACCCATGACCTCCCTTCTAACAGGTAAACCCTCTACCAAGTGGGTTAAACCCATATTAGCACAATTACATATTTGTTGTTCCTAACTCCAAAATTTTGTTATGTTTATGTAAAATTTTGTAGACATATCATAACTACCAAGGTTATATCACAATAAGAAAAGCACGATATGAATTCATTAGAAAACCCCATTTCCCATATAAGATAGTGTCTAAAAATTTGATTTAAAAATGATCATTTAGTATGCATATCGCCCCAAAATGTTTAAAACATGTATGAAATAGGGGATCTAGAACTCACCTGATGAGTAGATTGCTATCAGTCTAAGAGAAATTCAGGTCAATAAATAAGTTGTACAATCTGCATGGAAATCACCACACGAATCTATCATCTTCTATGCAATACAACTAGTTTCGCATCTAGTTTCGCAGCTAGTTTCGTAGCTAGTTTCGCAGCTAGTTTCATTCGTAGTTTCGCACGAGATCTCTGCCCAACTTTTGTTGGAATTGACCAGCGAAACTTAGTTTCGCAGCTAGTTTCTCAGCTAGTTTCTCACACAGTTTTGCATGATGAAACTGCAATTTCGCTGGACGAGTTTTTCAGCTCGTTTTTCATCAAAAATCTTCATTTTTCAACCAAAATCTATACATTTTACATCCCAATCTTTGGTTTATCATTTCTAAGGCTAGATCTAAGCTTTTTACACCATTTCATATGTAAAAATGTGATCTTTTTTGAAATCTTTTTCAAAACCCTAAAAACTCAAAACTCAAGAATCAAACCTAGATCTACAGAGATATTTAGATGGTGATTCTTACCCAGATTTCTTGCTCTTTTCTTGTTGTTTTGATGCTCAAACATCAGTTCTTCAATCCTTCAATCACAAAACTCCAAATCTTTAAGTTTTTTCACTTTCTCTCACTACTTTCTCTCTCTAAGTTGTTAGTGGCTTGGATTGTAAGAAATAGAGAAGGTGGCTAATTATGGGTGTTTAATAGGTGCTTAGGCCCTTAAATCAATCAAACCCTAAGCCCATAAGGTAATTTGGCCCATAATATTTCTCTCTCTCTTTTTTTTACGTAACCCGAACTCAACCATTATTACTAAGTTGCTCGCTTCGACATTCCGGGGCGTTACAAGTCTCGCCCCCTTTCTTAGGTTTCATCCTCGAAATCTGCCTAGTCATTAGAAAGATCGGGGTATTGCTTTCTCATTTCTTTCTCAGATTCCCAAGTGGCATCCGACCCCTTTCTGTGTTCCCATTGTACCTTGACTTGCTTGATCACTTTGTTTCTTAATTGTTTCACTTTTCTATCTAAATTGGCGACCGGCTGCTCCACATAATTCAACTTTTCATCCACTTCAATATCATCGAGAGGCACAACCCTCTCATCATTGACCAAACACTTTCGCAGATACGACACATGAAACGTGGGGTGAATCCCACTTAACTCTTTGGGAAGGTCCAGCCTATAAGCTATATCTCCAACTCGAGCCAATATCTTAAATGGTCCAATAAACCAGGGACTTAATTTCCCTCTTCCTAAACCGAATAATTCCTTTCCATGGCGACACCTTTAACATTACCCTTTCACCCACCCTGTATTCTATTAGTCTTCTTCTCTTATCAGTGTATGACTTTTGTCTATTCTTTGCAGCTTTCATGTACGCTCTGATTTTCTCTAGCTTTTCAGTCGTGGCTTCCACAAATTCTAAACTTCCCAACTCTTTTTGTCCGATATCCCCCCAACAAACTAGAGTTCTGCATCGTCTCCCGTACAACATTTCATATGGAGGCATTTTGATACTAGCATGATAGCTATTGTTGTAAAAAAATTCTGCTAATGGTAGATGACTATCCCAATTACCACCAAAGTCAATATTACAGCCTCGTAGCATGTCTTCCAGTATCTGTATCGTTCTCTCGAATTGCCCATCGGTCTGCGGGTGGTATGCCGTACTGATATGCAACCTTGTCCCCATCTCTTCGTTAAGCCTCCTCTAGAATTTAGATGTATATCGCGTGTCTCTATCTGACACAATTGATATAGGCATACCATGCCGTGCGACTATCTCTTTGATGAACAACCCCATGAGCTTCTCTGAACTGATTGCTTCCTTGATAGGTAAGAAATGAGCACTCTTGGTCAATCTGTCTACTATTACCCAATTTGAATCGTTGCCCTTGGTTGTACGCGGTAACTTTGTAATAAAATCCATGGTAATATGCTCCCACTTCCATTCTGGCACTTCCAACGGTTGAACATACCCATAGGGCCTTTGGTGCTCGGTCTTTACTTGCAGGCAAGGTAGGCATTTAGTTACATACGCAACTACCTCCCTTTTCATCTCGGGGCACCAATAATCTTTCTTCAAATCATGGTACATCTTATTTGCTCCTGGGTGTATTAAGTAGCAAGTCTTGTGTGCTTCATCTAAAATTTTCTCTCGCAAATCCCAATACCTCGGAACCCATATCCTGCCATAAGTTGTCTTCACACCCAACGTGTTATCAACTAGGTCATCGGCTTTTCCCACCATCCTTTCTTTATTAACTTAGGGTTCCTTCAAGGCTTTCATATGAGCTTCACTTATTAATCTCATAATATCTGGGGTCACTACTAGTTGACACACCTTCACTCGAAATGGTTCAAATCCTTCTTTTCGGCTCAGGGCATCGACTACCACATTAGCCTTACCCGGGTGGTAATGGATCTCATAATCATAATCCTTTATTGGCTCCAACCATCTTCTCCGTCTCATATTCAGATCTTTCTACCCGAAGAAATATTTTTGACTTTTATGATCAGTGAATATAGTGCACTTAGTGCCATAGAAATAACGTCTCCATATCTTCATGGCTAACACCACTGCTGCTAGTTCTAAATCATGAACAAGGTAATTGACCTCCGTGTCCTTCAGTTGTCTGGATGCATAAGCTATAACCTTTCCTTTTTGCATCAATACACAACCTAACCCACAGTAAGAGGCATCGGAGTATACCGCTAGGTCTTCATCTCTTTTCGTAAGGTTTGTACTAGCGCCTTGGTTAGTCTATCCTTCAATTCTTGAAATACATTCTCTTGATCCTTTTCCCAGTCAAACACAATGTTCTTTCTTGTTAACCTTGTTAATGGGGAGGCTATCTTTGAGAAGTCCTTGATTAACCCTCTATAATAACCTGCCAATCCCAAGAAACTACGGATTTTGGATGGTGTCTTTGGAGATTTCCATTGCGTCACTGCTTGAACTTTTACTGGATTGACCATAATCCCTTCCGAATTTACAATGTGCCCTAAGAACTGCACCTCACATAGCCAAAATGCATATTCTGAGAACTTTGCGTATAATTTCTCCCTTCATAATGTTTCTAACACCTCCTTGATATGGCAAGCGTGGTCTCCTTCATTCTTTGAGCAGATTAAGATATCGTCGATGAAAACTATTACTGATCTGTCCAACATCGGTTGACACACGCGATCATTAAGTCCATAAATACTGCAAGAACATTGGTTAGCCTGAATGACATAACTAGAAACTCATAGTGTCCATAACGCGTTCAAAAAGCTGTCTTTGGAATATCTTGCTCCCTTACTTTTAGCTGATGATAACCGGATCTGAGATCTATTCTAGAAAACCAACTTGCACCTTGTAACTGGTCAAACAAATCATCTATTCCAGGTAAAGGGTATCGATTCTTCATGGTCAGCTTATTCAATTCTTTATAATCTATACACATCCTCATGCTACCATCCTTCTTCCTTACAAACAACACCGGAGCAACCCACGGAGATATGCTGGGCCTAATGAATCCCTTGTTAAGACATGAGCTCTTTTATCTCAGATGGGGCTAGACGATATGCTGCTTTGGCAATGGATTGGGCTCCTGGCAGTAGATCAATCTGAAATTTTATCTCTCTATCAGGCGGTAGTCCTGACAGATCCTCCAGTAATACATTAGGAAAGTCACACACCAATGGTACATTTGACAACTGTTTTACTTTCTCTTTAACATCCTTGACATATGCTAGATTAACCTCGTCTCATAAATTTCTCCGCCTTAATCATGGAAACGACCCTTGGCACTTTGCAGATGTTATCACCATAAATTGTAACTGCACTTCCATCAGGAGCTGTTAATCGGATTATCTTTTGCTGGCATATTATGTTGGCATCATAGGAGGCTAACCGGTCCATTCCCAGTACGACATTAAAACCCCCTAAAGTCATGACAAACAATTGTGTAGGAAAATAATGACCTCCTAGCTTTATATGACAATCATCTAACACCCTGGCTATTCTGATGGATTTACCATCGCCGTTTCTACTTCAAAAATGTCATCTATTTCCCTAGTTTGAATACTAGGGTAGCACAGAAAGATACAGATACAAAGCTCCTACTGGCACCACTATCAAATAATACTGAAGCACAAATATTATTGACGAGAAATATACCTGACACCACGTCCAGGTCCTTCCTTGCCTCTTTCTTGTTCATGGTGAAAGCCCTTGCCTTGGCCTTAGGCTTTCCATCATCCCCCTTGTCATCCTTCCCGCTTGTTCCCGAGCTCCCCGACTTAGCTTTCTGCAATCCTTGCTGTGGTGCCCTGACTCGTTACATTTGAAGCACCTTTTTAATTCCGGGCACTCTCTGGCTATGTGACCAGTTTTCCCACCCCTGTAGCACCCATAGCTACCCATTCTACATTCTCCTAAATGCCTCCTTCCATATTTTCCACATTCCCTGATTTCGTCAAACCCTCTCACAATTGCCTATTTTGCATCCACCCTTTCTTTCTTGTTTCCCCACTGACTGTTATCACTCCCATATCTCTTGCCATGGTTGTTGCGCTAACTATTCCAATTCTTCTTTTGTTCCCCCACAACTACGGGTGTCCTATGATCATACAACCTCCCACTGAGATCTACTACTAACCTGAAAGTACTTGGCGTTGTAGTGACCATATCCCTACGGATGTCCAATGGTAACCCTTGAATGTACCTCTTGATTCTTTTAAACTCAAGCTTCACTAATTCCAGCACCAGACGCGCCATTTCATTGAACTTTGAGGTGTAGTCCTAGTGACTCATGTTGCCAGCTTCTAAGTTCAGGAATTCCCTTTCAATCTTGTCCAGTTCCCTTTCCGGATAGTATTCATCAATCACCAACCTCTTCATCGCTTCCTACTTCATTCTCTTAACAGCCCTATCCCCAAGGGCGTCAACGATGTTATCCCACCAACATAGTGCTGGCCCCAAAAGTGAATGGGAAGAAAACTTCACCTTCTGTCTTCACGACATTCACTGATTTCCAAAACTGCCTCCATTTCCCTAATCCAACATTAAGCAACAACAACATTACCAGTACCATAAAAATTTAGGGGCTTACACCTTTGAAAAGCCCTATAGTTACCCCTTTGCTACTACTTCAACCTCGAAGTCATCATCTTTATCCTTATCACCACTTTCCTCACTCTTAACCACCTTCTTCTTATCAACCTTTTTCTGGACTGTATCTTTCTTATCGTCACCCTTGACCTGTTCCACAACCTCTGCAAACAAAGCGGGCATCACATTAGTCCAAATTTGGTGCACCTCTTGGGCAATAGCTTCCTTCACTGTTTCCTTTAGCTTTGCTTGCTTATCAGTAGGCTCCTTAGCGTTAGTTTCTGACTCAATTGTTTTCTCAACTGGCTTTCTGGTTGACTTTCTTGCCGGTTTTGCAGCCTTTCTTGCTGCTTCTTTTGCTTTAGTAGGGGGCCTTCCCCTAGTACTGCTTCGAGTAGCCATAGCTAGAACTGATTTCTTTGGTGACATTTCTCAACTTTCTATAAGATTCAGGGTATCAATATGGTCCGTGAAGGCAAGTTTAGATAATGACAAGTATTGTAAGTTTCTAATAACAGTGGCCAATTATGATTCACTACTTACAGAACTTCTCATAATCTAAACTTCCCTATTTTGAGCCATACCAACACTCGAACCTACTATTCATATTCTAAGCATGTATAAATCACACAAATTCCGGTAGGCACAACAGATTAATGATATATTACTCTATCCTCAAGTCTAACCTTAGTAACAAGGTACTACATAATCGACTAATATTTACAACATATTTCATTACCTCGAGTCATGGAGCTACTTGGACTGCATCCATACTTTGGTCCCATTTTTAGTTTAAGTTTAGGTTTTTCTTTTGAGAATAGTTTACCCATTTCGCTTAAACTTTGGCTCTGATACCAACTTGTAAGGCCCTGATCCCAGGAAACCTCATAGTTGGTCATTCACAGCAAAACATAGATTAAAAACATTCATTTTGATAAACATTTGCAGCGGAATAGTACATTAAGTTTCAACGCATTACGGTATAATTCTAATAGAATGTTAACATTGTCTTTAAAACATCAAATAGTCTTTAAAAATGTATTCTTTATTATCTTCTTAATCAGGAATGCCAGCCTTCAGATGCCAAATAGCTTCTAGAATCCATACCCACATTCACTCAAGTCCAACAGCTCCCCTGTCAACTAATATACATATAAAAGTCAACTTCGCTGAGTGAATTCTAGGTTTACTTATCAAATAACTTTTTAGTAAGATATATTAACTTTATCATTCGAAAGTAGTCATCACATATCCGAACATTAATACACACAGGCTATCGCTTTATCATCAATACTATCATTTATTTAATATATATGTCTCTTTATTATCCGTCAATTACCAGTCACTATTGGTGCCTATGATGGACACAGGACTTTACCGACATGCCAATCCAGGCCTTACTATCATACCCATATAGGCCATTGTTGTCATGCCAATCCAGGCCTTACTGACCTGCCTGTCAGGGCCTTTACTTTACTGACATGCCAATCCAGTCCTTACTATCATGAGGGCACAACAAATGCAACCCTCCTCTATCATTTGCTTGCAAGACTTTACTTTACAAAGGTACACATTATGGACCCAATAACATTTCTTTAGGTTTCACTTTCATCTTTAGATTATACATAATATAACACAACATATTACAAGATATATCATCATTACCAAGGTTATGTCACAATAAGAAAAGCACGATATAAATTCATTAGAAAACCCCATTTCCCATATAAGATAGTGTCTAAAACTTTGCTTTAAAAAATGGTTATTTAGTATGCATATCGCCCCATAACATTTAAAGCATGTATGAAATAGGGGATCTAGAACTCACCTGATGAGTAGATTGCTATCAGTCTAAGAGGAATTCAAGTCAATAAATAAGTCGTACAATCTGCATGGAAATCACCACACGAATCTATCATCTTCTATCCAATACAATTAGTTTCTCATTTAGTTTCACAGCTAGTTTCGTAGCTAGTTTCGCAGCTAGTTTCGCAGCTAGTTTCTCTTGCAGTTTCGCACGAGATCTCCGCCCAACTTTCATTGGAATTGACCCGCGAAACTATAGTTTCACTGCTAGTTTCATAGCTAGTTTCACAGCTAGTTTCTCAAGCAGTTTCGCATGATGAAACTCCAGTTTCGCTGGACGAGTTTTTCAGCTCGTTTTTCCTCAAAAATCATCATTTTTCAACCAAAATCTATACTTTTTATGTCCAAATCTTTGGTTTATCATTTCTAAGTCTAGATCTAAGGTTTTTACACCGTTTCATACATAAAAATGTGATCTTTTTTGAAATCTTTTCTCAAAACCCTAAAAACTCAAAACCAAGAATCAAATCCAGATCTACGGAGATGTTTAGATGGTGATTCTTACCTGGATTTCTTGCTCTTTTCTTGTTGTTTTGATGCTCAAACTCCAGTTCTTCAATCCTTCAATCACAAAACTCCAAATCTTTAAGTTTTCTTCACTTTCTCTCACTACTTTCTCTCTCTAAGTTGTTAGTGGCTTGGATTGCAGGAAATGGAGAAGGTGGCTGATCCTGGGTGTTTAATGGATGGTTAGGCCCTTAAACCCATCAAACCCTAAGACCATAAGGTAATTTAGCCCATAATCTTTTTCTCTCTTTTTTTACATAACCCGAACTCAACCACTATTACTAAGTTGCTCGCTTCGACATTCCGGGGCGTTACATTATTATATACCATTTTCATTTTAGTTAAACCGATCCCATACCACACTTATACAAACTTTAAAATAGTCGTAAATTTAAGGTGTTACAAATCTACCCCCTTACAAAGGATTCAACCCTGAATCCTCAAGCATATAGAATAACTATGGGTAGTGCACCTTTGTTTCACCCTCAGATTCCAAGTAGCCTTAGAATCCTTTCTTTATGGTTACGTCATTTTATTTAGGTTCTCACTTGCGTATCAAATAGCCCACATGCTACCAATCGATATGGGTTTTGTCTTCATTCGCATCTCCTATGATCTAACTTGTGAAGTACTGGCTCTTCTTGGAAGGATTCTTTTTCACTTAAATAAATATCTTTTGGTTTGTCAAACAAATACCACCTTGCATTGGTGGAAGATACATATCCTAGGGTAAGTATTCATTCCCTTATTAATGTCATAGTCTAGAGCTATAGATGGATGGCGTATTATGACATGTATATCTTGAGTTTGATTTTGCAATTATTACTTCATTGTTTGAAACACGTAAGCATTTAGAAATATTTTGTCACATGCTATTATTCCTATAACTTTTCTAAGGATAAGTTTTATACTATAACCTTCCATAGCTTCTTTTATGTCTCACATCAATATAATCTTGTTCTATCAATCTCAAGTACTTCATTAAGGTTATGAGATCGTAAAGACCTGTGGGTACTATACCCCACCCCTATCATATTGATATCCCCAAGAGGTTATAATGGCTATGAAAATTAATGTCTAAGCAATATACCATGTCATTCTATCCAGCCCCATTCCCATACAAGGACACAATAGATTGATCCCTTCATTACATACGATGTAGTTGACTAGTTTCAGACATAAGAAGCATTACATAATCCTCCTAAGCTGTAAAAAATAACCTAACACAGATCTCATGAAATTCGGTTTTTTGTATGAGTGTTCTTTGGTATTAATTATTTGATTGAACTCTAAACCAAAGGATTCTTTTTTTCATTTATTATCTTTGGTTCAGTAGTGTCACACCCCAACAAACATAAGACCTCCGATATAAATGATTTATAACAAAATAATGAAAACATAATATATCATGTATACTAAACTATTATTTACATTCAAAATAACTTCACAACTAATTATATACAACATTCTTGACACTTTCCCGATCTATCTCACATTGATCTACTCGGTTTCCTGAGATACAATTGATAATCTAGTATAGGTTGGACTCACTATAGTTGATAGGTTAAATGTTATGTAATAGGATTAATGTTAGTTTTTCTCTTGTAATTTGTATTTTATTGACTTTTGTGTTCCAGCGAAACTATGGGCGAAACTATAGTTTCGCCCGGAGTCAGCTGTGTCTGTTCACCCGGCGAAACTGTAGTTCGCTGCCGGGTGAAACTAGTTACTAGTCAGGCAGTTTCGCTCAGTGAAATTAGGTTTGCTTATATATTGTAATTTTTTCTATCTGTGTAAGCAACTGATTGCAAAACCCTAATACGAAATATCATTGTTGCAATTGTGTGTGTGCGGCTGGAAGCTTATTATCATTATTATGGAGCCTTTTGTTAGATTGTCATTGTTTAGATTCTAAATTGTTCATTGTGTTATTGGGTATATTGTGTTAAATCGGTGGGAAATCATTGTTATACATCAAGTGCACTATTGAATCGATCATGAGGACCAAGCAAATCTATCTTGTTATGCTATCCAAGCATACGTGACAGTTTCGCTTGAACCATGTTAGCGAAACTATACATTCGCTCAACACATAATCTTTTACATAGGGCTCAACGAACTTACAACTTCGCTGTTGTATGAATTATAAGCTTGTCCTCAGCGAAAGTGTAAAATCGCTTAAACTCTTCGGTCTAGGCTGGAGTTACAGTGAATTTACACTTTTGTTTGGATGAAACTAAGATTCAAACAATAGCGAATCTATCAAAATGTGTCTAACGAAACTACAGTTTTGCTTGTCAGCGAAACTGCTGAACTAAGGTTCAAACCACAGTGAAGCTGTCAAATTGTGCGAATTTACACATAAATTTTTCTTATATTTTGTTTATTTTTTCTTTATGTTATAACTAACCTACTTGTGTTTTAATTTTGCAGTTCACATGTCAAATTTAAATTTGACGAGAAGACAAATATTGTGGCCTTATTAGATGACAGCCATCCAAAGACTGTTGGTTTCAGAGACTATCTAAAGTGGTTGAAGCAGTCTCCAATTTGCTATGCCATATCTCATTTACCCACGATTTATGATATTCATATAAGAGACTTCTGGGTAAATGCGGAATGTGATCTGGGATCAAATCCACACAGAATTACTTCCATAATCCTTGGGGAGGATATTATTATTAGTGCTGAGACAGTTGCAAGGGTTTTGAAGTTAGAGGAAGACTGTGGAGATGAGGCTGTTATGATAGATGCTGAAGTCCATAACGCTTACAGAAGTATTGGGTATGAAGGACCCTCTTTTGGGTCCAAGAAGGAAATCAAAAATTCTTTTTTGTCCAAGGAATGGAGATACATTGCTCATGTGTTCATTATGTGCTTGGATCACAGAAAGGGAGGATCAGATGGGTTGAATGTACACTGGGCTATGGCCATGATTGTATTTTGTAGAGGAGAAAAGACTAACATTGCCAGATTAATCTTTGATTGTATGACTAAGAATGTTATGGAATTAAAGAAGGACAAATGGTTGTTGTATCCAAGGTTCATCCAGATGATAGTTAATGATGAGAAACCTAATTTGCCAAGACATGGAGAGGTTAAAAGGTTGATGCAAATGAATACCAGAATATTTGCAGATTGTTCAGCAGTCAGGCATGATTTCAGTGGGAAAATAACATATTTACTAGAAAATATGTACCCAGCTGAGAGGTGGAACTACATCAAGAGACTGATCGAGAATGAAAACAAGAATGCTGAAGACAATCGGGAAAAACAAGCTGAAGCAATAAAGAAGAGAAAAAGGTATGCTAAGGAGAAGGAATATGATCTAGAGGCTGAAATTAATGAAGCAGAGGAGGAGCTACAGGCTCAAAGAGAGAGAAGGACAAAAAAGAAGTCTGATCAAGGAGAGCAGGCTCATGAAACTGAAAGAAGAACCAAGCATAAACAGCCGGTGTTTGAAGAAAAGAGGGATTCTAGATCTGAATTAGATCAAGATGTCATTCGAAATATGAATGCATCTTTGGCCAATGAATTAAGCATGATAAAGACAAAGCTGATCAATCAAGAATTAAGAGAAAAAGAGAAAGATGAACAACTAGAGAGTATGAAAAGAATGATGATTGATCAGCAAGTACTGATTAGAAGACTATTTAAGGAGGTTAATAAGCTCAAGGCTAATGCTGGCCTGCCAAACCAGCTATCTCAAGAGGAGCTAGATGATCTAACTAATACATCTAAGTATTCATTCCTGAAAGTAGGAAAGTCATCAGGGATAGGGGGAGATGCAAGTACTGCAGGAGGTGAAGCTAGGGGTAGTGGTGATGGTGGTCCAAATGTTGTTGAAATAGAGGTTGAGAAGAGGGGTGATAAGAGAAGTGATGTGAGAGAGGAGCCTGTGATTGTTGAGGCTGAGTTTGTTGATATGGGGTTTGATATAGAAACCAACTTGACTAGGGCTGAGGTACTTAGAGAAGATACTACAGAAGGAAACAAGAAGGATACAAGGAAGAGCCTTATAGATGAAGAAGATGAATACGAGGAACCAATAATAGTTGGTCGACTATGATTCGGAACCCGAATATTATGAAGTGGAGGAGCGTCTAATGACTTATGTGGCGCAAAGGGGTTCTGTTGAAGGTGATGTATTTGAATTAAGTAATGAAGACTGGTTTGTAAAAGAGAAAGAACCAGGACAGTTGACTCCACTGTTTCAAAACATCAGTGAACCCAGCAAGAAGACATCTGATAAGAAGATTGTTAGTTGGAAATACAATCCCGAATTAAAGATGTTCATGATTAAACGAAGGGGCGGGGACATCTCGTACATGCATAAAAGGAAGGCGTTCAAGACCTTACCTAGATGGGACTTGAGGAGTTTATCTGAGATTCTATTATTGGATGCACATTTGAGTGAATGTGCAATGATGTTGGAGAAGGAAATCAAGGCAGGAATAAATGACAATTTTGAAGCATTCGGGTTTATGAGGATCGAAAGAAGAAGATCGAAGAAAGACTTGGATTGGGCCACTGGCAAAGGAAAGATTGTTTTGAAGCTGAAGCCAGCTAAAACTGTGAACAGAGTAAGGGTGCCTAATCCACTTCCCCCTAGACTACAAAAGTTTCAAAAAATGGTTCTATGACAACAATACTGGAGAAGTAGTAATTAGACTGCATGGTGGTGCAGAGATTAAGATTTTTGATCCTATGGAGGTATTTTCATTCTGTGATGAGGATTTGGATATTCTATGTGAGAATCACATCAAAGCAGGAGCTAGAGCTGAAACAAGAAAAGAAGCCAGTTTGTTTATAAATGTGGCTAATAAAGCTCATGGAGTAAGGGCAGAGGTCAGGGAGCTCACTGAGAAGGTATCAAAGGCTGACGAGTTAAGCTTGGACATGCAGGATCTCACAAGACAATTTGCAAGGGCAGAAGAGGAGAGTACAGTAGGAGCAGATCAAGAACCATCGAATAAAGCTGAAGAGGAAGCGAGAGATGGGCAAGAAGACCCAGAGTGAGGTCCAACCTAGGGGGAGAATTGATAATTTAGTATAGGTTGGACTCACTATAGTTGATAGGTTAAATGTTATGTAATAGGATTAATGTTAGTTTTTCTCTTGTAATTTGTATTTTGTTGAGTTTTGTGATTCAGCGAAACTACGGGCGAAACTGTAGTTTCACCCGGAGTCAGCTGTGTCTGTTCACCCGGCGAAACTGTAGTTCGCTGCCGGGTGAAACTAATTAATAGTCAGGCAGTTTCGCTACAGCGAAATTAGGTTTGCTTATATATTGTAATTTTTTCTATCTATGTAAACAACTGATTGCAAAACCCTAATACGAAATATCATTGTTGCAATTGTGTGTGTGCGGATGGAAGCTTATTATCATTTTTATTGAGCCTTTTGTTCGATTGTCATTGTTTAGATTCTAAATTATTCATTGTGTTATTGGGTATATTGTGTTAAATCAGTGGAAAATCATTGTTATACATCAAGTGCACTATTGAATCGATCATGAGGACCAACAACAACATTTAGAAATCAAAACATACATAAGTCAGAAATGCTAGTGAGTTAATATAATGTTCATAAAATGTTTTTATACTTAGCATGGTTATGCATGAGCTCATTACATATACAACCATTCTAAAAATATATAAGTAGGGTTACAGAAGTTGTTGTACGCTTCAAGGTCGGCTTCAAGGTCGGTCAGCTGGGGAGTTGCGAGTACTTGGCCTGGGCGGGGAGTACCAGGACTTGATCAATTATAAAGAACTTAATTATCATGAAACTATATATATATATATATATATATATATATATATCAAATATCATATGTTTACTGATATATATAAGAAAATATGTGAATATAATATAAATCATAAGGATACATGTTCATATACTAAAGTATTTCATTAAGTGATATTTATTTTTTAATATTATAGGCAAAGCAATTATTTAATTTTCGTATTCTAACGTTTTGTCAGGAAAAACAATGAAAATCCAAAGAAACGTTCAAAAACAATGAAAATTGGTAAAATAACGAAAATCCAAAATGATCGAGTTCGGCCGAATTGTGGCGAGTTAGACTGCATTGGACCGAGTTGGAACAAGTTGCTCTGAGTTTGATCCATTAAAATTTGAAATAAAATCACGTCAACACTAAACCTAGTCTTACAACATGAACATGCCCCTCTTTTACATTTTTTAACTGCTAGGGCCCATCACCTCAGTTTTACGAATATGTTACTAAGGCCAACCACCCTAGTCTTACTAACCACCAAGACTCGCAATGAATATATTGGCGATGTTATAATCAATGTATAATGTTTAAACGTTATATATGTAAAACATAACCCAATATTATAAATTTAAGCACGTGTATATCAATACTAATAATTCACATTGATTATAATGTAGTCTTATATGATGATATTCTACTATACCTCATGAATATCCTTTGTCAAAAACTTACAAAATAATTAAAGTTAAATTATATACTAGATAACCATAGCTAGGAAGGTATTCAAATTGTTTAAAATTAAAAATAACTAAACATGAAGTTTTTGAGCAACACCAGACCTTTTAAGAGTACGGATCATAAGGACCAAAGTTAAGGTCCATAACTCTATCCTCATCATGCTTCCACGTGGTCAACCACCCCTTAGGTATGGGTGGTAAGGAGAAAAAGCTCAACCTCGATTATGTGGTTACCCCTTAGACCCTCCTAGAGACTACTATCATCGGGATCCCATTATCCGGATCGGTGCCCCTGAACCTTTGTTATCTCGGGAGGTTGTTATATTAAGGTTTTGGGTATTACAAATAGTCGTCTTGTAATTCCCACGTGAATTGACATGCCAATTATTAGTCACAAACATATTAATTACACATTAACACCATAAAAATATTAGCTAAGCTATGTTTAGACTCTTTATCGCCTATACTCATAACCGCTCGTGATGTGTTTAAATAACTAACACACAAGTCAAAAATACATATGGTTACCATAATAAGATTTAGGTGGTTGTGTTGTTCGGATTTGTGCATAAGTTTAAAAACATAAATATTACAAACAAACTGATCTAGACCAAAAGCCTAGAATTATCTGTTAGGATTTCAAATACAAATCAAATTTTCAATAAACACCATCATAGAGAGGTTTAGTGTTTTAACATTCATGAGTAGGAGAGGATAACTTAAATAGAAAATCACAAGTCAACAACCCTGTCGTTATATCTAGTTACACAAACAAAAATCCCAAAAAACCAAACCAGAACAAACGTAGATTCTTATTCGATCATTCACACCTAAAACCTGAATCCCCATTAGGTTTCCTTCAATCTAATGGCACAAACATTACCTGTGGTGATTTTTTGATGGAACTAACACTGATCATGGTAGTAATTAGCATCAATAATCATGACGAAGACAAGGCGCCGTGGCGGCAAGGGACAACTGAGCATGATACGGATGAGGAGACTACAAATGTAAGGCAATGAAAACGTCCCATAAATTATTAGTGGCAGTCAACTGAAAGTGAAATGTCAACAACGGTCAATGGTGGTGGGATGGTGACAGTGAGGAATTAAGGTGTGGAGATTAGGATTTGTAATACTCTTGTAGGATACGTGTGTATTTAATCTCCACCCCTAACCTGTTATTTTTAATCACTAATTACTTAGCCCTCAAACTTACATGGAAAAAAGTGAATACATATATCTTCCTTATATGGTTGCAGCTCAAACTTACAAGTAATTCATTACA
This sequence comes from Flaveria sonorensis, assembly GCA_025506505.1. NCBI lineage: Eukaryota > Viridiplantae > Streptophyta > Magnoliopsida > Asterales > Asteraceae > Flaveria > Flaveria sonorensis. Next base: position 10,514,105 of record CM046431.1, on the reverse strand, counting down.
CATCAAGGAAATTATAGACCCTAAAGTAAAATTTTTTACAAAGCCTTTGGATGTTGTGGCATAACATTGAAACAATATTAAACTTTGAGGAAATGGCTGATGAATGTTACATTATAAGCTATTCTACAAACAAAGTAGCATATCAGGTTTATAACGGAAGGATGGAATAAATAATTAAGTCATTTACCATTGCTTAGCGTGAATCAAACAAAACAGATGCGAGTATGGCTTTTTCTTGGGTGTATGACTATGAATCACTATTTAGCATTTTTAATCGTTATGACTGTGTTGATGTAGGTACTAACTCTCTGAATGAAGATATTTATGATATTGCTAGCTCTCTGAATGAAGATATGGATGATATTGTCTACAAAGTGGATGACATTATTATTTCATCTTCAACTTTAGATCTATAAAAGGTGAATTCTTCTAGCATTCGGTCTCTTGTTCCTGTTCAAAAACTTATTTTTTAAACATGAATCATTTTTCATAGAAGAATATGTTGAAGTTCAAGATTCTAATACTAATCAAGTTTTAAACATGTACAAGTTTCACTAGATTTTGAGGCAGATACACAGAAGTACTTGAATCTTCTACAATGGACTTTCCCATCGAGACTATTCAGGTTCTATTTGAAGAATCTCAATCTGACATTTCATCACTAGGAGCTCAAGTTTTTTATGATCATCAAAAAGAAACCATTATGTATCAACCAGAAGGTTATATGATACTAATACAGATATCAATCGCATATCTAATATTGAGTAATTTATTTAGGAGGATAATATCCCTTTGAATAGAATTCACTAAAATCATCAAATTGAAGCATTAATTGGTCCATCAGCCAAAGGTGTGCAAACTAAAAGTCAATCAGGAGCAACCAACACATGTTTGTGTGCTTGTTTCATATCTCAAACTGTCCTAGAGAATGTCAAAATGCCATTAAAAGAAAACTGATGGATAGAAGCAATGCAAGACGATTTAATGCACTTTAAGAAGTAAAGTGAATGGATTAATGTCAAATTACCAAACGATAAGCTGCCAACTGGAACAAAACGGATATAAGAAATAAGACAAATGGTAAAGGTGTTATTGTTCATAACAAGGTACATCTGGCCACACAAAGATTTCACCAAGTGGAAGGACTAGATTACAAATAAATCTACACTCCTTTAGCTAGACTTAAGGTTATCCGCATCTCTCTTGCACATGCTTCCTTTATGAATTTCAATGTTTACCAAATAGATGTCAAATCTGCATTTCATTATGGCAAGGTCACGGAAGAAATTTATGTTTGCTAACCACCAGGATTTGAATATCTAGATCATCTAAAATACATGTATAAGTTAGATAAAGCTTTATATGGTTTACATCAGGCACCTCGTGCTTGGTAGGCCACTATTATAGAGGGTTTGCTTGAGTACAGGTATACTAGAGTAGCTATCTATAAAACTCAGTTTATACGCAAGATAGGTGATTTTATTTTTGTTTAGATTTATGTTGATGATATCATTTTCGGATCTATGTTGATGATATGTGCAAAGGGTTTAACTAGTGATTAAGAAGAATATAAAATAAAAAGATCATTTTTCTTGAGTATCCAAGTGAAGTTAAAACTACATTCTTATTCTATAGGAAAAATATGTTCAAAGCATTCTAGATAAATACATCTTTATAGAATCAAAGATTTCTCTAACTCCAATGTCTTTTCCTCTTACTTTGACTCCAGATCTCACGGGTGAAGATATTGATCAACATATGTATCAGTCAATGATTGGATCTCTTATGTGTCTGACTGCCTAGCTGGATATCATGTTCCCACTTTGTTAGTGTGTACGCTATTAGAGTAATCTAACAAAATCTCATATGAAGGTTCTCAAGCGAATATCCAAGTATCTTAAAGGCCAACCGCTACTTGGGATTTGGTATCCTAGGAAATATGAGTTTAATTTGTTTGCTTATACTAATAATGACTATGGTGGTTGTAATCTGGATAGGAAATCAACAACTAGGGGCCAACAATTCCTCACCAATCATTTTATTTCGTAGTCATTCAAAAAGGAAAACATGGTGTCGACTTCAACTACCGAAGAAGAATATGTAGCTACATCAAATTATTGCTTGGAGATTGTCTGGATGTAGTAATAATTGCAAGATTATGGTTTGAACAACTATGACACAACCATTTGGTGTGAGAACAAGGTGGTCCTTGACATTATGAAGAATCTTATTCAGCACTCCAAGACCAAAGATATCGACACTCACATTCATTTTATTCATGACTACTTCGATCAAAAGCTTATTCATTTTAAACAAGTTTCATTTGATGATTATATTACTGAAGGACTGGTTAAAGGGGTCAACACAATAGTTTCACAAGGTTAGGAGAGTTATAACACTTAGCAGATCAAATAAGAAATCGGCTTAGATGAAATAATGAACACAAGTAAAAGAACAATAACACGAACACTCAATATGCTTTTCAAGGATGATGTATATTGCTCTCAAGTTCTTACAAGTGTTACAAAGCTTACGTAAAGATACAAGTACTTGAGATACTTTATACTACATCCTACAGCCGACCATACTTTAAAGGCATGCTGGAAACACTAATCTAGACAACAAGATCAATGTAGAGTCAAAAGGTAGATTTTCCTTTTGACTAATGACTATGACATGCCATAGCTCACATCCTTATCTAACACAAAAAGGATAAAAGTACATAGTTGGAAAGTTACAGACTCAACATCTTAATCTACAGTTGACAAAAGCATAGACTTTTCATCAAATCATGCTAGTAGGTTAGTCTTCAAAGATGGTAGTGGAAAGGTGTTTTAGCTGTTGTCAAAAGCATGTCAAAGAAGACATGCTTTCTCTGTCTTTGGAAGAAATCAGTCTTGGCTTCAGAAGACTTTGTCTTTGGAGCTTCAGAAGACATCCTCTTTGGCTTTGGAAGAATTGGTCTTTTTGGCTTCAAAAGATTTGAAACATAGTATAATTCACTGAGTTATATCAAATCTTCCAAAGTACTTCCTTGTACTCATATGCATGCTGAGAGATCTTTGGTTGCTCTTTGGTTGCATCAGCCATTAAGTGCATATACAAAGTTCCTACTGGCACCACTATCAAATAATACTGAAGCACAAATATTATTGACGAGAAATATACTGACACCACGTCCAGGTCCTTCCTTGCCTCTTTCTTTTTCATGGTGAAAGCCCTTGCCTTGGCCTTGGGCTTTCCATCATCCCTCTTGTCATCCTTCCCGCTTGTTCCCGAGCTCCCCGACTTAGCTTTCCTGCAATCCTTGCTGTGGTGCCCTGACTCGTTACATTTGAAGCACCTTTTTAATTTCGGGCACTCTCTGGCTATGTGACCAGTTTTCCCACCCCTGTAGCACCCATAGCTACCCATTCTACATTCTCCCAAATGCCTCCTTCCATATTTTCCACATTCCCTGATTTCGTCAAACCCTCTCACAATTGCCTATTTTGCATCCACCTTTTCTTTCTTGTTTCCCCACTGACTATTATCACTCCCATATCTCTTGCCATGGTTGTTGCGCTAACTATTCCAATTCTTCTTTTGTTCCCCCATAACTACGGGTGTCCATGATCATACAACCTCCCACTGAGATCTACTACTAACCTGAAAGTACTTGGCATTGTAGTGACCATATCCCTACGGATGTCCAATGGTAACCCTTGAATGTACCTCTTGATTCTTTTAGACTCAGGCTTCACTAATTCCGGCACCAGACGCGCCATTTCATTGAACTTTGAGGTGTAGTCCTAGTGACTCATGTTGCCAGCTTCTAAGTTCAGGAATTCCCTTTCAATCTTGTCCAGTTCCCTTTCCGGACAGTATTCATCAATCACCAACCTCTTCATCGCTTCCCACTTCATTCTCTTAACAGCCCTATCCCCAAGGGCATCAACGATGTTATCCCACCAACATAGTGCTGACTCCAAAAGTGAATGGGAAGCAAACTTCACCTTCTGTCTTCACGACACTCACTGATTTCCAAAACTGCCTCCATTTCCCTAATCCAACATTAAGCAACAACAACATTACCGGTACCATAAAAATTTAGGGGCTTACACCTTTGAAAAGCCCTATAGTTACACCCCTTTGCTACTACTTCAACCTCGAAGTCATCATCTTTATCCTTATCACCACTTTCCTCACTCTTAACCACCTTCTTCTTATCAACCTTTTTCTGGACTGTATCTTTCTTATCGTCACCCTTTACCTGTTCCACAACCTCTGCAAACAAAGCGGGCATCACATTAGTCCAAATTTGGTGCACCTCTTGGGCAATAGCTTCCTTCACTGTTTCCTTTAGCTTTGCTTGCTTATCAGTAGGCTCTTTAGCGTTAGTTTCTGACTCAATTGTTTTCTCAACCAGTTTCTCAACTGGCTTTCTGGTTGACTTTCTTGCTGGTTTTGCAGCCTTTCTTGCTGCTTCTTTTGCTTTAGTAGGGGGCCTTCCCCTAGTACTGCATCGAGTAGCCATAGCTAGAACTAATTTCTTTGGTGACATTTCTCAACTTTCTATAAGATTCAGGGTATCAATATGGTCCGTGAAGGCAAGTTTAGATAATGACAAGTATTGTAAGTTTCTAATAACAGTGGCCAATTATGATTCACTACTTACAGAACTTCTCATAATCTAACCTTCCCTATTTTGAGCCATACCAACACTCGAACCTACTATTCATATTCTAAGCATGTATAAATCACACAAATTCCGGTAGGCACAACAGATTAATGATATATTACTCTATCCTCAAGTCTAACCTTAGTAACAAGGTACTACATAATCGACTAATATTTACAACATATTTCATTACCTCGAGTCATGGAGCTACTTGGACTGCATCCATACTTTGGTCCCATTTTCAGTTTTAAGTTTAGGTTTTTCTTTTGAAAATAGTTTACCAATTTCGCTTAAACTTTGGCTCTGATACCAACTTGTAAGGCCCTGATCCAGGAAACCTCATAGGTGGTCATTCACAGCAAAACATAGATTAAAAACATTCATTTTGATAAACATTTGCAGCGGAATAGTACATTAAGTTTCAACGCATTACGGTATAATTCTAATAGAATGTTAACATTGTCTTTAAAACATCAAATAGTCTTTAAAAATGTATTCTTTATTATCTTCTTAATCAGGAATGCCAGCCTTCAGATGCCAAATAGCTTCTAGAATCCATACCCACATTCACTCAAGTCCAACAGCTCCCCTGTCAACTAATATACATACAAAAGTCAGCTTCGCTGAGTGAATTCTAGGTTTACTTATCAAATAACTTTTAGTAAGATATATTAACTTTATCATTCGAAAGTAGTCATCACATATCCGAACATTAATACACACAGGCTATCGCTTTATCGTCAATACTATCATTTATTTAATATATATGTCTCTTATTATCCGTCAATTACCAGTCACTATTGGTGCCTATGATGGACACAGGACTTTACCGACATGCCAATCCAGGCCTTACTATCATACCCATATAGGCCATTGTTGTCATGCCAATCCAGGCCTTACTGACCTGCCTGTCAGGGCCTTTACTTTACTGACATGCCAATCCAGTCCTTACTATCATGAGGGCACAACAAATGCAACCCTCCTCTATCATTTGCTTGCAAGACTTTACTTTACAAAGGTACACATTATGGACCCAATAACATTTCTTTAGGTTTCACTTTCATCTTTAGATTATACATAATATAACACAACATATTACAAGATATATCATCATTACCAAGGTTATGTCACAATAAGAAAAGCACGATATAAATTCATTAGAAAACCCCATTTCCCATATAAGATAGTGTCTAAAACTTTGCTTTAAAAAATGGTTATTTAGTATGCATATCGCCCCATAACATTTAAAGCATGTATGAAATAGGGGATCTAGAACTCACCTGATGAGTAGATTGCTATCAGTCTAAGAGGAATTCAAGTCAATAAATAAGTCGTACAATCTGCATGGAAATCACCACACGAATCTATCATCTTCTATCCAATACAACTAGTTTCTCATTTAGTTTCGCAGCTAGTTTCGTAGCTAGTTTCGCAGCTAGTTTCGCAGCTAGTTTCTCTTGCAGTTTCGCACGAGATCTCCGCCCAACTTTCATTGGAATTGACCCGCGAAACTATAGTTTCGCGGCTAGTTTCGTAGCTAGTTTCACAGCTAGTTCTCAAGCAGTTTCGCATGATGAAACTCCAGTTTTGCTGGACGAGTTTTTCAGCTCGTTTTTCCTCAAAAATCATCATTTTTCAACCAAAATCTGTACTTTTTATGTCCAAATCTTTGGTTTATCATTTCTAAGTCTAGATCTAAGCTTTTTACACCGTTTCATACATAAAAATGTGATCTTTTTTGAAATCTTTTCTCAAAACCCTAAAAACTCAAAATCAAGAATCAAATCCAGATCTACAGAGATGTTTAGATGGTGATTGTTACCTGGGTTTCTTGCTCTTTTCTTGTTGTTTTGATGCTCAAACTCCAGTTCTTCAATCCTTCAATCACAAAACTCCAAATCTTTAAGTTTTCTTCACTTTCTCTCACTACTTTCTCTCTTTAAGTTGTTAGTGGCTTGGATTGCAAGAAATGGAGAAGGTGGCTGATCCTGGGTGTTTAATGGATGGTTAGGCCCTTGAACCCATCAAACCCTAAGACCATAAGGTAATTTAGCCCATAATCTTTTTCTCTCTTTTTTTACATAACCCGAACTTAACCACTATTACTAAGTTGCTCGCTTTGACATTCCGGGGCGTTACATTATTATATACCATTTCATTTTAGTTAAAACGATCCCATACCACACTTATACAGACTTTACAATAGGTGTAAATTTAAGGTGTTACAAATCTACCCCCTTACAAAGGATTCAACCCTGAATCCTCAAGCATATAGAACAACTATGGGTAGTGCACCTTTGTTTCACCCTCAGATTCCAAGTAGCCTTAGAAACCTTTCTTTATGGTTACGTCATTTTATTTAGGTTCTCACTTGCGTATCAAATAGCCCACATGCTACCAATCGATATGGGTTTTGTCTTCATTCGCATCTCCTCTGATCTAACTTGTGAAGTACTGGCTCTTCTTGGAAGGATTCTTTTTCACTTAAATAATATCTTTTGGTTTGTCAAACAAATACCACCTTGCATTGGTGGAAGATACATATCCTAGGGTAAGTATTCATTCCCTTATTAATGTCATAGTCTAGAGCTATAGATGGATGGCGTATTATGACATGTATATCTGAGTTCGATTTGCAATTATTACTTCATTGTTTGAAACACGTTAGCACTTAGAAATATTTTGTCACATGCTATTATTCCTATAACTTTTCTAAGGATAAGTTTATACTATAACCTTCCATAGCTTCTTTTATGTCTCACATCAATATAATCTTGTTCTATCAATCTCAAGTACTTCTTTAAGGTTATGAGATCGTAAAGACCTGTGGGTACTATACCCCACCCCTATCATATTGATATCCCCAAGAGGTTATAATGCTATGAAAATTAATGTCTAAGCAATATACCATGTCATTCTATCCAGCCCCATTCCCATACAAGGACACAATAGATTGATCCCTTCGTTACATACGATGTAGTTGACTAGTTTCAGACATAAGAAGCATTACATAATCCTCCTAAGTTGTAAAAATAACCTAACACAAATCTCATGAAATCCGGTTTTATGTATGAGTGTTCTTTGGTATTAATTATTTGATTGAACTCTAAACCAAAGGATTCTTTTTTTCATTTATTATCTTGGTTCAGTAGTGTCACACCCCAACAAACATAAGACCTCCGATATAACTGATTTATAACAAATAATGAAAACATAATATATCATGTATACTAAACTATTATTTACATTCAAATAACTTCACAACTAATTATATACAACATTCTTGACACTTTCCCGATCTATCTCACATTGATCTACTCGGTTTCCTGAGATACAATTGATAATCTAGTATAGGTTGGACTCACTATAGTTGATAGGTTAAATGTTATGTAATAGGATTAATGTTAGTTTTTCTCTTGTAATTTGTATTTTATTGACTTTTGTGTTCCAGTGAAACTATGGGCGAAACTATAGTTTCGCCCGGAGTCAGCTGTGTCTGTTCACCCGGCGAAACTGTAGTTCGCTGCCGGGTGAAACTAGTTAATAGTCAGACAGTTTCGCTCAGTGAAATTAGGTTTGCTTATATATTGTAATTTTTCTATCTGTGTAAGCAATGATTGCAAAACCCTAATACGAAATATCATTGTTATAATTGTGTGTGTGCGGCTGGAAGCTTATATCATTATTATGGAGCCTTTTGTTAGATTGTCATTGTTTAGATTCTAAATTGTTCATTGTGTTATTGGGTATATTGTGTTAAATCGGTGGGAAATCATTGTTATACACCAAGTGCACTATTGAATCGATCATGAGGACCAAGCAAATCTATCTTGTTATGCTATCCAAGCATACGTGACAGTTCGCTTGAACCATGTTAGCGAAACTATACATTCGCTCAACACATAATCTTTTACATAGGCTCAACGAACTTACAACTTCGCTGTTGTATGAATTATAAGCTTGTCCTCAGCGAAAGTGTAAAATCGCTTAAACTCTTCGGTCTAGGCTGGAGTTACAGTGAATTTACACTTTTGTTTGGATGAAACTAAGATTCAAACAATAGCGAATCTATCAAAATGTGTCTCGCAAAACTATAGTTTTGCTTGTCAGCGAAACTGCTGAACTAAGGTTCAAACCACAGTGAAGCTGTCAAGTTGTGCGAATTTACACATAAATTTTTCTTATATTTTGTTTATTTTTTCTTTATGTTATAACTAACCTACTTGTGTTTTAATTTTGCAGTTCACATGTCAAATTTAAAGTTTGGCGAGAAGACAAATATTGTGGCCTTTTTAGATGACAGCAATCCAAAGACTGTTGGTTTCAGAGACTGTCTAAAGTGGTTGAAGCAGTCTCCAGTTTTCTATGCCATATCTCATTTACCCACGATTTATGATATTCATATAAGAGACTTCTGGGTAAATGCGGAATGTGATCTGGGATCAAATCCACAGATAATCCTTGGGGAGGATATTATTATTAGTGCTGAGACAGTTGCAAGGGTTTTGAAGTTAGAGGAAGACTGTGGAGATGAGGCTGTTATGATAGATGCTGAAGTCCATAACGCTTACAGAAGTATTGGGTATGAAGGACCCTCTTTTGGGTCCAAGAAGGAAATCAAAAAGTCTTTTTTGTCAAAGGAATGGAGATACATTGCTCATGTGTTCATTATGTGCTTGGATCACAGAAAGGGAGGATCAGATGGGTTGAATGTACACTGGGCTAAGGCCATGATTGTATTTTGTAGAGGAGAAAAGACTAACATTGCCAGATTAATATTTGATTGTATGGCTAAGAATGTTGTGGCATTAAAGAAGGACAAATGGTTGTTGTATCCAAGGTTCATCCAGATGATAGCTAATGATGAGAAACCTAATTTGCCAAGACATGGAGAGGTTAAAAGGTTGATGCAAATGAATACCAGAATATTTGCAGATTGTTCAGCAGTCAGGCATGATTTCAGTAGGAAAATAACATATTTACTAGAAAATATGTACCCAGCTGAGAGGTGGAACTACATCAAGCGACTGATCGAGAATGAAAACAAGAATGCTGAAGACAATCGGGAAAACAAGCTGAAGCAATAAAGAAGAGAAAAAGGTATGCTAAGGAGAAGGAATATGATCTAGAGGCTGAAATTAATGAAGCAGAGGAGGAGCTACAGGCTCAAAGAGAGAGAAGGACAAAAAAGAAGTCTGATCAAGGATAGCAGGCTCATGAAACTGAAAGAAGAACCAAGCATAAACAGCCGGTGTTTGAAGAAAGGAGGGATTCTAGATCTGAATTAGATCATGATGTCATTCGAAATATGAATGCATCTTTGGCCAATGAATTAAGCATGATAAAGACAAAGCTGATCAATCAAGAATTAAGAGAAAAAGAGAAAGATGAACAACTAGAGAGTATGAAAAGAATGATGATTGATCAGCAGGAACTGATTAGAAGACTACTTAAGGAGGTTAATAATCTCAAGGCTAATGCTGGCCTGCCAAACCAGCTATCTCAAGAGGAGCTAGATGATCTAACTAATACATCTAAGTATTCATTCCTGAAAGTAGGAAAGTCATCAGGGATAGGGGGAGAAGCAAGTACTGCAGGAGGTGAAGCTAGGGGTAGTGGTGATGGTGGTCCAAATGTTGTGAAATAGAGGTTGAGAAGAGGGGTGATAAGAGAAGTGATGTGAGAGAGGAGCCTGTGATGTTGAGGCTGAGTTTGTTGATCTGGGGTTTGATATAGAAACCAACTTGACTAGGGCTGAGGTACTTAGAGAAGATACTACAGAAGGAAACAAGAAGGATACAAGGAAGAGCCTTATAGATGAAGAAGATGAATATGAGGAACCAATAATAGTTGGTCGACTATGATTCGGAACCCGAATATTATGAAGTGGAGGAGCGTCTAATGACTTATGTGGCGCAAAGGGGTTCTGTTGAAGGTGATGTATTTGAATTAAGTAATGAAGACTTGTTTGTAAAAGAGAAAGAACTAGGACAGTTGACTCCACTGTTTCAAAACATCAGTGAACCCAGCAAGAAGACATCTGATAAGAAGATTGTTAGTTGGAAATACAATCCCGAATTAAAGATGTTCATGATTAAATGAAGGGGCGGGGACATCTCGTACATGCATAAAAGGAAGGCGTTTAAGACCTTACCTAGATGGGACTTGAGGAGATTATCTGAGATTCAATTATTGGATGCACATTTGAGTGAATGTGCAATGATGTTGGAGAAGGAAATCAAGGCAGGAATAAATGACAATTTTGAAGCATTCGGGTTTATGAGGATCGAAAGAAGAAGATCGAAGAAAGACTTGGATGGGCCACTGGCAAAGGAAAGATTGTTTTGAAGCTGAAGCCAGCTAAAACTGTGAACAGAGTAAGGGTGCCTAATCCACTTCCCCCTAGACTACAAAAGTTTCAAAAAATGGTTCTATGACAACAATACTGGAGAAGCAGTAATTAGACTGCATGGTGGTGCAGAGATTAAGATTTTTGATCCTATGGAGGTATTTTCATTCTGTGATGAGGATTTGGTAATTCTATGTGAGAATCACATCAAAGCAGGAGCTGGAGCTGAAACAAGAAAAGAAGCCAGTTTGTTTATAAATGTGGCTAATAAAGCTCGTAGAGTAAGGGCAGAGGTCAGGGAGCTCACTGAGAAGGTATCAAAGGCTGACGAGTTAAGCTTGGACATGCAGGATCTCACAAGACAATTTGCAAGGGCAGAAGAGGAGAGTACAGCAGGAGCAGATCAAGAAACATCGAATAAAGCTGAAGAGGAAGCGAGAGATGGGCAAGAAGACCCAGAGTGAGGTCCAACCTAGGGGGAGAATTGATAATTTAGTATAGGTTGGACTCACTATAGTTGATAGGTTAAATGTTATGTAATAGGATTAATGTTAGTTTTTCTCTTGTAATTTGTATTTTGTTGAGTTTGTGATTCAGCGAAACTACGGGCAAAACTATAGTTTCACCCGAGTCAGCTGTGTCTGTTCACCCGGCAAAACTGTAGTTCGCTGCCGGGTGAAACTAATTAATAGTCAGGCAGTTTCGCTACAGCGAAATTAGGTTTGCTTATATATTGTAATTTTTTCTATCTGTGTAAACAACTGATTGCAAAACCCTAATACGAAATATCATTGTTGCAATTGTGTGTGTGCGGGGAAGCTTATTATCATTATTATTGAGCCTTTTGTTTGATTGTCATTGTTTAGATTCTAAATTATTCATTGTGTTATTGGGTATATTGTGTTAAATCAGTGGAAAATCATTGTTATACATCAAGTGCACTATTGAATCGATCATGAGGACCAACAACAACATTTAGAAATCAAAACATACATAAGTCAGAAATGCTAGTGAGTTAATATAATGTTCATAAAATCTTTTTATACTTAGCATGGTTATGCATGAGCTCATTACATATACAACCATTCTAAAAATATATAAGTAGGGTTACAAAAGTTGTTGTACGCATCAAGGTCGGCTTCAAGTCGGCTTCAAGGTCGGTCAGCTGGGGAGTTGCGAGTACTTGGCCTGGGCGGGGAGTACCAGGACTTGATCAATTATAAAGAACTTAATTATCATGAAACTATATATATATATATATATATATATATATATATATATATATATATATATATATATATATATATATATCAAATATCATATACTGATATATATAAGAAAATATGTGAATATTAATATAAATCATAAGGATACATGTTCATATACTAAAGTATTTCATTAAGTGATATTTATTTTTTAATATTATAGGCAAAGCAATTATTTAAATTTCGTATTCTAACGTTTTGTCAGGAAAAACAATGAAAATCCAAAGAAACGTTCAAAAACAATGAAAATTGGTAAAACAACGAAAATCAAAATGATCGAGTTCGGCCGAATTGTGGCGAGTTAGACTGCATGGACCGAGTTGGAACAAGTTTCTCTGAGTTTGATCCATTAAAATTTGAAAAAAAATCACGTCAACACTAAACCTAGTCTTACAACATGAACATGCCCTCTTTTACATTTTTTAACTGCTAGGGCCCATCACCTCAGTTTTACGAATATGTTACTAAGGCCAACCACCCTAGTTCTTACTAACCACCAAGACTCGCAATGAATATATTGGCATTGTTATAATCAATGTATAATGTTTAAACGTTATATATGTAAAACATAACCCAATATTATAAATTTAAGCACGTGTATATCAATACTAATAATTCACATTGATTATAATGTAGTCTTATATGATGATATTCTACTATACCTCATGAATATCCTTTGTCAAAAACTTACAAAATAATTAAAGTTAAATTATATACTAGATAACCATAGCTAGGAAGGTATTCAAATTGTTTAAAATTAAAAATGACTAAACATGAAGTTTTTGAGCAACACCAGACCTTTTAAGAGTACGGATCATAAGGACCAAAGTTAAGGTCCATAACTCTATCCTCATCATGCTTCCACGTGGTCAACCACCCTTAGTTATGGGTGGTAAGGAGAAAAAGCTCAACCTCGATTATGTGGTTACCCCTTAGACCCTCCTAGAGACTACTATCATCGGGATCCCATTATCAGGATAGGTGCCCCTGAACCTTTGTTATCTCGGGAGGTTGTTATATTAAGGTTTTGGGTATTACAAATAGTCGTCTTGTAATTCCCACGTGAATTGACATGCCAATTATTAGTCACAACATATTAATTACACATTAACACCATAAAAATATTAGCTAAGCTATGTTTAGACTCTTTATCGCCTATACTCATAACCGCTCGTGATGTGTTTAAATAACTAACACACAAGTCAAAAATACATATGGTTACCATAATAAGATTTAGGTGGTTGTGTTGTTCGGATTTGTGCATAAGTTTAAAAACATAAATATTACAAACAAACTGATCTAGACCAAAAGCCTAGAATTATCTATTAGGATTTCAAATACAAATCAAATTTTCAATAAACACCATCATAGAGAGGTTTAGTGTTATAACATTCATGAGTAGGAGAGGATAACTTAAATAGAAAATCACAAGTCAACAACCCTATCGTTATATCTAGTTACACAAACAAAAATCCCAAAAAACCAAAGCAGAACAAACGTAGATTCTTATTCGATCATTCACACCTAAAACCTGAATCCCTATTAGGTTTCCTTCAATCTAATGGCACAAACATTACCTGTGGTGATTTTTTGATGGAACTAACACTGATCATGGTAGTAATTAGCATCAATAATCATGACGAAGACAAGGCGCCGTGGCGGCAAGGGACAACTGAGCATGATACGGATGAGGAGACTACAAATGTAAGGCAATGAAAACGTCCCATAAATTATTAGTGGCAGTCAACTGAAAGTGAAATGTCAACAACGGTCAATGGTGGCGGGATGGTGACAGTGAGGAATTAAGGTGTGGAGATTAGGATTTGTAATACTCTTGTAGGATACGTGTGTATTTAATCTCCACCCCTAACCTGTTATTTTTAATCACTAATTACTTAGCCCTCAAACTTACATGGAAAAAAGTGAATACATATATCTTCCTTATATGGTTGCAGCTCAAACTTACAAGTAATTCATTACACATCAAGGAAATTATAGACCCTAAAGTAAATTTTTTACAAAGCCTTTGGATGTTGTGGCATAAAATTGAAACAATATTAAACTTTGAGGAAATGGCTGATGAATGTTACATTATAAGCTATTCTACAAACAAAGTAGCATATCAGGTTTATAACGGAAGGATGGAACAAATAATTAAGTCATTTACCATTGCTTAGCGTGAATCAAACAAAACAGATGCGAGTATGGCTTTTTCTTGGGTGTATGACTATGAATCACTATTTAGCATTTTTAATCGTTATGTGTGTTGATGTAGGTACTAACTCTCTGAATGAAGATATTTATGATATTGCTAGCTCTCTGAATGAAGATATGGATGATATTGTCTACAAAGTGGATGACATTATTATTTCATCTTCAACTTTAGATCTATACAAGGTGAATTCTTCTAGCATTCGGTCTCTTGTTCCTGTTCAAAAACTTATTTTTTAAACATGAATCATTTTTCATAGAAGAATATGTTGAAGTTCAAGATTCTAATACTAATCAAGTTTTAAACATGTACAGTTTCACTAGATTTTGAGGCAGATACACAGAAGTACTTGAATCTTCTACAATGGACTTTCCCATCGAGACTATTCAGGTTCTATTTGAAGAATCTCAATTTGACATTTCATCACTAGGAGCTCAAGTTTGTTATGATCATCAAAAAGAAACCATTATGTATCAACCAGAAGGTTATATGATAGTAATACAGATATCAATCGCATATCTAATATTGAGTAATTTATTTAGGAGGACAATATCCCTTTGAATAGAATTCACTAAAATCATCAAATTGAAGCATTAATTGGTCCATCACCCAAAGGTGTGCAAACTAGAAGTCAATCAGGAGCAACCAACACATGTTTGTGTGCTTGTTTCATATCTCAAACTGTCCTAGAGAATGTCAAAATGCCACTAAAAGAAAACCGATGGATAGAAGCAATGCAAGACGATTTAATGCACTTTAAGAAGTAAAGTGAATGGATTAATGTCAAATTACCAAACAAATGATAAGCTGCCAACTGGAACAAAATGGATATAAGAAATAAGACAAATGGTAAAGGTGTTATTGTTCATAACAAGGTACATCTGGCCACACAAAGATTTCACCAAGTGGAAGGACTAGATTACAAATAAATCTACACTCCTTTAGCTAGACTTAAGGTTATCCGCATCTCTCTTGCACATGCTTCCTTTATGAATTTCAATGTTTACCAAATAGATGTCAAATCTGCATTTCATTATGGCAAGGTCACGAAAGAAATTTATGTTTGCTAACCACCAGGATTTGAAGATCTAGATCATCTAAAATACATGTATAAGTTAGATAAAGCTTTATATGGTTTACATCAGGCACCTCGTGCTTGGTAGGCCACTATTATAGAGGGTTTGCTTGAGTACAGGTATACTAGAGTAGCTATCTAGCAAACTCAGTTTATACGCAAGATAGGTGATTTTATTTTTGTTTAGATTTATGTTGATGATATCATTTCGGATCTATGTTGATGATATGTGCAAAGGGTTTAACTAGTGATTAAGAAGAATATAAAAATAAAAAGATCATTTTTCTTGAGTATCCAAGTGAAGTTAAAACTACATTCTTATTCTATAGGAAAAATATGTTCAAAGCATTCTAGATAAATACATCTTTATAGAATCAAAGATTTCTCTAACTCCAATGTCTTTTCCTCTTACTTTGACTCCAGATCTCACGGGTGAAGATATTGATCAACATATGTATCGGTCAATGATTGGATCTCTTATGTGTCTGACTGCCTAGCTGGATATCATGTTCCCACTTTGTTAGTGTGTACGCTATTAGAGTAATCTAACAAAATCTCATATGAAGGTTCTCAAGCGAATATCCAAGTATCTTAAAGGCCAACCGCTACTTGGATTTGGTATCCTAGGAAATATGAGTTTAATTTGTTTGCTTATACTAATAATGACTATGGTGGTTGTAATCTGGATAGGAAATCAACAACTAGGGCCACAATTCCTCACCAATCATTTTATTTCGTAGTCATTCAAAAAGGAAAACATGGTGTCGACTTCAACTACCGAAGAAGAATATGTAGCTACATCAAATTATTGCTTGGAGATTGTCTGGATGTAGTAATAATTGCTTGATTATGGTTTGAACAACTATGACACAACCATTTGGTGTGAGAACAAGGTGGTCCTTAACATTATGAAGAATCTTATTTAGCACTCCAAGACCAAAGATATCGACACTCATATTCATTTTATTCATGACTACTTCGATCAAAAGCTTATTCATTTTAAACAAGTTTCATTTGATGATTATATTACTGAAGGACTGGTTAAAGGGGTCAACACAATAGTTTCACAAGGTTAGGAGAGTTATAACACTTAGCAGATCAAATAAGAAATCAGCTTAGATGAAATATGAACAAAGTAAAAGAACAATAACAAACACTCAATATGGTTTTCAAGGATGATGTATATTGCTCTCAAGTTCTTACAAGTGTTACAAAGCTTACGTAAAGATACAAGTACTTGAGATACTTTATACTACATCCTGCAGCCGGCCATACTTTAAAGGCATGCTGGAAACACTAATCTAGACAACAAGATCAATGTAGAGTCAAAAGGTAGATTTTCCTTTTGACTAATGACTATGACATGCCATAGCTCACATCCTTATCTAATACAAAAGGATAAAAGTACATAGTTGGAAAGTTACAGACTCAACATCTTAATCTACAGTGGACAAAAGCATAGACTTTTCATCAAATCATGCAAGTAGGTTAGTCTTCAAAGATGGTAGTGGAAAGGTGTTTTAGCTGTTGTCAAAAGCATGTCAAAGAAGACATGCTTTCTTTGTTTTTGGAAGAAATCAGTCTTGGCTTCAGAAGACTTTGTCTTTGGAGCTTCAGAAGACTTCCTCTTTGGCTTTGGAAGAATTGGTCTTTTTGGCTTCGAAAGATTTGAAACTTAGTATAATTCACTGAGTTATATCAAATCTTCCAAAGTACTTTCTTGTACTCATGTGCATGCTGAGAGCTCTTTGGTTGCTCTTTGGTTGCATCAGCCATTAAGTGTAATATTTACAAACTCCCCCTAGGCTGATGCTACTAAAACTAAAGAGACCTTTGATTCTTGATCTTTATCTGTTGATAGTCCTCATCAGAATCAAGACCATTCCCTTCATTATTAGTTGGTCAGGATTTCTTAAACTCTTAAAGTATCTATTCATGTCATAGAGATCATATAGAGGGAGGTCAAGTATGTTTTGCAAGAAGTACATGTCTTGACCCCCTTGATCTCTAGTGACATACCATCTGTTTGGTTTAGTAGCAAATACCAAGGACAAGATGGGTCTTATTCCTACCTACTTGAGTTTGTTGCTTAGTAGCCACAACCTCTGCCTCAGGCTTTCCTGAACTAGGGAGAGAGTAGGAGCTTTGTAAAGTCTTTTCCTTCTCCTTTCTTCTTTAATTCTAAGGAGCAATTTAGGATCCTCAACTACCTTTCTCTCCTTTGACACTTCCATGTCAGCCAGTTCATTTAATTCATCTAAGAAGAGAGAGATGAGTTCATCAATGTTATAGTTCCTAGACCCTAGATAGTTTAATCTGGTTGCCCTCAACTCATCTTCTTGAGTACTTGGCCTGGGTGTAGCCCTGATTGCAGCTTCCATAAACTCAGGTGTCTCACTTGAACTCTCACCCCTTGTCTTCCTCTTCCTCTCTCTGTCCTCCTCCTCAGTCTCCTTAAAAGTCATCTTCCTCTTCCTTTTGCCACTCATAGGCTTGTGTGACTTAGGGTGGAGAGAGCTTTGGCCTTCATTGCTTGGTGTTACACTTGAGCTCTAGCCAGAGAGAGACTGTGAGACACCTTTACCAGCTGGTGCCTCACTGAGGGTAATGGGTGTTGAAGCAGTTTCTGTCTTAAGGTTCACAGGCTCAACTACTGGGCCTTCAGCCAAGGTTTCCCCTTCAAAGCTAATCTTAGGGTCCACCTCAGCATCCAGTTGACCAACAGCCTTGCCTGCTAGCCTCTGTCTATATTTTTTAGTTATTCTCTTAAACCTTTAAGCACCCTATCTTGAATCCTATCAGCTAACCTTACAGCTTGCCTACTTCAACTTGGATTGGCAAGGGGCAGGTCAACTAAATAGGCGCTCTCATAGTATCTCAGGTTGTAGAAGTTGAAGATTTCTTGTTGTCCCTAAGACCTAGAGATTACCAGGGCTCTCCTTTTAGTATCATACCTTTATCACACGATTGAATTTTTAGCAGGGTGAGTTGGGGTAGACATTGCCCTTGGTATACCCTCCTAAAACAGGCTTTGAATTAGTGAATCCACACTAATATAGGTCTGAGGAGGTTGTTGAGTATTGACAACTGCAAATGAGGGTGGTGAGTCCTCCATGTCCATACGCTAAGAGACACTCCCAGGTTCTGTGATTGCAGGTAGGAATTTCTCCCCTTTTTCGGTAGCATCACCCTCTTGTATAGGGGAGCTAAGGGTTAGGTCCACCACATCCACAGGTTCTTGTGGACCTGGTTGAGTTCTCCTGATAGGTCTCTCAGCTAAATTGCTCTTGAGATTGGTGATCTCAAGTTGATAGTAATTGACCTTTCTTTGTAAGGTAGCCGCCTACAATTCCAGGTGACTAAACTTTAAAACTAAATAGGTGCATGTTTTTGACAGTTTTTGCACCTCTAGTTGTAGACTCCCCTCATCTTTATCAGAAGAATCATAAGGGGATGAGAGAATAGGACCAAAGTCTTCTTCCTTATCACCAGCATGGAGTTCTTGGTTGCTGGATTTCCCTTGCACCATGACAGCTTCAGGAGAAGCGTCAATGGGCTGGGTTGCCAAGGTTGATGTCTTAATGATGTAATCACTTACAAAAGTGAGAGTCTCTTCCATATGGACTTCCTGAATAGGTTCAGGGAGGTCCATCTCAGTTGGGGGTGGATGATGTGGGCTAGATATAGGTGATTCAGGAGCACTCACTCTCCTTGAGTTGGGGTAGAGAAGAAAGACTCATGGTACTCACTGAAGCCCATATCCTCATCATCATAGAATTCTAGGTTGGGGATTGGTTGGTTTAGAACTAAAGGCTAGGGATGGTAACTTTTCGCTGAAGGTTGATCACTAGAGTTTTGTGGCTGTGTGGGTAGTGTAGATGTAGAAGGTGTAGATTCAATATTGGCTTGTGTTGCTAAGTTGTCACCTTGAGCAATAAGCTCTAACATTTTTAGGACCAGGGCTGTTTCTACCCTTGAGGAGCCAACAGTTGATTTCTTACTGTTTTGAAGATGTCGGGCTTCATCTGTCCCAGTTTAAGAGTGTCAGTTGTTCCCCTTAACTGTGAGCCCAGTTCATAGTTAAGAATGTGTTGAACATATCAAGGGAACATGTAATACTCTAAGGAGTCCAACTTAGCAAGCAAGATTGTATACACAAACTGAGAGTACCTTAACTTGACCCCTTGAACCATTCTATGGACTATGTAGGATAAGTCCTCAGGAATCTGGTCCCAACCTCCATGTTTGTTAGACAAAGAATGGATGACCACATGGAGGAGGTACTTCCATTGTGAGGAAACCTTACCCTTTTTGAAGGTTCTTACTAAGTAGCCCCCTTTATAGCCCATCTACCGGAATGAGTTGTTTACAACAGACTTGGAGAAGGACAATTCGCCTTCTTCATCATCCAGCATCAAATGAGAGTTGATGGTGGCTGGAGTGACAAAAATTATCTTCCCCTGCACTGTGGTAGACAGTGCCTTCTCATCGTCCAAGATGACCTCTTGGCAGGTCCTCTAGAACTCTAAAAGCTGATCTTCATATAATGGAGGGTCTATGGTAAGTGCAGTGAGGTAGTTTGGTTGAGTCAAGAAGCGGCAAACATCTGAGAAACCAGGTTCTTTCTCAGATGATAACAGAGCAACTTGGTTGCATGGAAAAATCTGGTTGGTTTCTAGGATCAGGGTTGGCCATTTTAAGTAGCTTAGAAGTGAAGAAAGGTAAGAACAAAGTCGGTTTGTAGGTGAATTTAGGGTTTGAACTTTTGCAGATGAAGAGGAAGGAGAAAGAGTGGGAACCGTTAACGGTAAATTTATATGGTTGGATTTGAGACAAAGTTAATGCAAAAGTATAAACTTTGAAATCCGATGTCGGTCCCATCTCTAAAAAAGTACCCAAAAAGGTAGTTTTCTTGGAAGTCTAAAATCTTCTGAAGGTAATTTGACTTCTGACGTTTTGATAAAAGATTCCGAAGCCAATTTGACTTCGGGAGATATTCCCTAGCTTGATAAAAATTTGCTTCGGAAGAAAAATACTAAGAGTATTTTTACTTTTGAGATATATTTGGTTTCGAAAGATATTAAACCTTAGAGGATTTACTCCAAAGGTAAATGTCTTAGTAAGTAGTTATTAGATTTGAAGACATAATGTTCTTCCGAAGTCATAAGAAAATATATATTAATTTTTTTTAAAATTCTAAGTAATATCATTTTGAAAAGTTTCTTCCAAAGTAAACTGGGCTTATATAGGTGTTGATATAGACAACTTAAGACACACATATTTGAGAAAATAATCTTGAGTTTAATTTAAAAAATCTACTCAAAGTTAATCATTCCAATAGCTAATACAATATACCTAAATCTCTGCTTATCAAAAGCTTTTGTGAACGGATCAACATATTGTTCATTTATGTTAACTTTGACTAGTTGTATCAATCCTTTTTCAAAATTATCTTTAATCAAATGATACCTGATGTTGATATGCTTTGTATTGGAGTGTTGTACAAATTTCTCTGTAATAGAGATAGCACTGTTGTTGTCTATATGAATGGGAGTCTCTTTGAAGTTGAATCCATAGTCTAGCATTTGATTCTGAATCCTAAGCACTTGAGCATAGGAGCTTGCAGCAGAAATGTATTCAGCTTTAGAAGTTGATGCAGACATACAGGATTGTTTCTTGCATTGCTATGATACTATCCTTCCACCAAGTAATTGACATCCCCTAGATATGGACTTTATGGTCATGTTGTAGCCACCATAGTCACTCTCTGTATAAGCATACAAATTGTAGTTAGAATTTTTTGGATACCAATAGCCCAGTTTGGGAGCACCTTTGAGATATCTGAGAATTCTCTTGATAGCAACCAGGTGTGACATCTTAGGGTTGGCTTGATATCTTGCATAAATACATGTAGCAAACATGATGTTAGGCCTGCTGGCTGTTAGGTACATAAGAGACCTAATCATAGCCATGTAGAGATGCTAATCAACTCACTCCCCCTCAAGATCAGGTCCTAGGGAGTGGTTTCTAGCTATAGGTGTCTTAGCAACCTTACATTCAGTCAGATGAAATCTTGTAAGTATGTCTTGCACATACTTTGACTGGTTTATGAAGATGCCATTGGCAACCTGCTTTACTTGAATTCCTAGAAAGAAATTGAGTTCCCCTATGGCATTCATTTCAAATCTATTCTTCATCAGCTTCTCAAAGTCTTTGAAGAGCTTCGGATTAGTTGACCCAAAGATGATGTCATCTATATAAACTTGAACCAGCATCAAGTCATTTCCTGTTCCTTTGATGAAGAGTGTTCCATCAATAGTACCCCTCTTGTAGCCATGCTAACAAAGGTACTGTGATAGTATCTCATACCACTTTCTTAGAGCTTGATGCAGCCCATAGAGAGCTTTGTCAAGCTTGAAGATATAATCAGGATGATCTGGGTCTGCAAAGCCAGGTGGTTGTTTGATAACCACTTCCTCATCAATCACCTCATATAAAGGCACACTTGACATCAAGTTGGTAGACCATGAAATCCTTGGATGCAGCAAAAGCAAGGAATATCCTAACAGCTTTAAGTCTTGCCATAGGAGCAAAGACATTTGTGTAGTTAATTCCCTCTTCTTGTGTGTACCCTTGAACAACTAGTCTTGTCTTATTCTTGATGACAAGTCCTCTATCATCTTTTTTATTCCTAAAAACCTATTTGGTACCTATTATGGTCTTCCTTGAGGAAGAGGACATAGGTTTCAAGCCTTTTGCCTTATGAATTAAAGCAGCTCCTCCTGCATTGCTTCAACCCACCATCATTTAGAGCCTCATCAATATTCTTTGGCTCAATCTGGGACAAGAAACAAGTGTGTAGACAAACATTTTTATCATGGGTTTGTCCTCTTGTTCTCACCCCTGTCTCAAGATCTCTAATGATGTTTGTCATAGGATGTGACTTGTGGATTCTTAGTTGAGGAATCACAGTAAGTTGGTTTGAGAGATCTAAATTAGTGAAATTCAGATCTGTTGATTGAGTATCATCCACCACATCAGCATAATTATCAAGAGAAACTTGATCCAATGAGTGTGTGACATCATTGATGTTATCTTGAATGGACTGGTTATCAGCATCAAGAAATTCTTGGTCATTGTCACCACCACCATCTTCTCCTACATTTGAAACTCATTCATTTGAGTTTTGTGCCTCTGTGTTGGAATTTGTAGGCACCTCAGATGTATCAACTGAAGAGTTTGTTATTATTGTCCTGACAGGATTTCCAACTACAAGGTTTGTTACCACCGAAGCTGAAGTAGTTTTCTTACTTGGTCTTCTAAGTTCAAATCTTGGATCAGGATCTCCTGTTGATAAGCTACCTGAAGATCCTGAAACATCTTCACAAGATTTGTTAAAATAATTGGTAACTAAATCAAGATCAAACAGCCAATCAGGACTAGAACCTTTCACACTAGGTGTGCGCTCATTGAAGGTCACATTGGCTGACTCCTCAACTACTCTAGTTCTAAGACTATATACTCTATAAGCCTTAGCTTGGGAAGAGTATCCAATAAAGTGTCTATCATCTGACTTCTTAGTAAATTTAGCTATCTGATCTTTGGTATTTAGGATGGTGCAAGGACATCCAAATGATCTGAGAAAACCAAAGAAAGGTCTCCTTTTGTGCCATAACTCATAAGGAGTCTTACCATGAGTCTTGACTACTAAAACTTTGTTCTGCACATAGCGGGTAGCATTGACTGCCTTTACCTAGAAGGCGATGGGTAGTTTAGAGTCAGATAACATGGTTCTTGCAACTTTAATAAGTGTCATGTCTCTCCTCTCAGCAACACCATTTTGCTAAAGAGTCCTGGGAGCACTGTATTGTCTTATAATACCTTTCTTATTATAAAATGTATCAAGGATTTGGTTCTTGAATTTAATTCCTTCATCATATCTTATAATTTTGACCTTGTGATCATATTGATTCTTAATTTTTTGAATGAAGCTCTTCAAGATATCAGGGGTCTCATCTTTAGTTCTAAGGAAGAAGACCCAAGTGTATCTTATGAAGTCATCTCTGATCACCAAATAATAAGAGGTCCTTCCTAGACTCATTACACTGGTGGGGCCAAAGAGATTCACATGTAATACTTGTAGGGGAGTAGTTATTGAGTTTTTTTTCTTTGGCTTGTGAGACACTTTGTGTTGCTTCCCTTCTAGGCATGCAACACAATAATTATCACTTGTAAACTCTTTCTTTGGCATTCCCGTTACCAAATCAATCTTAATTAATTTATTTATGTTTTAAAAGTTTACATGGCATATCTTTTGTTCCAGAGGAAAGACCATCACTATTTGCTTTAGATAGAAAGCAAGAAACTTCTCATGATGGGAATGTTTCCTGCAAATTCATCTTGTACATATTCCCTTTCCTAGGGGCTCTAAGAAAGATATGCTCTTGAGGAATGACCACATCGGGCTTGAGAACAATAAACTCATGCTCAGTAAAGAGCATGTTATATCTCTTGGCACAAAGTTAGGATACACTTAAAGAGATTATACCCAAGCTCCTTAACATAGTTTGCCTTCTCAATGCTAAGTTTACCATTTATGACTCAGCCCCTTCCAATGAATTAACCACCTGATTCTCCTCCAAAAGCAACTGGCCCTCCATCAAATCTTTCAAAGTTTTGAAGCAAAGAGCCATTGCCTGCCATGTTCATGGAACAATCACTATCAATGATCCATATATTTCCTTTGGTCTTTAGTTGTTCCTGCATAAAAAGAGATGGTTAGTTATATTTGGAAACCCAAGCCTTATTGGTCTTGGGTTTGTCAAAGTAAACTAAAGATAATGCAATAGTAATTGATCCTATATGCAAGCTCTAAGGATCATTTGCTGTTGTTGATGAAGATCTTTTAGTCATAAGGCCTTCGTTCATCTTCCACACCATCTTTGGACTAGACTTGGCCTTAATACTTTGGAAGTTTTGATGACTTCGAAAGTTTTGGAGACTGGACCTTCGGATGTTTTTGCATCCACTGCTGCAAACTTCAGTACTTCGGAAGCATTCCTTTCTTTCGAGACCAATTTTTCTTCCGAAGGTAAGTTTTCACTTATCTTCTTCTTCACTTTGGAGCTTCTGAAAGAAAGTGATTTTCCTTTCGAAGTTGTCTTCTTCTTCTTCTTCTTAGAAGTTTTCTTCTTAGTCATGTGGATAGTGCTTTTAGGATTATAGATGTAATCTTTAGCAAAGTAAGAAGTACTACCACACATGATGCATTCACTTTGCATACTTCTAAGACTTTTCTTCTGAGTAGGAAGCTGAGCTTGATCTCTTTTCACTTTCTTCTTCATCTTCACAGATGATGTAAAAGGCTTCTTAGGGTGAGGCTTTCTTTTGGAATTGGATGGTTCCTCATGTATAGCAGTGGTGTACATTTGATCAACCTTCTTCTCTTGACCAGGATGATTTGAACATGAACTAGGACTCCTCGTACTAGAGTCCATGGTTGAGTCTTCAGTCTTCACCACTTAAAATCCAACAAAGATAAAAACTTGCTTTTGCTTGGAGTTGAAGGTGGTCTTGATCTCTTGGGCTTTCTTTGATTTTCTTTTAGCTACCCAGATCAAGTTCATCCTAATAGCCTTGGTCATCCTTGGTTCTTTCTTCTCTCCAGAGAATAGTGACCCTTCTTAGGATGATCTTCTTCACTCACTTCAGATCCATCCTTTACTATCTCCTCTTTATCTTTATTTTCTTCTTGAATGGGGTCTATAAGGGGAAGCTCATCTTGACAAGTTCCACACCTTGAAGGTCTTACAGATAATAATATGTGTGGAGGAGCTATCTCACTTAAACCCAAGCCCTGCCTGTTCTAATAAAAAATCTTTGCATGCAAGGATGAAGATATGATGTTCTTGAAGGTTTCCTCTTCAAGAACACATTTTTCTACCTTAGCTTTGCTGATCACAAGCTCAGCCTGGCATTCAGTCAACTTGGTAATGAGATCTCTGATTTGAGTTCTATAATTTGTGTGCTCATGCTTGAGAGTTGAAACTGTTTTCTCTAAATCTTCTATTGTAAGTTTATAATCATTTTCAGCTCTTTTAAAATCAGCTTTTAAAATGTTTAAGGACTCAAGATCATATCTCACTTCCAAGTTATAGGACCTACACATATTTACTTTGCAATGCATTCGAGAGTGCAAAGATGTTCTAATACCTTGGCTTCTTCATGGTCAGCCATCAATGCTTGGTTGGGAGAAACCTCTTCTACCTGGAAGCTCCAGTAAAAGCCTCCTTCTTCAACAATAATAGCAGCTTGTTGTTTTGGTTAGCTTGGCTTCTCAGGTTTGGGAGCACCCTCAGTGTAGTTTGGCCTGGATTGTCCTTAGCCACTATTGGATTGTCCCTAGCAAAGTCTCCCATTTAGTTATAGTTGTAACACTTCACTTTGCTTTTATCCAGCCCAAACATTTCACTGGATACATCACTGGGAAACTTCCTTCTGGTTCTCTTGTAGAACTTCTTGTCTCTGTGAGTGAGAAGAGCCATTTATTGGACTATCTCTATGTATTCCAAATCATCTAGATGGATATAATCTAAGTCTTCAAGAGTGAAGAGAAAGTTGCCATAACTTTCATCAACAGACACAAAGGCTTGAGCAGAGCTTGTCTCTTAGAATGGGCATCCTTGGATGTAGCTCTCCATTGGTGTCTCAGGGAAGGTGATGAAAGGACCCTTTTGTGAGTTATCAGGGTATTAGATTAGATGATGCTGTGGTTCTCTACTATCCCTTTCAACCACATGAAGAGCTGAACTCTGCTAATTGTTGGAAGAGCTATTTGATGGATTTTGCATGTTCATCTCCATCTGGTGCCATTAAGGATACCATATAGCTCTATGAGAGTAAGGGTAGAGAGGTTTTTAGTTCTCTTAATGGCCACACAGTAGTGAGTCCATTGTCTACGAAGAGAGAACATGAACTTTCTCACAATGTCTCTATTCTCAAGTTTTACTCCAACATCCATTAGAGTATCAACAATCTCAACATACCTGAAGTATTATTAGGTCATGGTTTCACCTGTCTTGTAGGTAAAGTTCTCAAACTGATGCTTCATGAGGCAGGGCCGGCCCAATAATAAAGAGGGTAAAGCTAGGGCTTGGGGCCCCCACAAAGTTAGGGCCCCATAAAACTATTGGGTCAGTATTTTTTTGGGATTAATTAGGGACTCACATGAAACTGTCCAGTGGCCTATTCCCTGCTCTGCTTGAAAGTTGGAACGATGGAAGAAATCAAAGGGGTGATCATGCGGGGTTGCAGGTAGGGTTAAAGTAGACTATAGAGCACTAAAGCCGCCTAGTATTAAATCAACGCAAATAGATGTTAAAGTGTGTTTATTTTACTTTGAATTTAATGTTTGAAGAATCAGTTCTTCACAAGAATGCAAAGGAGTAAATAACCAAAAAAGAACACATTGTTGGGGAAAGAGAAAGCAAATGAAGATAAAGAGAAAGGGATTAAGGGTGTTCACATGTGTTCCTTTCCATTTATTAACTTTTATCCTTTTTTTGCATCTTGACATGCTACACTTGTTAATAGTTTTTGTTACAGGTGGAGAAACCATTGTTGAAGTCAAAACTTATAGCATCAAAAAATTGGAGAAGAAGAGGCTTGAAATAAAACCAAAGCTTCAGAATGCAAGGTATTTTGGTATTAAAATAAACCAAGTCCTTTATGTAAGCCCAAAACAGAGGAGTAATCTATGATTTTATATAGTTTTTATTTTTTATAACCAATACATTATATGCATGCCTTGCATTGCTTCTTCTTGACATGCTTAAATCGACCTTTCTCAAGGTTTGTTTTTGTTTACTTTGTTTAACGTTCTTAATGCTATCTTTTAATTGATAATTTATACAAATCTTGTTAAGAATTACACACACTTTTATAGCTTATTAGAAAATTTATATTATCATTAACAATTATCACAATGGTTACATAGAAATCAGAACTTTTTTAGTCTTGCTCGATATATAAATTTGCATAAAAAATTATATAGTGATAATATAGAAATCAACAATTCAAATCTTTTCAAGCCTTAGTTTGTTTGAATGCTTGTTTTAATTCATTGGAGTTAAACATGCTTGCTTATTTGTTTTATTCTCTTCTATAATGAGATTCACTTGTTCACTAATATACTATTTTAAACTTGCTTGTGTTCATCATCATGAATTGATTATCCTTATTTGCTTCAGACTCATATTGTGTGATAGGCTTATATATAGTAGATCTAAATGTAAAATTGAAATCAAAAGCACGAATGTGGTACCACTAAAAGGACAAACAAAAAAGTTACATGAGAATGACTTGGGCCTCAAAGTTTTAGTTTGCTTAGGGCCTACAAATTGGTTGAGCCGGCCCTTGAGGTCTTTCTTGTTTTCTTTGTCTTCCTCAGATCCCTCATACAAAAGCTTTAGTGCATCCTACGCTGCTTAGTAGTTTTGCACTTCTTGAAACCTCTGTGGATAGAGTTTGAAAAAGCAGTTTGGAGAGTAGTCATGGCTTTTTGATCTACATCTATTTTCTTCCAATATTCCTCAGAGTAATCAGCCATTTCCTTTAGAGACATCCCACCTCCAGCAGTGGCTGAAGAGGTGCTTGGAATGTGAGGTCCTTCAATAACAGATCTCCAAATCCTACTGTTTTGAGACTTGATGAACCCTTCCATAAGTTGGCACCAAGTATCAAAGTTATCAGGAGTGATCTGTGGAGAGTTTATGATGGTTTCGGTTTCCATATCAGCCTTTGAGATAGCTGACATTTGAGCTGATAAGTGTTTTGTGAAACTAAAGAGATCTAAGATGGTGAGATCTTACAATCAAGAGCTTGAAATGCTCTGATACCAATTGCAGGACTGGTGAAGGGGTCAATGCGACAGTTTCACAAGGTTAGGAGAGTTATAACACTTAGCAGATCAAATAGGGAACCGTCTTAGATGAAACAATGAACATAAGTAAAAGAACAATAATAAGAACATTCAAATATGGTTTTCAAGAATGATGTATATTGCTCTCAAGTTCTTACAAGTGTTACAAATCTTACATAAAGACACAAGCACTTGAGATACTTTACACTGCATCCTATAGCCGACCATACTTTGAAGGCCAGTTGGAAACACTAATCTAGACAACAAGATCAATATAGGTCAAAAGGAAGATTTGCCTTTTGACTAGTGACTATAACATGCCATTGCTCACATCCTTATTTAATACAAAAGGATAAAAGAACATAGTGGAAAGTTACAGACTCAACACTTTAATTAAAATTGATAAAAGCATAGACTTTTCACCAACTCATGCAAGTAGGTGACTCTTCAAAGATGGCGGCAGAAAGGTGTTTCAGCTTTTGTCAAAAGCATATCAGAGAAAAAACGCCTTCTCTGTTTTTGAAAGAAATCAGTCTTGGCTTCGGAAGAGTTCATCTTTGGCTTCGAAAGAATTGGTCTTTTTGGCTTCAGAAGATTTGATACTTAGTATAATTCACTGAGTTATATCAAATCTTCCAAAGTACTTTCCTTGTACTTCACATGTGCATACCGAGAGCTCTATTGTTGCTCTTTGGTTGCATCAGTCTCTAAGTGTAATCCTTACAATTACAGATTTGTTCACCAAAGCATTTGATTAAACACGGTTTGACTACCTAGTCAAAACCTTAAGGACGATTAACTTTGTTTGATTACACAACAATCTTCTTAAAAATATTTTCTTTTTTTCATTAAATTGTAATTGTTAAAAGATAATCATAATTTTAGGGGGAGAAAAATTACAAAAGAAAAGTCAAAAAGATTTTTGGTTTTAAGGGGAATTATAAAATTGTAAAAAAATACAAAAACATTTTGTTTTGGTAAAAACTTACTAATAAATTTTCTGTGAAAATAGGAGATGATAGTATATTTTTTGATTTTGTTTTATTATAGACTAAGCTTGAATACAAACTGACTTTGATTTTGTTTAATGTGCTGATAGGCTGTGATGTCAAGAATGAAAAGCAACAAGGTCTATGATACATCTAAATCAAAGAAAGCTATGACTCGAGTGGGTAATATATCAAGGTGTTATGGTACTGCTGACTCCATGCTAAAACATACTGACATTACAGTCGGTTATACTCAAGCCATTTTGAAGGATGGGATGGATAGTATGAGCAGTTTAAAGGATAGGATGGATAGTATAAGCACTATATTATCAACACTGATGATATCTTTGATTGAAGATCACCTATTCAGCATCTCCAAAGTCATTCTCTTAAAGATGCAAAAGAACGTGGTTGCTAAAGGAGCGAAGAAGTTTACGATGCATCAAAGATTCTTATAGATGGAGAGAAAATATTTTCCATCATACTTGAAGTACATTTTCCATATGGTAATACATAGCACAAACAATTTAAAAGCTATGATGGATGGTATGAGCACTACATTTTCATCTCTGATGATATCTTTGATTGAAGATCACTCGATTAGCATCTCAAAGTCATTTTATCTTAGATTTAAAAGGACGTGGTTGCTAAAGGAGCAAAGAAGTTTCTAATGTTATTTTCTTACAACTTGCACTTTTTTCACATAAGGATTGTAACCCCTCGACTCTAAAAGCACGATTGACGCACAAAAAAAGGAGGGATGGAAGTTTGGGTTGGTGAAGGATAGATCATTATGTATACATACATACATACATACGTACGTACGTACGTACGTACGTAGTACGTACATACGTACATAAAGCAAAAAAGAGTTAAGAAAAAAATAAGGCGAAAAGAAAAATAAAATAAAAAAACAACAAAAAGAACGTAAGAGAAAAAACATACCAAAGTCCACTGAGAAATAAAAGATGCTAATGATGCATAAAATAAAAATATATGCTAAAGTGTATGCATACTATATGGTAAATACTTTTGTCTTAGAGAATATTTTTTTGACATAGAAAGCAATTTCAAATGATGGGGCTTTTAAAACCAGAACGATGTGTAAGTCCTAATTATCTTAATTGGGTAATGTAAGTCCAAATGGCAGGTAATTCCTAAAACTTGTTAAATTTCATATGCAGAAATGTTTCTCGGGCTGTGCTCAATTAGTTAGGACTTACATGCCTTAAATACTGTGCTTAAATACTGATTAGATGTGAATGGTTTAAGGTTAGTTGGGATGGCTTGAAATCTCAACAACGTCTTAAAGCTAGATAGGTGTTCTGCATGATATCTAGTTTCAGTATACATTTAAATCTGATAATTATACCAAAACATAGTGATAATCACAACATGTTTGTCTAAGTAAGTATTGGAGTACGATTATAAAATGGAGAAAAGATAATAGGTAATCAACTTAACAGTCTTATTCTAAATATAGCTGAAATATATGTTAATAATCAATTTTGAGAAATATGATCATATCATAGAAAAATCACAAAAATTAAGTTATTTGGTCTAAGTGCTTTAAATTTTTGAAAAAATTGAAAATTATCAAAACAGATCTATGTTTTCTTTTAAAAAGCAAATAAAAATTCTGGTTAATCACGCATCATTGCATGAACATGATCTATTATGATTAAAAAATTGAAAATGTTAGAAAATTAGAAAGTTTTAAAATTTTTTGTTATGTTTTAGCAAAAGAATTAATGTGAAAACATATAATCATGCGAAAACATTGTCTGAGCGAAAACATGATGGATGTTATTGGCGTGTGAAAACTACAGAGGATATATAAAAGGATTGTATGCGAGAATAGTTCACAACTTGAACGTTTCACATACATATTTACATACTAACTTGATGGCCAATGCATTTTCTAATTTAGTCTAGTTTGATCAAATTATTTATTGTTGTTAATTGATACTGTCTGATTTGATCAAATTATTTATTGTTGTTAATTGATACTGTTGATATTGATCTACTTGTATTCTTAAGTGATACAACCGTTGTATACATAGATTAACTTGATGGCCAATGCATTTTCTAATTTAGTCTAGTTTTAAAGTCAATATTCTTTAAATTAGATTAATAGGTAGATTAAATAGGTTAAAATCTGGTTTACACTTGGTTAATAGTGTTAAGCGACCACTATAGCATGATTACTTTGAGTAACATTGAGTAAATTCTAGGATGAAAGACTCAGTCATATCATGAGAAAACTTAAGTTCTCGCGAAAACTATGTGAAATCTTGGACTATGCGAGAACATATGAGTTTTGCGACAACATTTAAGAATGCAAAAACTTAGATATTTGTTTAACAATTAGAAACCTTTTGAAATTTTTGTTAATTTTGCAATTTTCATTCTTTATAATACATTGACTTAGTTTTGTTTTAATTTTGCAGATGACCTGGGAGTTAAAATTTGTATGAAACCCCAATGGTGTGACTTAACTTGGAGAAATTTTTGAAGAAAGGCATTTATTTCGTTTTATTATCGAGGGACTAAGGAATTCACATATTTTCTACGCCATATCTACCAATAATCCTATTTATGAGGAGTTAATCAAAGATTTCTGGAAGACAGCCTCAAATTGAAGAGACGATCAGGGAAATTTATGTATGCGTCCCACTGTAAAGGGAAGGATATTATGATCACAGCTGAGATTAGTAACAAAGTTATTCAGCTTGGTGATTTGCTTAATACTGCAATCAAGCTGGAAGATGATCTTGTGAAAGGATGCTTATTTATCTTGGCTATGAGTTCGCATATCCATCGTTAGACTAGAAGTATTTGCTGCCATATTGGAAATACATTATCCATGTGATACTGCATTGCTTAAGCAGTTTGAAGGCTGGGATGGGCAGTATGAGCATTACATTTTCATCATTGATGAACTCTTTGATTGACGATCACCCGTTTAGCATATCCAAATTCATTTCTAAGAGATGCAAAAGAACGTGGTTGCTAAAGGAGCGAACAAGTTTTTGATGGATCTATGATTCTTACAGATGAACTGAATGAGTCTCATCCAGAGTTTGCAACTTAAAAAATCCTATCCTTACAATCATGGTCATAAAGCATGATGTTTTCACTTATATGACTGCTACTAGGGGGAGTTCTTATAGTGGAGTAAATTTTTCTAAGATTGGAAGGTTTTCTGAGTTAGTTGAAGTTTAGCAGCAACAAGTATAGCAGCAACAACCACCAACTGAAGCTCAACAAAAACAAGATGTTACTGAACTTGTTGGTCAATCCTCTTCTCACACACCTTGTTAACTTTCCGGGGAATTCTAGGCAAAGGAAAAGAAAAAAAAATTAAGGGAGAACGTGTTGAGGGTTTACTAGAATCTAAAATTTAGATTCTGAAACAGATAGTGAATAGATTAGATTGATGGATTTTGTCTTGTAATATAGACTTGTGGATCCTCCACCATTAGGTGCTCATCAATGAACTACAGAATAAATAGATGAGGGCTATGTTCCTAAGAAATCCCCTAATACCAAAAAACTAAAATGAATGTCAAGAAAGAAATTTGGAAGAGGAAGAGGAAGGGAAAGTTTGATCAAAAAGCCCATGACTCTAACATCCGTTACTAAAACTTGTGGTATAGGTACAAGCTACATCAAGTGTTACACAAGTTGAGCTTAATGTAGTTGCAGTTACTAAAACTCCAATAGTTCCTATTTCAGCTCTAGGGTTTTCCACACCACCTCGTGACTTGGGTGATGTAGGAAGCTTTAATCCAAATGACTTTTGGAATACTCCACCTGAACGTTCTAGGTGTGAGAGTACTTTGTTTGAGATTCCAGCGAATGTTCAATCACTTTAACATCAGGTTCTTTATCTTAAGAAAGATTGTTTTGAGAAGACCAAGTAGTTTGAAATATTATAAAGCCTAATAGTCAAGTCAAAGAAGTGAGGATCAAAACTTTGGAAGATCAAATGTAATTTTTATATAATAATGATCAGTGTCTAGAAAGCCAGATGAAAGCCTTGTTTTCCAGGATCATTGAGGAATAGAAAGAGATTAAGCCTGATAACATACTTTCCAAGAAAGAAAAGGAGAATGACACTAAGAATGTGATGGAGTATTGGTGAAGAGATTGGTTATGAGATGATAAAGCATGTAGAAGTAGGTATGTCTAGAGTAGCACTTGATACTAAGGATGATAAAGACACTGAAGATGAAGATGATGATGATGATGATGATGACGACGATGATGGTGATGGTGATGAGGGTGATGGTGATGGTGATGGTAAAGATGATGAACCTTAAATGAAAGTTGATGATGGTTGTGGAGATGATAGTGAAGGAGGAAGTCAAGGAAACATTGTTGGACCTTCTGGTGAGTCTACTACTGATAAAACCACAAGGCGAAGTCCAGATGAGTCAGAAGTATATCAAACACTTGATCCAGAGCCTGAAGCATAATATGAGATAGAATACTACACTTTTCAATAACAGTTGAGTGTGCAAGAAAGTTCATGTGATGAGTTTGGAGAGTTTAGTGACTTGGCAGAGATTGAAGAGAAGGAATATATATAGACTGCTTTTGTAATAGTATCAATGGTTTATATGATTGTAATCCCTCATCCCTAAAAGTGTAATTAACACATAAGAAAGAAAGGGAGGGAGATTTGTGTTAGTAAAGGAGAGAAGGTAACATTGAAAAATGTCCAAGTATTGGAGAACGGAAGCCATGGTGAATCATTGTAAAAACCGGAAGCAAAACAATGTGAAAAGCTATCCAGAAGTGACCCAAACTTAGATTAAACATATCTCGAGCTAGAAAAAGAGTTACAAAACTGATAATACATGAAAATAGGGTGTCTCATGGAGAGGAATCTGAAAACGTGGTCCATAGAGGACCATTGAGCGTTTGGTGACGGTCCACGATGAATATTTGTTCCTAGATGCGAATATCCTTTTACGAAGATGCCAATAATTCTTTATGGTTTCGACGACGGTCGAGCAAGGACCTACACGACCAGAAAGCATATAAAAGCCTCCAAAACTCTAGTATTTCACATTTCAATCAACACCCTCGGCTTTCTCTATATATATACAAACGAACCATTACTCTCTCTCTCTCTCTAGATTTTTGGCATCTCGGGGCGTTTGGAAGGCATACGAAGGTTGGATTTGAGCTCTACAATGTTTCCTTGCTTGGAGTTTCACTTAGGATCTCTCGGTTTCATTAATAGACTTATTTTTATCTCCCAAATTGACATGCGATAATAAACGAAAATATTACGTAATTGAAATCCATTTCTGTGTGCCCGTTCAGGGATTTGTAATCGTTTAGAGTCAATCGCATGCTCCAGATCTGTTATGGTAATGTTCCAAACTTTCTATGAATAATTATATTGTTGCATAAACTATAGTTTTCAAAAGAAACAAATCGCTATCTAGTGTGCTAGAATACAACATGTAATATGTTTAAGAAAACTTATATGTTTTGGTAAATAGGTTTTCGCGAGACTAATTCTGGGTTTTGTCTAAAATGGGTGATGGATTTTCATGCTATGTTCATGTGGTTTCCACTAGGATTTTATGCAAGAAGGACTTCATGTTATGGAGAGTCTAGTCGGTTAGATCCGTGTGCTTGAACATGGGTGTGAACCCTAGTTTATCGCCATGTATTCGTCCTGGACATACATCGCTTGTTGAACTAGTGAAAGAGACCTTAACTCGGGGACAAAATATGATCAGAGTAGGTCAGTTGGATAGCTCGGGTGTGAAACTTGAGGGTTACATAGGCTTTACTAAAGCGTAATGGATGTGGTAATGTGTTTCAAGGTTACACTAAGTTCAATAAACTTAGTGTTCTGTTGTTGACTGTTGTAAGAAGCTCATCAAGGTGAGTCTAACCATCCCTTTTTTACTTAATGTTTTATGGTTGTAACCAAGCTATGCAAATAGTTTGTGTAAAATATTTTGATGTGTGGTTGTAAGTTAAATTGTCCCGAGTGAGTTAGCATACCATAGCTTAGGTATGTCCGGCATTGGTCACTATTCATCGTAGGCAGATCATTAAGGTGAGTGGATGGGTTCACATAGAACTACTGATCACCTTAAGGCATATGTGCACTTAGTCGGATCGATCCAGGTAGGAAAGCCTCACTCTCAGGTTGTGGTACTTTGTGTTATTGAACCAATCATTATGATCCTACTGGACGAGGAAGGTTAATCGATGAGTCCGGAAGGATTGCCGATGCACCTGACCTTGGGTGCTGTTGATGTGTTGGGATTCAGTCATCCGGGGTGCCTTTAATGTACCCCTCGTTATTGTTGTGAAACCCAGGGTGGCATATATGTTATTCTAACACTATCCAGTGATGCGCCTTGCTTAGTAAGATTTGATTAGTTAAATAATTTACTTGCACACATCATTATGTTATGTTGGCCGACTATTTTGGATTCAAGGTTATGACTCATCAACAACGTGTTTGTTGACATGTTTTACCTCATGATACAGGTTGTACAGGAACTGCCCAAAGGCACTAGCTAGGTTAAGGAGACTTAGTGGTTAAAGTCAAATAAGATCTTCATATAGAAGATAGAGAAGGGGTTAAAACTACCTGGGGCAATATGTGTATTTTGTGTTTGAGGATTATGACACAATAATGCATGGATTATGTTTGTTATGTTTGAAAGTTTTAGTTTAGTCTAGATTATGGTCTTTAACTTAAAGTCTTCTGCTGTATTGTATGTTGAATTGTGATACAACGGGTCCTGGTGGAGGGGTGTGACAATGATGACATTGAACTAGAAGAAGGTAAGATCTCGTCTACATCAGAAGACATTCCTTCTGATTAATCTAAAGTTCCCATTTAAATTTTTGATCCTCATGATATGACTGGAAAGCTAGCCTTGTGAAAGGGAATTTTTGTGGCTCCCTTTTGGATCGGGGTTATGGATTAACAAGACTTTTCTATTTAATCAGTGGCTAACAAATATGGAATCTAAGTTAAAAACTTACTAACAAACACAAATACTTTGAGTAAAGATAAGTACACAAGTTTTTTTTTTAAAGTATTCACTTGATTAATCAAAACTGATACAAAGAGTGATATTCAGCAGATACACAAGTGGCTTAAACAAGCTTACCTCTACTATACAAGTACGAGGGTTTTATACTATGAAATCTAAAAAATAAGAATAAACTATTCTATGTTCAGAATGTACAACAAGACAGACAATCAGTATATCAGAGTTAAGCAGCTTCAGTACTATGTTGTCTCCAAAAGACAAAACATAGCAGTCGTTGGTATA
Organism: Flaveria sonorensis; assembly: GCA_025506505.1. Classification (NCBI taxonomy): domain Eukaryota; kingdom Viridiplantae; phylum Streptophyta; class Magnoliopsida; order Asterales; family Asteraceae; genus Flaveria; species Flaveria sonorensis. Next base: position 10,477,311 of record CM046431.1, on the reverse strand, counting down.
GACAATCTTGTATTATGTAACAGTTGATCAGCCGCTCATAGAGTTTAGTGCTGATCAGTAGCAGTTGTTCAGCAGCACATCAGACGGTGATGGTTCGGCATATGCTGTTTCGCAGTCATCAAGCATATTTTGTTAAGTAGTTGATTCAGCACTTGGTAGAAATTGACAGTTGGCAGGTAGTGCTGAATCTTGAGTTTTCAGTAGCTTCATCCTCTTCATAGATCAACACTCCCCCACCAACAAAAGAGAAACATTTCATGACTTATATGATATCGTACAACATATGTGGGAATGAAACCCGCTTTCGAGTTGAATATTTGATGACTATAAGAAGATGTTTGTTTTAAAAAGAAGAACCAGGACAATTTAATACTATAAGAGTGAACGTGACTTTCATTCATTGCTTGCAACATATTTGTAAGCTATAGGGAGAGTTCTCTTTTTTAATACAGGAAATTATGGTAAATCAAATTGGATCAGAAACCTGATTTGGAGAAAAAAAAAAGATAGGATTCAAAGGGTTTAAAACTGCCAAAGCCAAAGTGTTGAAATGAGTCCCGAATTCACCCTATAAACAAGGCACCATAGATCATTATTTTTTTATATTACCAAATTTTGCATGTAAAATTTCAATTCATTCACCAGTATCGATCAACGGTGTGAATTAGTTGATGAGATGGGTATGCGAGAAGGATTCGGGGCATGTGGTGATATATTATGTTGATCAGAAGTTTAGGTTTGTGGATCTTAGATTTGCTGAAGTTCAGGAAGGAAGACATGCTTAAACTACAATCTTGCCCAATCAAATCTAATATATTTGTTCCTAATATATCAGTTCATTGCATAGTTGATCAGTTTGGTTGAATGTTGAACAAAGCGTTGGATAAGAAGTACGCTTATGGAGAAAATTGTAAGTGTGATGATGTGTATTGGTAAAATTATTTGATTCACCAAGCTTGGGAGGAGCTTTTAGAGGTGAAAATTTAAGGCTCGAGAAATCAAAATCTCAATGCGAAAACTTCCTGTGGAGTGAAAACTTGAAGTTTGTGCAAGAACATTACTAGAGCAAAAAATTCATGATGGTGCAAGAACTTAGTGCTTCAGGCAGAAACATTCTGTTTTGTATAGCACTTTTTGATGTAGTTTTTAAAAGACTTTTAATTTCACCATTTTATATAGAAATTGTAACAAAAGTAATGAAAGCTAAAAGCTTATTTACTTTGTTGTTCACTTTTATTTGACCTGTTTGATCATGTTATTATGAGGATAGTCATTCATTTTGCATTTGTTGATCTTCATCCATTTGAGAATTGAGTGTTGTGAGGATATTCTGTTCTTTATAATATCACTTACTATGTCCTTAGATTACACAAGTGTAATTCTATAGTAGGGGTTGTAGTTGTGGAGGTACATCAAGTTGCAAAGGTTCTACTGAGTTGCAGAGTTTAGATGCAAAGGTTATATTGAGTTGCTAATGTTATGTTGATTTATAAAGGTTATTTTGAGTTACAGATGTACTAATCAGTTATGGAAGCTATACTTCTTAAGTTCAATCATGGCTTATCACTTACGGAGGTAGTGTGCCAATTAAGGGGTTATATGACATATACAAAGGCACATTAGTGACATTTTCTAAGCATCCTATACTATAGACGTGATGATCCATTACGAAGGTTGTGTCTGATGCGGAACTAGTTAAGAAGGTTATACCTTGTATACGGAGGCAACAATTTACGGTGTAGATTGCCAAATTAAAATCAAACTGAGTGTCATGAGATGGGAAGGTGATAGATTAGTTATAAAGGTTATGTTTAGTTACAGAATCATACTATAGTATTGCTTAACAACTATTATATGAGAAGATTTATGCCCAAATGATAAAGGTACATGGGTAGATATGATGAACCTATTAGTTGCAAAGACACTGACTTAAAAATGCGAAGGGTTGATAGACCTACTGTTTGCTTTCTTTACCCTATTTTTTACTTTGTTTTGCTATGTACTCAATTAAAATCATTTTTCCTATACGGTTTAACATAAAATATATACATGCATGAACATATATGCATTAAACATCATAAACCCTAACTAATGTTCATAAATAAGCAAACTTCGTATTTAAGTATTAATTAATCATATCAAAATCTTTATTAACTATAAATACCAACCCAAAAACATTAAAAATGACGTACATAGAAGGGTATATGGAACTCACTTTTCGAGCTTGAACGCACCAAACCCTAATAATGGAGTTCTTCTTGGACTTGAATCGAAACAACCTCAAGAACTAACATTTTTCATGTTAAATCATAATTAAAACTTAAATAACACTATACAAAGGCTAGATCTATGTGAATATACAGGCTCTCAACATAAAAATGCCACCTTTGTTTGATTAGGGACTTTCTCTCTCTAGGACACACACTTTCTTTCTCTCTCCTTTCTTGCTTGCAGCTAAAGGAATGAAAGTAAGAAGCTAAAGGAATGAAAGTAAGAGGGTCCTTCTATAGTCACTTTTAGAGTCGAACACTCTTCCCTTATTATCATTGCCCTTAATTTTTTTGTTTTTTTACCCTTTTAACAATGCCTATATAACTTTTCCTGGATGAGGAAACTTTGGGCTATTAAAGTACTGAGTAGTCGTCGAATCCATGGCCGCCTACACTAAATTTTATAACACTAGGCACAACACCTGTAACTCCCATAAGGTTTTCATATTTGTAATCATAAAACATACTATTAGCATAAAGTCTTCATTTTAAGGTCGCAACACTTGCGACTTTCTATATGTCTTAGTGTTTACGGTCACAAGGCTTGTTACTCTTGTAAGGTCCACATCATCAAGGTCACAACTCTTGTGGGTGATCCACTTGTAGTATTGTAAGACCCCTATTCTTGGGAATCCTCATAATTGCTTTTATATATCATAACCATAATTCTTAAAGTGAAAATTCCTTAACTAATTGCAACGACGCCATATAAAAAGGTTTAAGCAAGAATTATAAAACAACACTGTAAAGTACTTAGAAACATTCATTATATTAATCATTAAATATAAAAAATCTTGAACCGGATGCTAGTCACTCATTCAGGGAGCTTCTTCATTCCTATCAATATATGTTTTCTATGTTTAGCTACTCTTTAGTTTACCCGACATGTATATACTAAAAGTCAATGTTTTTGAGTGAGTTCTAGTTTTTTTTTGAAACATAACAATCATCCATTGAGAATTTAAAAAACCATGGATCAACGATAACAGTGAAGCCATGTCAATCAACGCCATATCATAACAATGAAACATTGACTTTACATATTTAAATAAGGTATACGTATGAAAATATCAATAGGATACCATGCTTGTACATAAGTACAAGACTCCAGTGATATGCTTGCATAAAACAAGACTCTCATGTCTATATGACGCAAAAAGCAAATCAATCATACGCTTGCACTTAGCAATACTCTGATGATATGCTTGCACAAGACAAGAATCTAGTTACATTACAATGCACAAAATGATGCAATCCTTTGATTGCACTAAGCAAGACTCTAGTGACCATGCAATGCACATCGCAAGGTGATTATTTGCTAAAAAGACTCAAGTGACCATGCATACAGAAAAACCAATCAAATGCTTACACTAGGCAAGGCACTAGTGACCACATAGTGCAGAAAATAAAGCAATCAAATGCTTACAAGACTCTAGTGACCATGTAATGCATAAAGTAAAGCAATCAAATGCTTGCACAAAGCAAGACTCAATTAACAGGTTGACCATAAAGGCAACCCTCACAATAGGGAAATGGCACAACACATTAACCTTTGATAACTAGTGACATTTAATGAATCTTAGCCTACTTCTACCTTTTAATGACTCATTTATTAACCTACAATATCATTCTAAATTTCATTAGGTATAGGTAGGTGACTAGATGCGAATGACCAAACACATGTGGCTGAAGAAAAGGTGTTAAGGAATTCCACTAAGTATGGTTAGGTATGGGTAAACTTTGACATACAGGTATACAATTTCAAATATGTATGAACAACATTTTGTAATTAAGGTTAAGTGAAAGAAGATAAGGGTGACTAGAAAGTTTCTTGAAATGTTACTAGCTGGGGTAGATGCGAGTAACAGTTCACTTTTGGTGAAAAATGCAAGGTACGATAGAGTTAAATGTAGCTATGGGTATTTTGAATTGAAACATAGACCAAGGAAACTCACATGTGGATGAACAAATCCCACATGTAAAGTACACAAATGATTGAGAACTATAAGCCATTTGAGTACTTCCTTAGAGCCAAGAACTCTGAGTAACAAGCACCCTTGAAGACCAAGAACTATGAATGAGTCGAATACAATTAGGGCTGAACACTACGACCTCACCGAGTACACTAGTCATGCTCTTATAAATTTAGAGTAGCACACAAACAGAATACTAAGTCCTAAATACTTCTAACTAATGGATGAATTACCTATGGGTGAACCATGACATACAGTTTGATAAAAGTTAAATACTATTTTAACCTTCTCCATTAAAAACATTGATTCATTAACAGATATTTAAGGTTGATACGTCAATTTTGATTTAACATGCATTGACTATCCTAAATATGAACGCTAAAAATAAAGGTGAAAAATTTATGCTCTAAAACATTAGATCTAGGGTTTAAAGTGGTTAAGTATACATATCACCCTAAAATCATAGTAAACAAAAAGGAAGGGTTTCAAGAACTCATCTTCATAATAAAGTTGAACGAACCCTAGAATGAGCTTCAAGTACACAAGAACACTTCCTTATGCAATGGTTGTAAGTTTATCATTAGATCTTGGCTAAAACATGATTATAGAGATCGTGGAAAAAAGCCTTACCTTCAATGAAAACCCAAGCTTTCTCTCTCTAGCTTTCTCTTTCTAGAATCCTAGCCCTACCCTTTCCTTATTAGTAAGCTTGTATCTTAAGGAAAGGGGAGGGTGGCTACGTTTGCTTAAATAAGTGTCATTTAAGTTAAATTTTCACTAATAACCACTTGATATTAATTTAGAACTCAAATGTAATCTAATTTTTTAAAATTTAATATGTTATAAGTACCTATCATGGATGATCAGTTAACATACACCAGATGGTCTGCACCATGCCCCTTACAACCGGCTAATCTTGCATCTCAAATCATGGGCAACCATGAGTCACACACTAGTGATTATCCTACCAAGTGGCTGCTTGCTATCAATCTAATGTTTTAGTCAACATATGGGTGTTCTACCTGTTCTTGCTTATAGTATCTCGTGGGGGAATACCAATACTAACATAGTAGTTATTGTTATATGAGAATTCTACTAACGACAAGTGATTTTCCTAGGTTTCACCAAAATCAATAATGCACACATGAACCATGTCTTTAAAAGTTTAAATGGTCCTTTAAGTCTGACCATTTGTTTGCGGATGATACATTAGGCTAATGTTCAACCTTGTTCCCATCTCATCGTTAATATTTATCAAGAATTTAGATGTAAACGTGTGTCTCTATCAGAAACAATTGACACTAGCACACTTTTTCATGTCATAATTTGTTTTATGAATAATTCTGCTATGTACATATCCATGATTGGCAAGAAATGAGCACTATTTGTTAACTGGTCCACTATTACCCATATCGTGGTGTCCTTTAGCCATGCAAGATAACTTTGTTATCACAGCCATCGTGATATCTTCCTAATTCCATCCAGGTACGTGCATGGGTTAGATCTTCCTTTAAGGCTTCTAATGCTTAGCTTTCACTTGCAAATACAATATACATTTGACCACATATTAATTACATTATATCTCATTTGTGGCAATAATAATCTGTCTTCAAGTATTGGTATATCTTTGTGGTGTTTAGATGAATAGAATATTGGTTCTTATGATCTTCATTTGGAACCCTTAATGAAATCCTCATAACAAGGAATTCACATGCGTCTAAATCTAGTTTCGACAACATGGATGTTTTTCTCCAAATTCAGGATCTGCCCTAATCATTTATTCTTTGTTGACCTGACTAGTCTTTAGGGCTTTAGTTTAAGCTTTACAAATTTTCTTTTAAACATCTGGAGTAATAAACAACTGATAAGATCTCACCCTAATAGGTTTTTTCTTTCTTCGTAAGATAGCACATTGCCTAAAACTATAGCCTTACCCAGGTGATAATGAATCTCACAGTTGTAATCCTATATCAACTCCAACCATCATCTTTGTCTCATGTTAAGATCTTTCTGTTCAGAGAAGTAGGCATTCCTGGTATGTGTAAATCATGCACTTAGCACTATTAAGGTAACATCTCCATATGTTTAATGTAAACATGACTGCTGCAAGTTCCAAATCATAGGTAGAGTAGTTGACTTCATCAACACCTAACTATCAAGAAGCATACGCAATCACTTTCCCAAATTACACGCATCCCAACCCTTAATAAGAAAAGTTAAGAGTATACTTCGAAGTATTCATTCCTATCAAGAAATGTCAATATAAGGGCTTAGGTTAACCTTCATTTCAGCTACTGGAATGCTTCTTCATGACTTTCACCCCATTTGAACTTTACATCGTTTCTTCTTAGCTTTTTAAATGGTGAGGAAATTCTCCAAAAATCTTGCATGAACCTCCTATAATAACTGGCCAATCCTAAGAAGCTATGAATCCCAAACAACATCCTAGGAGAATCCTATTGCATACTACCTTTGTAACCCCTAAAAACTCAAGAAATGTTTAAAAGACATTTGTAAGTGGGTTTTAGAATAAGGTTAAGGGGTTGAATATGTCATTTGTTAAAAGTAGTTTGCGCTAGATGGACACCATATAAGAAATTGTGTCTACATAAGGGGGTTGCCTTGCATTCCAAGAGTTTCCTAATTTGTAAAGAGAGAGATAGAGAGAAGGGGTATAAGAGAGAGAAAGTTCAAGGAATTAACCAAGGTTAGATTTTTATGGCTTTTTGGGTAACCATTTGTTAGAGTTATGATTTAGTATGTTGCATGGTCTAATGATAAACATGGGATTTTTTAGCGTTTCTTCATGGACCTCAATTGCAAGTTTTTGTTTCTAGGGTTATCACATAAGTTCTCCAAAAGATGATTTCTTGACCTTATTTTTTTATTGTTTTTACTTGTTTTGGGGGTGATACATATACCAAACGAATTACTACTTTAAGTATGATGATTCCAGTGTTAAAGTTTACATTTTTATGGTAAAGTATGTATTTTTATACTCTTAGACTTGATCTAAACTTAGGGTATTCATAGATTAGATCTAGTGGTGTATTGAGTAGAAAGTTATCGCATGAATAGTGTTCTATAGATGCCTATACTTGGTAGGTTAGCTATCACATAAGTAGTGTTCAGCAGATCCCTTGTAGTTATAGTTCTCACTATACTAAGTTCTCGCATGGAAGAACACGTGAGTGGAAGTCTGCGCATCATGGGAGTTTTCAGACGATAGGTAGTTCATGCATGAGAAGAGGTTCTTGCAAAGGGAGCATTCAATTAATTGTAGTTCTTGCTTATTCAGAGTACTCGCTTGACCATAGTACTTTTTTAATAGTGTGTCCTGCCTTTGTGCTATATTCCATACTCAAGGTTGATCTTTTAACTTAGAAAGGATTCATGATGATTTATGCTTACTCTGAAAACAATAAATGGTTTTGCATGGATATTTGTTATGTACTAGTAAAGTAAAGTATTATGTAATGAAGTGAAATATAATGGATAATTACATATGGAACTAATGAAATATAATGGGCCCAATTACGAATGAAAAGCCTTGCAAGCATGATTGTAACCCGATTAGAGACTATGCCATACATGTCATGTAGACTCAAATAGCAGATACACATTTGATGTAGATAGGACATTTGTTGTCTAAAGGCTTTTGCACTTGTACCAAATGGTAAAGGGGATATTTTAGTTGTTATCTATCTAGGCTTTGTGCTAAGATGGTAGTATCGTAGATCTAGAAAAGATGAAATAAAAGAATGTTGGACTCAACAAGTGCATTAAAAGGCAATGCTTGCCATAATCAAACATAATGTGTTCTAACATCCAAATAATCATTAACTAACACATTATTAACATTAACATTCATAACATACACTAATTTAGTTTAAATTTCTTTTTCAGGTTTGTAGATAAAAGGAATTTTTGCTAAGTGTACATAGCAGATAAAGAAAGTCTACAACAGATGACTATCTGTGAGCAGCGGATGAAGAATGAAGACCCAAGTGTAGACAACAGATGAACAAGCATACACAACAGATGACCAAGTCCATAACTGATGAACAGTCCACAGTGGATGTTCATCCACAACAGATGAACACTCCACAGTGGAAAAATAACAAGACAATCATGCAAACAAGTGTTCACAGAGGACATCATCCAAGGCATAACGGATAGCTCATTTACCATCCACAGCGGACAGCATGTCATCCACAGCGGACAATCAACATTCACAGCGGACAACTTATAGACCTAGGATTATATATGCAATTTTGTTTTACATAAGGGTATTTTTGTAACTGTACATAGCTTTTTGTATAGGCTATAAATTGCATTATACCCTAATCCTTTGTAAGCTTTTAAACAATCAATACAATCAAGAATTTAATAATATCATTCAAGCATTCAAGCATACAAACATACTCATTCATGCACGGATATTCATATCATTGATCATGGGTTTTAGCACCATGTTCATTGAGTGTTGAATGAGAGATTTAAAAGGTCATTGGGGAGATTCATTTGATCTTGTTCTTATACTTAAAAGTTCAAATTAGTGGGTTTCATTAGGTGGTATGAGAGCCTTGGATCAAATCAAACACTGATTTTTGATCCTCTCATTCATCACAATGATATCAGTGGTTCATTAGATTCATATCATACATATGTGAACTGAAAATCATCACAAAACATTCTTCTACTCCAAACATTCAACAAATGCACAAAAAAAGATTTATTAATATGTTTTTGAGCATTTTGTAGAAGATTTTGTGTTGTTGAAGTTCTAAACAACATTCAAACACTGTTTTCAAAATAGAATCATCACAAAACCTAAAAAACCTCATCGGTTGAAAGGGTTTTTGATAAAACAGTCATCGAGTACTATTTTATCAAGTTTTCATCGATACAAACATTGTTTTGAACATTTTGAATCATTTAAAGTGTTAACATCATCATATTCAAGTATATACTCACTTGAATCAGATTTTTGCTCTTCAATCAACAAACCAATTGTTGATTTTATGAAGAACAACACAGCTGCCAACAAACCCTAAGATAAACCCTAGTTTTTGATCATTCATAAACCTTCATAATCTCCGGTGATTATGTTGGTTCATCATCAAAATCAAAGAAGAAACATAATCTTCTTTTGAATTTTCGAAAAAGTCACTTTTTGATCCAAAAAGTTAAATTTTAAAAACATAATATTTGTTTTTAGGATTTTGACTTTTGTTGACTGACATCATTCAGGGTTTTGACTGATTGACATTCCCTAACAGAATATTCCCTTTATTTTACAGAGAATTAACAGTGACATCATATAGGACATTAATTAATTGAAATTAATTAATTTCTTTTATTTGGTAAGTCAAATTAACAAGTGACTTCATTAACAAACAAATCCTAGTGACATTAGGATAAATTAATTTTAGCACCAAGCTAAATTAACAAACAATTTTTTTTTAACTTAAACCGTTAAGTTTAAAAAAATCAACAAAATGTTTGACGAAATTTCAGTGTCAAATAGTGGTCTCAAAACACCAAGACTCAAGAACAAAGCAAACTTCAAAAAGTGGAAAATAATGTTCAGAAATTGGATAATTTTCCAAGAGCCAGATCTCTGGACATCCATAACCGAGGGACCATACATTCCTGTGACTCTTGGCCCAGACTACAACATACAAAAACGAGTTAGCTTGAAAAGTGTAGCTGGTGATGTCCTCAAAAAGGTCAAAACAGACATGAAGGCTTATAGCATCTTGGCTATGACTCTACCATTTGAGATCCTAACTAGAGTCGAAAACTTCAAGACAGCCCATGAACAATGAAAGGTTCTTCACCCATGTGTGAAGGAAGTGATGAGATAAGAGAAATCAAAAGGAAAAGTTGAGGACCCACTATGAAACCTTTCATCATGTTCTGGGAGTATCCATACCACAACAACTTCACAAATTTGTTCAATTAGAGAATGAGATGATAGTCTATGGTCTTAAATATGAATCTGTGGAGATCAACAAGAAAATGTTGCACACACTTCCAGAGAGCTGGACTCAGTCAGTATCTCTAATAAAACAACATTGGATCTAGAAGCATTGTCATTAGATGCTTTAGTTGCCAAAGCAGAGGCACTGAAGTTAGATGAAAGATCCAGAAACAACGGTACAATCAGACATGTTGAATCTTACAATTCAGAGAAATGCAACAAACAGATAGTGCATTCCTGACTTGCACTGGTGAGGAGGAAGATGAAGAATTATTGGATTCAAGTGAAACCTCATTCTTCTCTGCTCTAGAATCATCTCTGAACAAGCAAAAGTCCAAAAAGACTGGTGTACATGCTTCCCATGAAGCTACCCCTCAAAGCAAACAACATCCATAAGCATCCAGCTCAAGCAAACAACATCTAGCTAAGACTCAAAACATTCACAAATTTGAGAAACCCGTGGATTCACTGACAATCATCTTGTAAAGTGAGGAGCAAAAGGCAGCTTTTACAGCTTTCTCAACAAGCTTTGAAGCCTACTTAGGGGCAAACCTCACTCCCCCTCAAATCATACAGCAAGACTTGGATGAATTGCCTCCTGATATGGTTAAGGAAATAGATCTTAAATTGTCAATAGAAATGATAGCTTATAGGTCCAAGAAGTTCCTACAAAGGAAGAGGGGGTTAAACATGGATAAGAAAACCAAGATTGGTTTTGATAAAACCAAGGTGAGATGCTACAACTGCTAACTTTATGGTCACTTCTCCCAAGAATGCCAACAATATAGAGCTGACAAAAACACCCAACAAACACAAACATCCAGTAGCTATCAATCAAACAGACAAATTCCACCGCCTATTAGTATTCCTGCTGCCCCGACAACATCACAAATCACAGAATACAAACCCAACTAACACTCAAAATTATCTGCAATGATTATCAAACAAGATGGTGAGTGTCATTGGAGTATGTATGAGGCATAGATCCAATCTCCCGATCATGCTCTCATTACAAACATAGAGGATAAAATCTCTGAAATCCCGAAAGAGGTAAGGGAGAATCTTTGTACATAAGCATGCATTGACGAAGTCACTAGATACAAAGAGCATGCTAATCAACTTTCAAAGAAAGTGATTGAAACAAACATTTTAAATGATAGTTTGAAAATAGAACAAAAACAATATGAAATTAAAATACTGTCACTTAAAAATGATTTAGACAAACTTTTGTCTGAAAAATTAACAATTTTAGCTCAAGTAGAGCAACTCTTTGAATCATTGACTCGGTAAAAAATATTACAGGCTGAAACTGAAATGAAACGTCAGAAATTTCAGGTGAGCAACAAGAAGTTTGAAGAACTTCTTGCTTAACAAAGGGCTTTTAAAGATCCTTCAGGATTGGGATATAATAAGGTCAATCCACCTTATAATGACAATTATATTCCACTTCCTGAATCCATGACAAACAAACAAGGGGAATCACTTGATCCCTATGACAGGACTGATGACTCCAAACCATCATCATCCAAATCATCATTAATATCCAAAACACCTTTGATAAAGTTTGTTAAGAGTCAAGCACCATCACAAATCAAATCAACAGACTTTTATCAAGAAGAACAATGAATATGATGAACAAACAATTGATGAAGATGATGAGGACTTATTGTATGATAAGTCAGATCAACCAATTATTCAATCCAAAAAGGTTTCAAGTGTGGTTGATGCCCCAATCAAACAGAGCAGACACAAGTTTTTGATATCTGCTCGGGTGGAGGAAAGGATGAATCTTTCACTCCTTTCACAAAACAAACAAACAAAGGGAAAGGAAAAATGCCTGTGCCATGAAAAAAACCAACTGCAACTTTTGAAATACCTTTGAAATCAAATTTAAAATCAAAAGTTTCTAACAAAAAGAGTACTACAAATTTACCCTACTGTGAGTGGTGTGATCAATAGACACACACTACAGAAAAGTATAAATATGGCAAGTACTGCAAGTACTGTAACATGAACAATCATAGTACTGAATCATGCCACTTTCACAATTATTGTTCAATCTATGAAAGAAACAATCACAGCACTGCAAATTTCTTTTTCAACAAGAAAAATAAAAAGCAAACCAAACAAATACAGTTGAGAAATCAACTGAGAAACACACAGTTGTTCCTAACAAGAACAAAGGAGCACCAAGACAAACTCCTCACACTAAAGTTGCTTTAAATAATGATAAAACATTTTATGACAACTTTAAAACAAACAAGAGACATAAGTCTTAAAACAGATCCACAACTGACATTAGCTCTCAAAGGAGAAGTGCTCAAATCACTTCTCCAGATAGAGCTAAACATACACAAAGGAAATCTAGTGTATATAGAATTCCTAAACCTTCAGACAATGCCACGTTAAAAGAAATATGCATTATGGGAAAAGATGGAAAACCCAAGACCATCTTGGCTTGGGTTGCACCCTCTAACTAATTTCTTTACTTGTGCAGGGACATCAAAGAAGGCCTGACAACAAATGGTATGTTGATAGTGGATGCTCCCGATACATGACTGGCAATTGTTCCCTCCTTCGGGATTTTAATAGCAAACATGGAGGAAACATAGCCTTTGGAGGTGATAAAACATGTGGAAAGATTACATGAGAAGGAACAATACCCAATGGGTTGATAAGCTTTGAAAATGTCAACTACTACTCTAATCTCCAGTTCAATCTTCTCAGTATATCCCAAATCTGTGATAAAGGATATGCCACCTTGTTTGACTCCAACAACTGCTACATCCTCAAGACGAGTTTTCAAATACCTAAAGATTGTATCCTTCTGATAATACCTCATCAGAACAACACATACATAGTTGATATGAACACTGTTTTAGCATCAACCCCTGAAACATGTTTATTATCAAAAGCAACAGAAGACGTTTCCCAATTATGGCATAGAAGATTGGGTCACTCAAATTTTAACAGAATGAATCAGCTTGTAAAAGGTGACTTAGTAATAGGTTTACCACAAAAAGAATTCTTCTGTACAGACCACTTCACTGCATGTCTGAAAGGCAAACAACACAGAGTCTCCCATAAGTCAAAATTGATAAACTCTAACAACACACCATTTAAATTGCTTCACATGGATGTATTTGGTCCAACAAACATCCTAAGCATAGGAAAAAAGCAATACTGTCTTGTTATAGTAGATGACTACTCCAGATTTACCTGGGTTTTCTTTCTACTACACAAGTCAGAAACATTAGAAATCATCAAATCGTTTATCACTAAGATTGAGAATCAATTGGATCTTAAAGTTAAATCTTTAAGAAGTGATAATGGTACTGAATTTAAGAATGACTTCATTCTGTCTTTTTGTTCAGAGAAAGGAATCAGTCATCAATTCAGTGTAGCAAGAACTCCTCAGCAAAATAGAGTAGCTGAAAGGAGAAACATAACATTGATAGAAGCAGCTACATTATGTTAGCCAACTCTCTATTGCCCATATCCTTTTGGGCTAAAGCAATCAATACAGCTTGCTACATTCAAAAAAGAACATTAATAATTAAAGAACAAAACAAAACTCCATACGAGTTAATGTTTAAAAGAAAACCATTCATAGGCTTTCTTAAAGCATTTGGATGTTCTGTTTCAATATTAAACACCAGCGAACATTTATCCAAGTTTGCTCCAAAGGTAGACGAAGGATTCTTTGTTGAATATTCTGGAAGCTCAAAAGCTTATAGAGTATACAATCCAAGACTAGATATTATGGAAGAAACAACATATGTTGTGTTTAATGAAAATTCTTTCACAAAGAAAGTCATTGGATCAGACTGGTTATTTGATATTGATTCACTAACAAAATCATTTGACACATCTTACTTTGATGTTTCAGATACAAAGGAAGATATTAAATATCCAATGGTACCTCCTCCATCAAATGATGTTCCATTAACTACCGATCCTCCAAGGAGAACAAACATTACTCCTTCAAGTACCATAGTTACACCTCCTTAATATCAATCAAACACATCCAGAGGAACATCATCAACCAGTACATCATCATCAACACATTAATCAACTACAACCTTCTGGTGACCCTCAACCAAGCAAACAAACAAGGTCACAACATCCAGACACTGTTGAAGAAGTTGATGACTATTATTCATTACTAGATACACATCATGATGATGAAATCTTAGATTTCTTTCATGATTTTCCACAAACATTCAATGAACCCTCACAGCCAGATAATCCTACAACTTCAAATACCCTTGCCCATCCATCAACACCAGATCAAACAATCACAAATCATGATTCAACTATCCCAGTTGATCATATTGAAACCATAAGAGGTCATAAATATCATCCTTTGGAGAATATTATTGGTGATCTCAATGTCCAATTGACACGCAATCAAACTAATAAAACAAACATTTGCCTGTTTTCCTGCTTTCTATCACTGATTGTACCCAAAAAAATCACAGAAGCACTTAAAGACAACAGCTGGATAGAAGCAATGCAAGAGGAATTACAGCAATTCAAAAGCAAGAGGTTTGGGAGTTAGTTCACCTCCCTAAAGGTCAATATGCCATTGGGACAAGATGGCTATTCAGAAACAAAGCAGATGACAGAGGGATAGTTATCAAAAATAAAGCAAGGCTTATTGCCCAAGGTTACACTCAAGAGGAAGGCATTGATTATGATGATGTCTTCGATCCTGTAGCAAGGCTAGTGGCAATCAGAGTGTTCCTTGCATATGCTTCTTCCAAGAACTTCAATGTCTTCCAAATGGATGTCAAATGTGCACTCTATGGCAAGATAGATGAAGAGGTATATGTTGCTCCACCACCAGGCTTTGAAGACCCAGACTTTCCTTACAGAGTCTACAAGTTAGATAAAGCTCTGTATGGTCTTCATCAAGCACCTAGGAAGTGGTATGAAACTTCATCTAAGTTTCTACTACAGAATGGGTACACTAGAGGAAAGATTTATCACACATTGTTCCTTAAGAGAAAATGACAAGACTTTCTTGTTGTTCAAGTCTATGTGGATGACATCATTTTTGGCTCTACCAACATCCAACTTTGCAGAGAGTTTGAGGCTCTTATGCAATCAAAATTCCAAATGAGCTTAATGGGAGAACTCACATTCTTCCTTGGTCTACAAGTTCAACAATCTGCTGAAGGAATTTTCATCAATCAAAGCAAATATGTGCATCAAATCTTAAAGAAATACAATATTACTGATTACACATCCAGCAAAACACCATTTACAACTGGACTGAATTTTGGCCTAGATCCAGAAGGCATATCAGTTGATCAGAAGCTCTACAGATCTATGATAGGCTCCCCGATGTACCTAACAGCAAACAGACCAGACATCATGTATGTAGTTTGCATTTGTGCCAGATACCAAGCAAATCCAAAGGAATCACACATTAATGCAGTAAAGAGAATCTTTAGATACTTAAAAGGTAAACCAACACTTGGTTTGTGGTATCCAAAAGATAAAGATTTCTCTTTATTTGTATATACAGAAAGTTATTATGGTGGTTGCAATCAAAATAGAAAATCCACAACAGGAGGATGTCAGTTTCTTGGATCAAGATTGATCTCCTAGCGGTGCAAGAAACAAACAAATGTGTATGTTTCAACAGCTGAAGCAGAATATATAGCTGCTTCAGCATGCTATTCGCAAGTGCTTTGGATTCAAAACCAAATGCTTGATTATGGCTTTAATTTTCTTTAAACACCCATACACATAGATAATTCTACTGCCATGTTTATCATTGACAATCCTGTTTAACATTCAAAAACCAAACACATAGACATCAGACATCACTTTCTAAGCAATTGCTCAGAAAAGGGTCTGATAAATCAAGGTTCATGCAGACAATCAATTGGCTGACCTCTTTACAAACCCATTTGATTCAATAAGATTTGAATTTCTGGTTCAGTCACTTAGTATGATCAACTATGAATCAAACAAGTAATGTTTTTAAAACATTAATCTGAAATAAACAATTTTCATTAACAAACAAGTTTGAATCATACATGACCAACACATGAGAAATGATAGTACACTAGATTAATTCTTCACTTGAGAGTCATTTTCCACTAATAAAGACTGACTATATTTTTGTTTGATGTGTGGATAGGCTCAGCATGGGACACATAACATCACATACAACAGTGAAGAACTATATTCTCGTGATTGTGTGGTAAGCAACATCCATCTTGGTTTATGGTAAGTATTGGTCTATCCAATATAGATTGCTTGTAAAGTAATTGCTATACATAAAGTGAAACAATTTATAAACTGCTCAATCACATAAGTGTCTCCTCTGTTATGATTATCATAGACCTGGAGTACACTCAGGTATTCTTTGTTGTGCTAAGCACAGATCTGAATGACCTACATCATGATCCAAAAATATTCGCAATGAGGAACACATCCTACTTGGATGAACAATCAATAAAGTCTTTAAGACTACATCAAAAGAATCCCAAAATGGATCACCTTCTAAAGTGAAGTGAAAAGAATCCCAATGTGGATCAAACAACAAGGATCAAATTGAGCATTTATACTCCTAAGTAGCTAGGTTATAAGTATTGCAAGTGCTTTCTAGCATATCTTGAGGAAGGTTGATCTTAACATACAGGTGTGGGGTACATACAACTCTTATCAATACACTCAAAACATGATAAATCGCTCACTGTTTAAATCAATCATTAATACCATGCATGAGTTTAAGTGGACAACAATATCTACAATCAACATTATATTAGTCTATGTATGTTCTCAAAATCATTCAAACATCTCAATAAGGATTTATGACTAGTATGATCTCATGTCATGTACATATGATTCATGTCCAAGCAAGTAAAAACATCCATCCTTTGTTAGTTGATGTTATATCTCTATAAACAAGGTTTCATACAACCACTCACTTTGGACTTTGCAAATTTCCAAAACCAAATTTCAAATTTTGTCATTTTATAAACATTTTATAAAATATGCAAAAATTTAGGGGGAGAAAAATGAACATGGAAATATCAAAGTCAACAGCACATGTGTATAATCATTCCATTTTAGAATTTGAAATATTAAGTTTTGAATTTTAAATAAAGCCATGTCAAGCCAGCACTCAAACACAACAGTTTGACACATATACATGCACAATATTGCTTGTAAGTGATATTTTGACACATAGCCATGTCGAAGGATTTAGTGTCATCATACTTTTTAAATAACTCTTGTTTCCACTCTTGACAGGTGTTACGAGATCTAGGGTTCAAATCTAAATCTCTAGTGTGCCGATCTATTCTTGGCATCTACTTCTGCTTCTTCATGATTGTTTGAGGATCCTTTCTCAGGATTCTAAAGCTCTTTCTAGGAGGTTCATATTCTCTTCAGAAGCTTCTATACCTTGCAACCCTAGAATGTTGCAATTTGATTACTAAACGAGAAAACTTGCTGGTGATCTGTTTTGCTCTTTTGTGACTTGTAACCCTAGAAGGTTATGAGTTACTTAAGTTTTGGAAAGAGAACCCTAATTTGGGAAAGTCCCCACTGTGAGGATATTCTTTCTCTCTTATTTTTCTTTCTTCTATTTCACGTATTATAATCTGATTGGCATTGTTTGGCTGGGTTAGGAGTACTAGTATTTGTTACTTAATAGGGTGTGCCATCCCCTGTTCGTTGTGTTGCATTATTCGCGCTGTATGTGTTATCTGTTTCTTTATTTAGTGTTGATCTCTGTTCATTATTTGTGCATCACTTGAGTGATATCTTCTATTGTGTGTCTGCATTACCACGGTGGATTAATCCTTGATCTACCACTTGAGTGTTGTGAAAAACTGGCACTGATCCAATTGTGGTTCTTTGTGCATGTGCATGAGTGATTCTTCATAAGTTTTTTATTATCTATGCCGATTATGTATGATAATATCAAAGAAAGTAATATGCCTCCTCCTTAGTCTAGACCTTTTGTCAATATAGATACGTTGATTAGCAAACTTGATGTTAATAACCCCCTTTATCTTCATCCCAGTGACTCCAGTTGCCTAACAATTATAAGTTTTAAAGTAAAAGGAACCGAAAACTATACAATATGGTCTAATGCTATGACACTGGCTTTAAGTGCAAAAAATAAACTGGGTTTTGTAAATAAACAGAGTATTAAACCATGATGAAGTCCTTAAAAGCCAATGGGAAATATACAACTTTGTGGTTCTCTCTTGGATTTTAAACTCAGTTAATGAATTGTATGTTGGTTAGGTGTACTCAACTTTAGCATCTGAAGTCTGGAATGATCTAAAAGAAACTTATGACAGGGTTAATGGGTCGACTGTATTCAATTTGTATCAAAAAGTTAATTGTGTAACTCAAAATGGGTCATCTATTTCTGAGTATTACCATAAACTGAACATAATGTGGAAATAGTTTGATACAATAGTACAACTTCCTTCTTGCACATGTAAAGCCTCAAAAGAATTTAATGATTTCAATCAACTAATAAAACTAATGCAATTTCTTATAGGACTTGACGATGTCTATCAACCGGTAAGAACCAATCTGTTAACCAGGGATCCTCTCCCAACCAATAAAACTATTTTCTTTTAGTATCTAGAGAGTAATCCCAAACAAACAGTTTCTCTAAAGGGCAAAATGTTAGTTTTGCGACCTAAACAAGTTAAAGTTTTGAGAACAAAAAACGAGTTAATAGGGGGCCAAATCCAAATCTAAAATGTACTCATTGCAACAAACTTGGACACACTGTGGATAGGTGTTATGAACTTGTTGGATACCCTCAAGGTTCAAAATCAAAAGGAAAAATGGGGAATAATTCGGGAAATAGATCTACTATATCCATTAATGGAAAAATCTTAAAAATGAAAATCCATCTTCTTCGAATACTGTCTCTCCTACTCTTACTCCTAATCAGATCACTAAACTTCTTGGGCTGTTGAATGAGAAAACAAATGAAGGAGCTCAATGCTAGAATTTTGGAGGTAACTCCTAATTTACTATCTCTTCAAATATAATAAATAAACCTACCTTCAATTTTTTCAAACACTTTTTTTTCTATGTCTCATAGTTGGGTTGTGGACTCTGATGCTAATTAGCATAAGATAATGAAAGACAAAAATCTTTTCAATCAAATAAATGTTGTAGATCTAAATATAACAGTTAGGCACACAAATGGTACCAATACAAAAAACCAAGATAGGTAGCTTAAAACCTAATGAAAACATAATCCTGTCTAAAGTGCTTGTTGTTCCTGAATATTATGTTAATTTGATGTGTGTCCATAAACTAACTAAAGATAATAAAGTAAGGGTGATGTTTGATGAGACTTACTGTTCATCCAAGATTTGCTCACCAAGAAAACCCTGGTGACTGGTAAACAAGCTGATGGTCTGTACTTTTGTGGTGTGTCATCTGATGTCTCGAAGGTGTGTTATAATAGTTATGAATTTGTGGATATTTGGCACTCTAGGTTAAGACACCCTTCCAACCAAGCTATGAAATATTTGAGCTAGACATTAGGCACAAATATGATCTTAGCCCCTGTGAAGTATGCCATCGGGCAAAACAACACAGGGAACAGTTTCCCCTAAGTGAGAACAAATCATCTCATATAGGGCAATTAGTGCATCTTGATGTTTGGGGACCATATAAAATCACAAGTAAAGAAAGCTACAAAATATTTTCTAACCATTGTTGATGATTTCTCAAGATCTGTATGGGTATACCTGCTGAAGCACAAATCTGTGTGGTTTAGAATTTAAAATTTTTTTTCCGGTTGATAAAAAATCAGTTCAATCAAACAATAAAAATATTTTTAAAGTGACAACAGAACTGAATTTGTAAATACCCAAATGTCAAATTTTTTGAAACAAATGGTATAATACATGAAACTACTTGTGCTTATACACCCCAACAGAATGGTATTGCTTAAAGAAAACATAGGCATCTTTGAACGTTGCTAGAACCCTTCTCTTCCAAGCTAAAGTTCCTTTTAAGTTTTGATCAGATTGTATTCTAACTGTTTCCTACCTTATCAATAGGACTCTCTCCTCCATTCTGAATGGCTAGTCCCCTTATGAATTATGTTTGGTTTTCCACCATCTCTTAAACACCCAAGGGTTTTTGGTTGTCTCTGTTTTAGCAATATTCTAAATAATAATGGGAAGCAAAGGAGAAAAGTATGTTTTTCTTGGTTATTCAGTATTATAAAAAGGATATAAATAGTCTTGACTCAAAAACCACTTTCTTTTCTTAGGATGTAAAATCTTTGAATTTTTTTTTCCATTTGCAAGTAATTAATCTTTAAAAAACACTGCTTCTGAGAATGAACTTTCCATTGAACATTTAAATTTCTTGGATGAAATAGAGTCTAACCATTTTAAACATGATGGTGAGATAAGGGAGGGAACCCACGAAAGGTTCTAGTTGCGATCAGTAGCCTAGTGCTGATGTTAGGTCTACTATAGGCAAGGCTATAACAAAGCAGCCTGATAAGACTGCCCCCTTGCAGTCGAATCAAGGAGAGGCTTTATTCAAGCAGCTCCAAGATCAAATTTCTAGCACTAGTGAGGTAGATTGCACTAGAACTCTAATGAAGAAACATTTCCCTCCGGGGGTACTAATGAACCATTAGGTGTGAGAAAACCTACTAGAACCCATGTCCTGCCAAAAAGATGGCAGGATTGCATCAGAAAATGGAAATTTAAATATGGCTTGGAAAAAGTGGTTAACTTCTCTAATCTTTCCGCTGAAAATAAAGTTTTTTCGTCAAATATGAATAAATCAAGTGAATCAAATTCTTTCTTCCAAGCCAAAAATGATACAAACTGGATTACTGCCATGAACGAGGAAAATGGAGGCTCTAAATCAAAATAATACATGAACATTAGTTGACTTACCTAAGGATAGAAAGGCTATAGGATGCAAATGGGTGTACAAAATAAAATATAAGTCAACTGGTGAGATAGAGCGATATAAAGCTAGGTTAGTGGCAAAGGGATATAGTCAAAAATAGGGAATACACTTTGAAGTTGTCAAAATGGTTACAATTTGGTGTGTCATTAGTCTTGCAGTTCAACATGATTGGCCACTGTACCAATTAGATATTAATAATGCATTTCTCTATGGAAATCTGAATGAAGATGTTTACATGCATGTTCCTGATGGTTATTTCTCTAAAAATGAATAAAAAATTTGCAAACTAAACAAGGCTTTATACGGTCTAAAATAGGCTCCATGTATGTGGAATGAAAAACTTGTTGGTGTGTTATTTGATTTTGGTTTTCCTCAAAGTAAATATGTTCATTCTCTATTTGTAAAATCTTTGAACTCTGTTCTTGTTGTGTTGTTAGCATATGTGGATGATATTATTATTACTAAAAATAATTTAGAGGAGATTGAATCAATTAAGAACTTTCTTAAATCAAAATTTCTAATTAAAGATCTTGGTTCTTTACAACATTTTCTTGGAATTGAAGTTCTAAAAACACAAAATGATGTGTATCTTTCTCAAAGAAAATATGTTCTGAATTAGTGTTTGAATTTGGATTCAGTGACTGTAAACTAGTTACAACTCCAATTAAACCACATTATGTGCTTTCAACTCAATGCAAAAAGGATGACACTATTTTGAAAAATGTCATTGGTTTTCAAAAATTAATTGGCAAACTAATCTATTTATCACACACTCGTCCTGATATCTCCTATGCCGTTCAATGTTTAAGCCTGTATATCCATAAGCCCATAAATTCTTATTTGCAAATTGCTTAAGAATTCTTCGATACATAAAGGGTACTCCTAACAAGGGCATTTTTATTAGAAAAATTCAAAACTTTGACCTATGCGTTTATGCGGATTCGGATTGGGGAAAATGTTTGGATTCTCGTCATTCTGTTACCGGGTTTTGAGTGTTTTTTTGATGGAAATCGAAGAGAAAAAACAAAGTACTGTTTCCAGATCCTCAGCTAAGGTAGAATATTAGTCCATGTTTGTTATCATGTGTGAAGTTTTATGGTTGTGTAATATTCTAGCTGAGCTACGGGTTTCTGTATCCTTACCTATTCAAATTTTTTGTGATAATAATGATGTTATTTCTATCTCTTCTAACCCTGTTTTTCATGAGTGCACCAAGCAATTTGAAATCGATTTGTTTTTTCTTCGGGAGAAAATCTCACAAGGTGCTATTAAAGCTTTGCCGGTTGACTTTAAGGCCCAACTTGCAAATATATTTACAAAGGGTTACTAGTTCAGTAACATAACCTTCTCACAGATAAGTTGAATATGTTTAATGTGTTTGGATTATAAAACTAACGGGGGTGTTGAATTTAGGCATAGTCTCAATGTTGTTCTCCATTTTTCTAATCTTTTTTTTTGTGTTTAGTGTGATTGTGGTGTTGCTGGGCTTCTTGAAGGTTGCTGCTGGGCCTTGTTATGTTGCTGGTCTCTCCAGTCCATGATAATGTTCTTATATTTCGATTTATGAGTGTTTGAGAGAGATTAAGCACCTTCTCTCTTTCTTACTCGATTTCCCTCTATTAGGGTTTCTCGTTTTCTCTTTGTATATGTTCATATCTCTCATAGATCATCACAACGATGATCTGTGTGTAGTGTTGTTACGTTTGTCTTAATGTTTTTACTTATTCTTCTTATAGTTCTACTAAGATTCTATTGTTTGAATAGAAGTATAGTTGCTCTTGAGTTCTTTACCATTCTTGACATATATTCATGTGTTGGAAGAAAGTTGTAGTTTAGCAGAATCTTTGTATCTTGTTTCATAAGGTGGAGACCAGGGATGTCGATATGTGGGTCACGGAGTAGATCCGTAAGGTGGTGGTAGGGTGGTTGATAAGTGGGTGATGGAGCAGAGTGGAGGCCATGGAACCAGTTGAACCATTCTTTAGTCTTTCATCATTGGACCCGCTCCACGCATAAGGTCAAGTGAATGCCTTTTTCAGTTTTCCGACCACCCCCTCTTGTAGTAGAAAAAAGGTGTCGATGGTGTTGGTAGAGGTGAACATATACAGTGGTGACAACGACGATGAGCGTGTTTGGTGGTGGTGGTGGTTGAAGGATCCTTTTTGTGGGTGTAGCGAGAAAATAGGAAGAAGTATACTCTAATCTTTTTTTAGGTAATGATGCTTTGTAGGTGAGAGTCTATTTTAATTGCTCTATCAGGTTGTACTTACTGTTTGTATAAAGTAAACGGCACAAGTACCACTCAAGTATAGCCACGGGGAGCACCCATTTTAAAACAAACATTGTAGATGTTTAACTCTTAAATGTTAGTGTTTAAATAAATAATGAGTTAGTATTGTAATAGAGGTTTTTTAGGTATTACACCATTTCCAATTAAATCTTGTGTCTACACGTTCGTGTAACAATTCTCATCTCTACGACCTCCAACTTTTGCATATGGGTCCTTTTGATGGCCCAATAATCGGTTCAGTATGCCATAGCTAAACAAAAACCTGTAGAATTTCCTATTTAATTGTGTTAAGAACCTCTTGTCACACAAAAATTATATGGCTACCCTCCACTAGTACCAACCTGTTGGAACGGTTAACGGTGCTCAATACAATCAGTCTCATAACAAGGAGAGTGTTAGAACACTTAACAGATCAAATAAGGAACCAGGTTTATATAAAAGATACTAACAACAGAATAAAAGAACAAGAACAAGATAAGTATGGTTTTCAAGAATGTTGTATATTGCTCTCAAGTTCTATTACAAGTGTTACAAAGCATAAGATAAAATACAAAAACATGAGATACTTTATACCACATCCTATAGTCGGCTATACTTTGAAAGCCAGCCGGAAACACTAATCTAGACAACAAGATCAATGTACAGTTAAAAGAGAGATTGTCTTTTGACTTGTGACTATGACATGCCATATCTCACATCCTAATCTATTACTTAAAGGATAAAAGGTACAAAGTAGAAAGTTACAAACTCCAAACCATAAACTACAATTTACAAAAGCATTGACCTTTTCACCAACTTATATAAGTTGGTGAGTCTTCAGAGTGGCAGCGAAAAGTTGGTCAGCTTTATGAAAAAGTTGATCAGAGAAAGCATGTCTTCTCTGTCTTTGGAAGAAATCAGTCTTCAGTCTCTGGCTTCGGAAGACTTTGTCCTTGAAGCTTCAGAAGACTTCATCTTTGGCTTCGGAAGATTTTACACTTAGAATATTTTCTATGAGGAGTGTAAAACTTCAAAAGTAACTTCTACTATGTGCATCAGGCATGCATGCTGGAAGCTCTTTGATTGCTTTGGTTGCATCAGCCTTTCAAGTATAACCTTACAAACTCTTCCTAGGATGATGCTACCAAAACAGAGAAGGATAGTTAGATATTGACAGTCCTTATCAGGATCAAGACCATTCCTTTCTTCATCAACTGGTCAGGATCCATCAGACTCTCGTAGTATCTTCTCATGTCATAGAGATCATGTAGAGGAAGATCAAGCATGTCTTACCATAAATAGGCATCTTGACCTCCTTGATCTTTGATGACATACCATCTATCTGGATTTGTAGCAAAAGTCCAGGACAGGATGGGTCTTCCAGCTGTAAGAGGTTCTACTTGTGTAGAAGTTGGTTGAGCAGCCTCTTCTTGAGTCACCTCAGGATGCTCTGACTCATCCTAAGGTATGGAGGTGGATGCCTTGGACTTCTTCTTGTTCTTAGTGTCCCTCTTTATGGCCATCCTTTTCATCCTCTTTGATGACTTTAACTGAGAAGACTAGCCTTCAGCACCGGCTTGTTTTGTTTTGTCTTTCTCAGTTGGGCCCTCTTCCCTTACAGGTTTAGAAGGAGAGGGATCAGGACCTTGCTGTGGATTAGAAGATGAAGTTGGCTGTGATTCAGCTCTAGGTCTAGGTTGTGTTGTCTCTTGAGGTTCAACCTTGACCTTAACTTCAGGAGGAGCTTAACTTTGTGGAGAATGCAAGTCAACAAGCTCCCCCCTTTTAATCTTCTGCTTGATCACTCTAATGTGCTCATCCATACTGGATAGAGACATTGGACCAAGCCTCCTTTCGAAGAATCCATACAACTTCAAAAAGCTCATCATCCTCTGCTTATCAACAGACTTCTTTTGGCTCTTTTGGATGATGGCTCTTGATTTTGCAGCTTCTTCCCTCATCTTTCTTTTTGCAGCCTTTTTTTCTTTTATAACTTGTTGCTCAAGCTGTTTAAGATACTTGAATTCAAGATACTCATATGATAAGGGAAGAAGTGTAGATGCCTGATAGAGGCCTATGGCACTCAGGTAGTTAATCATGTTTTGTCTATCTACATCCTTGTCTACCTAAAGTTGTTCAGTTACCACAGTCTCTTTCTTAGGACTTTCTTGAACTGGGGAGAGGGTAGGAGCATGTTTGTAGAACTTTTTCTATCTCCTTTCTTCCTTGATCTTGAGGAGCAGTTCTACATCCTCTGCCTCCTTCCTCTCCTTTAACAACTTTGTGTCTGCTAGTTCATTGAGTTCCTCTAATAAGAGAGATGAGTTCATCTATGTTGTAGTTCCTGTCCCCAAGTAGTTTAATCTGGCTGCCCTCAACTCATCATCTTTAGTATTTAGCCTGGGCGCAGCCCTAGTTGCAGCTTCCATGAAGCCTGGGGACCCACTTGAACTCTCTCCCCTTAGCTTCCTCTTCCTCTCTCTCTCCTCCTTCTTAATCTCCTCAAGAGTTAGTTTCCTTTTTGTTTGTCACTCACAGGCCTTGGTGACTCAGGGTGGAGAGAGCTTTGGCCTTTATTGCTTGATTTAGCAGTCAGGCTCTGGCTAGAGAGAAGTTGTGAAGCACCTTCACTAGGTGCCTCACTGAGGGTAGAGGATGTTGAAGTAGTTCATGTGACAAGGTTCACAGGGTCTGTCATTGGGCCTTTAGTCAAGGTTTACCCTTTGAAGCTAATCTTAGGGTCCACCTCAACATCCAGTTGACCAATAACAATGCTGTTAGCCTTTGTCTTCTTCTTTGTCTGAACTCTTCAACTATCCTGTCTTGAATCCTCTCAGCCAGTCTGTCAGCTTGTCTGTTTTGATTTGGGTTGGCAAGTGACATATGGACTAGAGGAAGATTGTCATAGTACTTCAGGGTCTGAAAATTGAAGACCTCTTGCTGCCCCTAAAGTCAATGCAGTATCAGGGCTCTTCTATCAGCATCATACCTCCACCCTAATATTTCATTCTTTGCATCAAAGGTTGGGGTAGGCATAGCCCTTGGTATACCCTCCTCAAACAAACTCTGTATGAGTGAGTCCACATCAATGTGGATTTGAGGAAGTTGCTGAATATGGACAATTGCAAGAGAGGATGGTGAATCCTCAATGTTCATACTCTAGGAAGAACTCCCAGGTTCTATGATTGCTTGGACTTTCTCCCCCTTTTGGTAGCATCACCTTCTTGCATAGGTGAGCTGGGGGTTAAGTCTATCATATCCACAGGTTCTTCTATTCCTGGTTGAGTCCTTCTTAAATTTCTCCCAGCTAGTTTTTCCTTGAAATCAGAAATCTCAAGTTGCTGATCATGGACCCTTCTTTGCAAGGTAGTCACTTGAGATTCCAAGTGACTAACCTTGGAGACTAAACAGGTACAGGTTTTAGTCAGTTTTTGCACCTTTAGTTCTCATGTTCCCCTTATCTTCATCAGAAGAATCACGGTGGAATAAGAGAATAAGACCTAAGTCTTCTTCCTCATCACCAGCACTTTGTTCTTGGCTGCTGGAATTCCTTTACACCATGACAGCTTCAGGTGAAGTGTCAAGGGGCTGGGTTGCCAGGTGAAGTGTCAAGTGAGAGCCTCTTCCATATGAACCTCCTGAACATGTTCAGGGAGATCCACCTCAGTAGTAGGTGGATGATATGGGCTAGACATAGGAGAGGCAGGAGTACTCATCTCTCCTTGTGCAAGGGTGGAAAAAGAGACTCATGGTACTCATTGAAGCCCATGTCTTCATCATCATAGAATTCTTGGTTGGGAATGGGTTGGTTTAGATCTAGAGGCTGGGGATGGTAACCTTCCCCTAAAACTTGTTCACTAGAGTTTTGAGACTCTGAGTGAAGGCCTAAGGCTGTTAGGGTTGTGAGTTCATCAGGCTGAGCATGAGGAACCTTAGCACTAATAACTGGTAAGATGGGGGTGGTTTGATCCTTAGGGGAAGTGGGAGCTCTAGTGCCACTTCCTCCTGCATGCATGGTGATATAGGGGCCTGCACAAGCTGAGTAGCTTGTGCAAGGGTTCGTTTTGGATTTTCTTTGGTAGGTGATGGTTATTTGTGGCTGTGTGGGTTGTTGAGAAGTAGAAGGAGTGGGTTCAACACTAGCTGGTGCTGCTAGGTTGTCACCTTGAGCAATCAGCTCTAACATTTTTGGGACAAGGGGTCTTTCTACCCCTAAAAAGCCCACAATAGGCTTTCTCATAATCTTAAACATGCCAGGCTTCATCTGTCCTAATTTTAGAACATCACCTGTTCCCCTCAACTGTGAGCCCAGTTCATAGTTGAGAATGTGCTAGATATATCAAGGGAACATGTAATATTCTAAGGAGTCCAAGTTTGCAAGTAAATTAGTATAAACAAATTATGAATACCTGAACTTGACCCCCTGAACCATCCCATGGACTATATAGGAAAGGTCTTCAGGAATCTGGTCCCATCCTCCATGCTTGTTAGATAAATTGTAGATGACCACATGGAGGAGGTACTTCCATTGGGAGGAAACCTTCCCTTTCCTGAAGGTTCTTATAGAGAAGTCACTTTCATAGCCCATCTATCCAAAGGAGTGGTTGACAGCAGACTTGGGGAAGAACAAATCACCTTCTACTTCATCCAGCCTAGGATATGTGTTTATGGTGGCTTGAGTGATGAAGATTGTCTTCCCCTACACTGTGGCAGACAGTGCCTTCTCCCCATCCATGGTGACCTCTTGGCAGGTCTTCCAGAACTCTAATAGTTGTTCCTCATAGAGTGGAGGATCTATGGTGAGGGATGTGAAGTAGTTTGACAGAGTTAGGAAGCGGCAAACCTCTGAGAAACCGAGATCTTTCTCAGAGTTCAATAGAGAAGCGGAAATCTCTGAGAAACCAGGATCTTTCTTAGAGTTCAACAGAGCAACTTGATTGTGTTGCCTGTGTTAGTGCATGGAAAAATTAGGTTGGTTTCTGTGATCAAGATTGGCCATTTTGAGGTAGCTTTATGGTGAAGGAAGATAAGAACAAGGGCGGTTTGTGGGTGAATTAGGTTAGAGAATTTACAAATGAAGAAGATAGTGAAAGAGGGGGAACCATTGGGTGTATATATATGAAATAGATTTGAGTCAAAGTTAATGCAAAAGGATAAAATTGAAATCTGGATGTCAGTCCCACCTCTGAAACAGGTGCCCTAAAAGGTAGTTTCTTGGAAGTAGAAAATCTTCCGAAGGTATTTTGTCTTTGGAAGTTTTATATAAACTTTCGAAACCAATTTTGACTTCGGAAGATATTCCTGAGCTTTATGGAAATTTTTTCGGAAGATTTTCGACTTTATTTAAATCTCTGTTCATTTGGTTTCGGAAGAGATTAAAACTTGGAAGTTTTATTCTTAAGGGAATAAATCTTCCAAGACTTAATTGCTTTCGGAAGAAAATTGTCCTTCAAACACATATAAGTACTTAGAAGCATATTTTTGCTTCGGAAGATCTATCAAAATTCATCCGAAGGTAAATTTCTTATAAGTAATTATCTGATTTGAAGACTTAATATTCTTCCGAAGACAATATTAATGTCTTTCGAAGAAAATATGTTTAAAATTTCTAGAATTCTAAAGAATATCTTTGAAAAAGTGTCTTCCAAAGTAAACTGGGCTAATGTAGGTGATAGTTTAGACAACTTAGGACACACATGTTTTAGAAATAGTCTTGAATTAAGTTTTAAGAAAATCTACTCAAAGTTAATTATCCCAATAGCTGATACAAAATATTTAAATCTTTGTTCATCAAAAGCCTTTATAAACAGATCAGCATATTGTTCATTTGTGTTAACTTTAAATAGTTTTATCAATCCCTTTTCAAAATTATCTCTAATTAGATGATACCTAATGTTGATGTGTTTTGTCCTTGAGTGCTGCACAGGATTCTATGTAATAGAGATAGCACTGTTGATATCTATGTGGATTGGAGTCTTCTTGAAGTTGAATCCATAGTCCAATATCTGATTCTGAATCCAAAGCACTTGAGCATAGCAGCTAGCAGTAGCAATGTATTCAGCTTCAGCAGTTGATGCAGATACACAGGATTGTTTCTTGCATTGCCATGAGTTTATCCTTCCACCAAGAAATTGACACCCCTAGATGTAGACTTTGTAGTCATGTTGCAGCTACATAGTCACTATCTGTATAAGCATACATATTGAACTCAAAATACTTTGGATACCAAAGGCCTAGCTTAGGATCACCTTTGAGATATCTAAGAATCCTCTTGACAGCAACCAGGTGTGACATCTTGGGGTTGGCTTGATATCTTGCACGTATACATATAGCAAACCTGATATCAGGCCTGCTGGCTGTGAGGTACATAAGAGACCCAATCATAGATCTATAAATATGTTCATCTAAACACTCCCCCTCAAGATCAGGTCCAAGGGAGTGGTTTCTAGCTAAGGCTGTGTTTGCAACCATACATTAGTCATGTTGAATCTTGTAAGTATGTCTTGCACATACTTTGACTTACTTATGAAGATGTTGTTATCAACCTGCTTCATTTGAGTTTCTAGAAAGAAATTTAGTTCCCACATGGCACTCAATTCAAATCTATTCTTCATCAGCTTCTCAAAGTCTTTCCAGAGCTTGGATTAGTTGACCCAAAGATAATGTCATCTACATAAACTTGAACCAGCATCAAGTCATTCCTTGTTCCTTTAATGAAGAGTGTTCCATCTATAGTACCTCTCTTGTAGCCATGCTGACAGAGATATTGAGATAGTGTCTCATACCACTTCCTTGGAGCTTGGTCAGCCCATAAAGAGCTTTATCAAGCTTGCAGACATAATCAGGATGGTCTGGGTCTGGAAAGCCATGTAGTTGTTTGACATACACCTCTTCATCTATCACCCCATATAGAAAAGCACACTTGACATCAAGTTGGTGGACCTTGAAATCCTTGGATGCAGCAAAAGCAAGGAATATGCTAAGAGCTTAAAGTCTTGCCACTAGAGCATAAACATCTGTGTAGTCGATCCCCTCTTCTTGTGTGTACCCTTAAACAACTAGTCTAGCCATGTTCTTGATGACAAGTCCTCTGTCATCCTTCTTATTCCTGAAAACCCATTTGGTTCCTATGGTAGTCTTCCCTCGAGGAAGAGGACATAGGTTCCAAACCTTTTTCTTTTGAATTGAAGTAGCTCCTCCTGCATTGCTTCAATCCAACTTCCATCCTTCAAAGCCTCATTAAACTTCTTTGGCTCTATCTGGGATAAGAAACAAGAGTGTAGACAAACATTTTTGTCATGGGTTTGTCCCCTTGTTCTCACCCCTATGTCAACATTTCCAATGATGTTTGTGGTGGGGTGTGAATTATGGATCCTAAGTTGAGGGATCATAGCAAGTTGATTGGACAGATCTAAATTTGTAAAGGTTAGATCTGGTAATGAGGTGTCACCCACCACATTAACACACTTATCAAGAGAAGCTTGATCCAATGAGTGTATGACATCATTGATGTTGTCATCCATGGAGTGGTTATCAGTATCAAGAAATTCTTGATCACTGTCACCACCACCATTTCCTCCTACATATAAAGCTCGTTCATTTGAGTTTTGTACCTCTAAGCTGGAATTTTTAGGCACCTTAGATGTATCAGTTGGATTTTCATGGTTTTGTTGATAGGAACTCCATCTGTAGAGTTAGTTACCCCTAGAGCTGAAGTAGTATTCTTGTATGGTCTTCTCAGCTCAAATCTTGGGTTAGGATCTCCTATTGATAAGTTACCTATAGATCGTAAAACATTCTCACAAGATTTGTTAAAACAGTTGGTAACTACATCAAGATCAAATAGCTAATCAAGACCAGAACCTTTCACACTAAGAGTGTGATCATTGAAGGTCACATTGGCTGACTCTTCAACTACTCTAGTTCTGAGATTGTATACTCTATACGCCTTAACTTGAGAAGAGTATCCAATAAAGTGTCCATCATCTAATTTCTCATCAAATTTGGCTACTTGATCTTTGGTATTCAAGATGGTGCAAGGACATCCAAATGATCTGAGGAAACCAATGAAAGGTCTCCTTTTGTGTCGCAGCTCATAAGGAGTCTTAACTACTAAAATTCTATTTTGCACATAGCAGATAGTGTTGACTGCCTCTGCCCAGAAGGTGATAGGTAGTTTGGAGTCAAACAATATGGTTTTGGCAGCTTCAATAAGTGTCCTGCTTCTCCTCTCAGCAACACCATTTTGCTGAGGAGTCCTGGAAGCACTATATTGTCTTGTAATACCCTTTTCAACACAAAATGTGTCAAGGATTTGGTTCTTGAATTCAGTTCCTTGATCACATCTTATGCTCTTGACCTTGTGACCACATTGATTCTCAAATTTCAGAATGAAGTTTTTCAAGATCTCAGGAGTCTCATCCTTAGTTCTAAGGAAGAAGATCCAAGTGAATCTTATGAAGTCATCTGGATCACCAAACAATATAAGGTCCTTCCTAGACTTATTACACTAATGGGTCCAAAGAGATCCATGTTTAATAAGTTTAGGGGAGTAGTGATGGAATTCTTTTCCTTTGGTTTGTGAGACACCTTGTGTTGCTTCCTTTTCAGGCATGCAGCACAGTGATCATCACTTGTAAACTCTTTCTTTGGCATTCCAGTTACCAAATCATTCTTAATCAATTTATTCATGTTCTTAAAGTTTACATGGCACATTTTTTTATGCCAAAGGAAAGACTCATCACTATTTGCTTTAGATAGAAAGCATGAAACTTCTCCTGAGGGAGATGTTTCCTGTAAATTTATTTTGTACAGGTTCCCTTTCCTAGGGGCTCTAAGTAGGATATGCTCTTAAGGAATGATCACCCCAGGCTTGAGAACAATGCACTCATGTCAGTGAAGAGCATCTTATGTCTCTGATCACAAAATTGGGATACACTCAGTAAATTGTACCCAAGCTCCTTAAGAAATTTTACCTTTTCAATGCTGAGCTTACCATTTGTGACCCTGCCCTTCCAGTAATGTAACCTCCTGTATCTCCTCCAAAAGCAACTGGCCCTCTATCAATTTTCTTAAAGTTTTAAAGCAAAGAGCCATTGCCTGTCATATGCCCGGAACAACCACTATCTATGATCCATACATTCTTCTTAGTCTTTAGCTGTTCCTGTACAAAAAGGAGAAGGTTAGTTATATTGGAAACCCAAGTCTCATTATTCTTGGGCTTGTCAAAATGGACTGAAGATAATGCAACAATAATTGATCCTATGTTAAGACTTTAAGGATTATTTACTGTTGTTGATGAAGAACTTCCAGTCACTTGGTTTTCCTTTATCTTTGACACCATCTTTGGAAGATTAGACTTGACCTTCAATACTTTGACAACTTTGGAAGTTTTGGAGACTGACCCTTGGGAAGATCTTGCTTTCACTGCAGCAAGCTTAAGTGCTTCGGAAGCATTCCTTTCTTTCGAGACCAATTTTTCTTCCAAGTTTTCACTTGTCTTCATTTCCATTTTGAGGCTTCCAAAAGGAAGAGATTTTCCTTTTGAAGCTTTCTTCTTCCTCTTCTTCTCAGAAGTCTTCTTCTTGGTCATGTGGACAGTACCTTTGGGATTGTAGATATAATCCTTGGCAAGATGAGAAAGTACTACCACATATGATGCAATCAACTAGCTTCCTTTTGAGAGACTTCTTGTGAATAGAAAGTTAAGCTTGATCACTTTCCATCTCCATCTTCATCTTCTCTGATGCTGCAGGAAGCTTCCTAGGGTGAAGCTTGCTCTTCGAGGTGGATGCTTCAGGCTGTGTAGTAGTGGTACACAGCTGATAAGCCTTCTCTCCTTTATAGGGATAAGTTAGACATGAACTAGAACTCCAGGTACTAGAGTTCAGAGTTAAGTCCTTAGTCTTGACCACTTCATACCCTGTAGATATAAAGACTTGTTTCTGCTTGGAGTTGGAAGTAGCCTTGATCTCTTGAGCCTTCATTGATCTTTTTTTGGCTGATCTGATCAATTTCTTCCTCTTAGACGTTGTCATCCCTGGTTTCTTCCTCTCCTTAGGAGAATAGTGACCGTTACTAGGATGATCTTCTTCACTCGTCTTAGATCCATCCTTTACTATCTTCTCTTCATCCTCTTCTTCAATGGGGTCTATGAGGGGAAGCTCATCTTGACAAGTTCCATACGTAGGAGATCTAACAGATAGTAGTGTGTATGGAGGAGCTATCTCAGTAAATCCTAGTCCCTGCTTGTTCTAATAACACACTTTTGCATGCAAGTATGAGGATATCATGTTCTTGAAGGTCTCTTCTTCAAGAACACATTTCTCTGCCCTGGCTTTGCTGATCATAAGCTCCGCCAGGCATTTAGTTAACTTAGTGACGAGGTCTTTGATCTGAGCCCTGTAGTTGGTATGTTCAAGCTTAATAGTGGAAATGGTTTTCTCTAAATCTTCTATTTTAAGTTTGTAATCATTTTCAGCTCTTTTGAAATCAGCTTTTAAGATGTTTAAGGACTCAAGATCAGATCTCATCTCTAAGTTATAGGATCTATATCTGTTAACTTTAGCAATGTATTCTGGGGTACCAAGATGTTCCAATACCTTCGCTTTTTCATGATCAGCCATCAGTGCTTGGTTTGGAGATGCATCTTCAACCTAGAAACTCCAATCAAAGCCTCCTTTTTTAACAGCAATTGTATCTTGTTGCTTGGGCTTCTCAGTGTGTGGAGCTCCCTCAGTGTAGGTTGGCCTAGGTACATTGCTAGGAAACTTCCTCCCTATCCTCTTGTAGAATTTCTTGGCTCTATGAGTGAGAAGTGCCATATGTTGGACTATCTCCATGTACTCTAGGTCATCTGGATGGATACAGTCCAAATGTTCAAGGGTGAAGAGGAAGTTGTCTATGCTTTAATCAGTAGACATAAAGGCTTATGATGAGCTTGTCTCTGAGACTAGGCTTCCATGGATGTAGCTCTCCCTTGGTGTCTCAGGGAAGGTGATGAAAGGGCACTTTTATGAGTTGTCAGGGTAGCAGATGAGATGATGTTGTGGTTCTCTGCTATCCCTTTCAGCCACATGAAGAGCAGAACTCTGTTGATTATTGGAGTTACCAGATGGGTTTTGCATGTTCATCTCCATCTGGTATCCACTGAGTATACCATACAACTCAGTGAGAGTAAGAGTCTTGAGCTTTTTAGTCCTCTTAATGACCACACAATAGTGTCTCCATTGTCTGGGAAGAGAGGACATGAGCTTCCTCACAATGTCCCTATTCCCAAGAGTTACTTCAATATCCATTATAGTATCCATAATCCCAACATATCTGAAGTATTGTTGAGTCATAGTTTCACCTTCCTAGATGGTGTAATTCTCAAACTGCTGCTTCAAGAGGTCTTTCTTGTTCTTTTTAGCTTCAGAAGACCCCTCATACATTAGCTTCAGTGCATCCCATAGTTGCTTATCAATTTTGCACTTCTTGAAGCTT
Source organism: Flaveria sonorensis (assembly GCA_025506505.1). Lineage (NCBI taxonomy): Eukaryota > Viridiplantae > Streptophyta > Magnoliopsida > Asterales > Asteraceae > Flaveria > Flaveria sonorensis. The sequence continues at coordinate 10,442,385 of CM046431.1, read as the reverse complement.
CTGTATATGGAGTTGGGAAGAGCAGTTTAGAGGGTAGTCATGGCTTTCTGATCTACATCTATCTTCTTCCAGTCTTCTTCAGATTAGTCAGCCACTTCCTTTGTATCATGCCACCTCTAGCAGTAGCTGAAGAGGTGCATGGTACATGAGTCCAGAGACAATAGATCCCCACATCCTGCTGTCTTGAGACTTGATGAATCCTTCCATTCTTTGGTAACAAGTATCAAAGTCATCAGGAGTTATCAATAGAGACTATGTCAAAGTACCGGTTTCCATATCAACCTTTGAGAGAGCTGCCATTTGAGATGTTAAGTAATTTCTCAAACTGAGAGGATTGAAGATGGTGAGATCTTACAATCAAGAGCCTAAAATGCTCTGATACCAATTGCAGGACCGGTTAAGGGTGGTCAATACAATCAGTCTCATAATGAGGAGAGAGTTAGAACACTTAACAGATCAAATAGGGAACCGGATTTATATAGAAGATATTAAGAACACAAGTAAGTAATGAGACTGAAAAAAAAACAAGAACAAGATAAGTATGGTTTTCAAGAATGTTGTATATTGCTCTCAAGTTCTAATACAAGTGTTACAAAGCATAAGATAAATACAAGAACCTGAGATACTTTATACTACATCCTACAGCAGGCTATACTTTGAAAGCCAGCTGGAAACAGTAATCTAGACAACAAGATCAGTGTACAGTCAAAAGGCAGATTGCCTTTTTACTTATGACTATAACATGCCATAGCTCACATCCTAATCTATTCCAAAAAGGATAAAAGGTACAAAGTAGAAAGTTACAGACTCCAAACCATAATCTATAGTTTACAAAAGCATGGACCTTTTAACCAACTTGTATAAGTTGGTGAGTCTTCAAAGTGGTAGCGAAAGCTGGTCAGCTTTATGAAAAAGTTGATCAGAGAAAGCATGTCTTCTCTCTCTTCAGAAGAAATCAGTCTTCAGTCTTTGGGTTTGAAAGACTTCATTTTGGCTTCGGTAGATTTGGTCTTTGGCTTCGGAAGATTTTACACTTAGAATATTTTCTATGAGGAGTGTAAAACTTCTAAAGTAACTTCTACTATGTACATCATGAATGCATGTTGGAAGCTCTTTGGTTGCTTTGGTTGCATCAGCCTTTCAAGTATAACCTTACACAACCTACTTGAACACGATAAGCTACATGGCTGTCAACATCAGCATGACTTTAAAGGACGATACTAAATACATAAATTGTTGTCTGTGGGATAACTTGGCCTTCTATGCAGTAGCAGATCCACTGTTATAGCATGGGCAAAGGCCTCCTATTAGGCCACCAAAATTTTCACAAATTACTTTACTATTACGACTTTTTAGTTAAAAAATTATAAAATAGGGCATAATGCTCCTAAGAGGGGCATAATATTTCTTAGATGAGGGCACAAACTTTTAAGATAGTTCCTATACTGAAGAAAGTATGACTGTTTATGATTACAAAATATAAAAAATTGAGTGTCTTAAGGAGTAGTTTAAGATAAAAAAAAATATAACTATATTTGTTCTTTGATTTTTTTAACATTGTTAATTATGTTTTATATTAATTTTTATCTTTATTGATTTGATTGTTTATATTATTGTTTATTAGGTGATTGAAAAGTTTATATTAATTTCGACCCGACCCAATCAAGAACAACCAATTTTTGCCCCCGTATTAAAAGTTTTTGTATTCGTCACTCTTTCTAGTAATTTATATGTGCTTATGATACGTAGTTAGTTTTAGGTAAACTTAAGAGTAAGTCTTTACACTCTAAGGAGGCATTATAGCACCTTATAATGCCCTTACACCACTTCCGTTGGTATTACAGGGGCGTTATTGGTGGGGGGCATTTCCACCATAGCACCATAACTTTTCATAAATTTCATAATTAGTTAATAATTAGGAGTCATTAAGAGGTGTTAGCCATTACTCATATTTTTGTCTAAAAGAATGATGATGAGTGAATGGTTATGTGACAAAAAATCCTTTTAAAAACACTAAACATTACATATGATGACATTATGAAAGTGCTCACAACATGTGACATCCGTCACCATCAGTTCCGTTAATTGACTCGAAACTCGTTAACTCTACTTGTGCATTTACTTTAGTCGGGTAATTAATTCGTTCCGACCCCGAATTTTGTCTTATTCTCCTTGCGTGTTAACCCTAATATTATAATATAATAAGTTAGATAAATATTACATAAATAATAATTAATAATAATAATCATTATTAGTATAAATAACACTATTATAATAATAATTACTATTATTAACATTATTATTGTTATATTATTATTATCATTATTATTATTAATATAACTATTATTGGTATTATAAATATTATTATTATTATTATTATTAAGTTCAGGGTTTAAGTTGTATTTAGCTAAACTTACGGGAATAATTAATCCAAAGTTAAGAGACTAAGTTGCAAAATTAAAAATATATATACGCATGTTTTGGTCGACACTTTCCCCCACCCGAAACCCTACCTGCCGACCCCTCCCCCATTCGTGGTCGATCCGACAGTCCCCCCCCCCCCTTGATCAGGCTCATCTTCGGCTAGGTTCTCACTGTCAACCGTCGTCCGTGACCCTGTGATCCCTATCAACTTCTCGTCGAGCGTTTCTAGCAGGTACGTGTGTGTTTTGTCATCCAATTCGGTCTCGTTTCATCAAGTTCAGGTTCGTTTCCATGGTACGAGCTGATTCGGTTGTGTACGGTGATGTACGTGGTTGTGCGGCGGTGTGCGGCTATTGTTCGAATGTTCACATATACATGGGTGTGTGTATATTTCGCCGTATGAATATGTGTTTGTATGTATTGATTTGTTGTGCGTAGAGTGTGATATATAAGCGTGTGTGTAAATGTGCGTTGTATGTGTGTGTGGGTGTGTGCTGTATGTGTGTGTGAATGTGTGTTGTATGTGTGTGTGAATATGTGACCTGTGTATATGTATGTGAGTGTGTTTAGTGTGTGTGTGCAGAATATATGTGTTTGGTCTGGAAGATTGTGTGTTTATAAGGTTGGGTGTGGGTGTTTTGTTATGATTTATTACTATTATTATTATGTTAATAATATTATTACTATTATAATTATTCTTATATAGCGTGTTAGGGTGTATAAATGATATATATATATATACACACACATATATGAGTGTGTGGTGACATATGTATGGTAGCCGTATTATAAAATGTGTATGGCGTGTGTGTGTAGTAATTAAAGTTATACATATATATAAGTTGAATAACGGTGAGTGAATATGGATTAATTATATATACATAATTCTTACACTTTCGTATTTATTAAGTAGATAAATTTAAGTTCATACTTTTGAGCGTATGTCGCACGTCGAACCCAATCCGACCCGGAACCGACCGAATATATCTATCCTTATTGAATGTGTTTTAAGAATTTATTACAATTAATTATAGGTGTTAAATCATCATTTGCACTCATCCATTGAAGCCTTTTTTGTTCACTTTATTTTGTCACATTCCAAGGTGAGTTTTGCGGCCCCATTTTATTTACATTTTTATAAATTTTGGGGGAAAGTATGCTCATCGTTTTTCTGCTGTGAACTCGAATTATTCTGTTGGGCTATTGTGTTATTGTTTGCAAACAAGATCTGATTCATGTATGTGTATTTTATGTTGGTTGTTATTGCCATTGTCCCTGTTCGAGCCTATGGTTAGTTGGTACTAATAGTGGCCCTGTTTCGAGCCCTTGTGTTGCCATTGGCCCTGTTTGAGCCTGTGGATAGTTGGTACTAATAGTGGCCCTGTTTTGAGCCTCTATATTGCCATTGGCCCTGTTCGAGCCTATGGACTATTGGCACCGACGATATTCTATGTGTAAGCCAAAGGTTTAGTTGTGATGATCATGTTGCATGTGTTATTTCTTGTGTAAACTATATACACGCATGTCTACAAAACTCATACACAACATCATTTTATTACATTAATTAAACCTGCAAACTCACCAAAAATATGTTGACCTTTTTGAGCATATATTTTCAGGTAACAACCATCGAGGGTAGCTAGGGATGTTTCCTTAGTGATGAATATAGAAATTTCATTTTAAACTTGTTCGATGTCTTTGACAATTATGTTTTGGATTATCTTTGTTGATCATGTTTTGTTCACTTGCTTCCTGGGTTGTGGGATTTAAATTTCATTTGACTATTTGACTATGTTTGTCATGGGATTCACTAACTACGACACAAGTCTCCATTTGTGTTGGGTGACGTCATGACACGTTGACTTTAAATCATTTAATTCATCTCTATTAATTAACAATGTGTTATGATGATCCCGTCCGTTACATCCTCGTGTTTCCGCTATAAGCGGGGGTGTGACAGATTGGTATCAGAGCCATTGGTTATAGAGAATTAGGTGGAGCACTCAACCTAGACTATAACCTAAGAACCTCTGTATAGTATGCATAATAAGAGTATGTGTGCATTAAAATTCAAGGGAATGCTACCTGTTACATGCTTACATGGGAGAGTTGTGGACATCCTTGGTCTTCTGTCCATGGATAGCACCCTGTACTTTATAAGACTGGTTAACTTGGTTAGGATGAGCTGGGGTTGATCATACAAAACAAATTCCAATCACGGGTGCACACATAATTGTAATTTGCAGTGCATGGGAAGTCTAGCAAACCTGCCGGAATTAACAGTCATAGCTAGCACAATCATCCCAACTTTATACCTCGTGACACGGGAGTTGCAATCCGTTCAATTCACAAATGAGACTATTCTATACGCATGCTTGTGATATATGTTTAAAGATACAATCGTCTGATTTTGAAACCCTATATTATTATTATGTGCCTGGCAGTTATCTGGATTGCAAGCTGTGTCATGTACGTGTTGATAACCAAGTGATGATAGTCTAAATATGTGTTGAACTCTACTATTATCTCTGATTGATTAGAAATGCCGTGCCGAAGAGCCACTCGAACCGATGCATCAAGAGGAAGAGGCCGAGGAAGAGGTAGAGGTGCTCGTGGTCGTGGTGAAGCACCAGGTGGAGGAGGTGAAGGGGAACCGGCTGGTAACAACCATCATGCTAGAAATCCTGAATTAGCTGCCATGATTATTCAGCAACTAACTGTCCTGATCCCGACCATAGTGGCTCAAGTAAGCGACAACCTTCTGAATCACAACAATAGTGGTGATGACAACAATAATGATGGGAATAATAGAGAGGATAATGGAGGAGAGGGAGATGGTGAAGCTGGTTACGAAGGTAGAAATGACAACTAGGATGGAAAGGGAAATGAGAATGAGGATGACAATGGGTTGGGTAATGGAAATGTTAATGGTGGAGGAAATGGTAATGAAACTGGAGCTGGTGGGAGAAGACGGGGATGCACCTATAAGGAATTTGTGGTGTGTAAGCCGTAAGAGTTTGATGGTAAGGGTGGAGCAATAGTATTAACAAGGTGGTTAGAGAAGATGGAGGCAGTGATTGATATCAGTGAGTGCTTGGATACTCAAAAGATCAAGTTCGCTACCTGTTCACTGCAAGGTATGGCGTTAACTTGGTGGAACACTCAAATCCAGGCGAGGGGAAAAGAGGCGGTGATGCAGATGACGTGGGATGAATTCAAGGCATTGATCACTGAAGAGTACGGCCCACTCAATGAGATGCAGAAGTTGGAACATGAGTTCTGGAATCATGCCATGGTAGGAGCTGGACATGCAACTTACACCGATCGCTTTCATGAGTTGGCCAGGCTCGTTCTACATTTGGTAACCTCTAAGTCTAAAAGAATCGAGAGGTACATTTGGGGTCTGGTTCCCCAAATCCGAGCTATGGTAACTGCAACTGCTCCCCAAAACATTCAAAGTGCAATTCTGAAGGCTGGCACATTAACTGATGAGATGGTGAGAACTGGTGTACTGGGTAAAGGTGGTGAGAAGAAGAAGGATATCGGGGAATCAAATAGACAATCAAGTGGAAATTTCGACAAGAAGGCGAAGGTGACGAGAAATTTTGTGGTGGTGAATCAAGGAAGGAAAGAGTACACTGGGCCACACCCTAAGTGTAATAAGTGTAATTATCACCATCTTTAGGCTGTACAGTCCTGGGTGTGCCTGAATTGTGGTCGTCCGAGTCATTCTGTGAGGAGTGGTAAGGTGGCACCCAATATGGTAGTATCGGCGAACATGGGTAACACAACAGAAAATTTAAGGATATGTTATGAGTGCGGAAGCCCTAAGCACTATCGGAATACGGGACCTAGGCTGAACCGGGCACCTGGTCTAAATGGTAACAATCAGAATCAAGTGGTGGCAATTGCTAGAAATCAGGGTCAGGTAAACCAAGGAAATACTACACGTGGTCGTGCTTTTGTGATTGGAGTAAATGATGCTCATCAAGACCCGAATGTTGTCACGAGTACGTATCTTCTCAACAACCACTTTGCATCTATATTATTTGATACTGGTGTGGACAATAGTTTCATTTCCTTTGAATTTGTTTCACTGCTTGGTTTAAACCCTAGTTGTTTAGAAAGCAGTTACTCGATAGAAATCACTAATGGTGAATTTGTAGAGACTAATGAGATTATTAGAGGTTGCATATTAATGCTAGAGGATCATACCTTTGATATAGATTTAATACCTTTCAGGTTGGGAAGTTTTGATGTTGCCGTGGGAATGGATTGGTTATCAAAACGTGGTGCTGAGATAGTCTGTCAAGAAAAGATGGTGCAAATATCGATGCCTAATGGTGAGGTGCTCAAGATTCACAGGGAACGATCAGGAAGAAATGTGAGACTCATCTCTTGTATGAAAGCCCAGCGATGTTTGAAGAGGAAATGTTATGCATTCTTAGCACACGTAGTAGAGAAGAAAAAGGATGAGAGAAAGCTAGAAGATATTCCTATTGTACAAGAGTTTCCAGATGCATTTCCCGATGATCTCTCTGGCTTACCTCCCCCTCGACAAGTTGAGTTCCGCATCGACTTGAATCCTAGAACGATGCCCGTAGCAAAGACACCCTACAGGTTGGCGCCGTCAGCTATGCGGGACCTGTCGAGCCAATTGCAAGAGTTGTTAGATAAAGGTTTTATCCGACCAAGTCACTCGTCGTAGGGAGAGCCAATATTGTTTGTCAAGAAGAAAGATGGGTCATTCCAGATGTGCATAGATTACCGGGAATTGAATAAGCTGACTGTCAAAAATCGATACCCTCTTCCCAGAATCGACGATCTATTCGACCAATTACAGGGAGCTTCTTACTTCTCCAAGATCGATCTTAAATTGGGCTATCATCAATTGAGGGTTCATCAGGATAACATACCAAAAACAGCGTTTAGAACTCGATATGAACATAATGAGTACTTAGTCATGCCGTTTGGTGTAACACCCGGAAAATTTTAGCATGAAGAAAAGAAAAGAAAGCAAGGGAGAAAAAAAGAGAATTATTGTAAAACAAGGGGTTAAAAGCAGGCAAAGGCCAAACTTGCCCATAATGGATTCAAAAAGGTGATAAGGCCGCCCATACTTCTCTGTCTCATGCAAGAAATCTTGGCTAAAGTAAGAAGAAGAAGCTTCACCCGATTTTAGAGAGAGAAAATCTTCGAAAGATAAGATTTTATGGTGTTCTTCTCGGTTTCTGTTGGGTTTTCAGCTTCTGGAACGATCCTTAAGTGTTTCTATGTGTTTGGTTGTGTATTTTCGTGTGTTTAGGTGCTAGAACTCTAGGTTGCTCTTGGGTTTGGAGGAGTTTTACTCGAAAGTAGTTAGAGGTGAGTTCTAGGTCCCCTCTTGTAAATGTTTTCTACTTATTTGGGGTTGGTATGCATATTAAACTGATGTTTTGAATCATGTTATGATTTTCCATTTATGGTACGGTTGCTTATGATGATACAGATATGTTTTAGAATTTTTATGATGATTGTATGAATGTTTAAGATGTTCTAAGTGTTAGACCAATAGATCTAAGCTAAGAATATGCTTAAAATGATGTATGGAGACTTGAAATTGAGTAAGTTGGATAGCAGGTGCAATAAGTTGTCCGATGTGGATCTTGTACGTCCGCAGTGGACACTTAGGAACATTGTCCAGGTCGTCCGCTGTGGACACTCACTGTCTGTTGTGGACACTTGGACATTATTAATGTGTCCGCTGTGGACACTTAGGTATTTAGCTGTCCGCTGTAGAATTTGCATGTCCACTGTGGAATTTGCATGTCTGTTGTAGACTTTGCTTGTCCGCTGTGGACCCTTGAGAAAATCTTGGCTGTCCGCTGTGGACCCTTGAATGTTTTAGTTGTGCGCTATGGACACACTTAGTGTTTCATTCATGCGCTATGGGCTCTTAGCTGTCTGCTGTGGATTTGGTCATCCGCTGTTGACATTAGCTGTCCGGTATGGACACTTAGTGTATTAGCAGTCCGCTGTGGACACTTAATGTATAAGCTGTCCGCTGTATATTTTAGTCATGCGCTTTAGACACTTAGAACATTTCTGAGATTTTGAGATGTAGAGTTTAATGCTAAGTTCCAATGTTTCGGGTTGGTCTATGCTTGTGTATGTTATGTATGCATTATGTGATGAGGATGTTCCATGTTATGTATGATGAATGACCTTGCATGGTATGTTTACTAATGCATGTAAAGAATTATGTAATGAAAGCGAAAGATAACATTAATGTGAAGTGGAATGTAATGAATGAATGTAAAGTCTTGCAAGCATATGAATGGTGGTTCACAGCCATTGGGTTATTAGCTCAACTGTGTGCGGTTTAACTAACCCATGAGGATGCACACAGGGGTCAATCTTTATGATTGACCAATATGTATGAAACGGGACCCTTGTCACTTGCCCCGATACTGTAGTCAGCTTCGTGCACAATGTTAGGGGCCTATTTATAGACCTCGGCCCAGTACCAGCTTCGTGCATAATGTTTGGGGTATAGCATATGACACTGGCCTAGATGAAAGTGAAAGATAATAATAAAAGTTTGAAATGTATGAAATGAACGAAATGAATGATGAAAGATAATAATGATATTATCAAGATGTACAATGATGTCTGATCACGAACGAAAGTAAAGGAAAGGTTTATTCAAAGTAAAGTATTTTATTATATAAACTAGAACTCACTCAGTGTCACTGACTTTTTATATGCATATCAGTCGGCAGGTAATTTGTTGATGCTGAGGAGGTGCAGGCATGGATGCATAAGCTACTGGGGATGATCTGAGTCTGGCATCCATATATTTTGAGAATGTTATTATACTAATACAATTTTTGGGATGTAATGAAACCATAGGATGTTTTGTCATGACTTTTAATTATTAATGAAAATTTCGAATTTTGCTGCAAGAATGATATGTTTTTAAATGTTATATTCTATATGTTTTATGCTATGAATGACCGACTGTAAGCGTTCCGAGAACGGGGCCTTACAAGTTGGAATCAGAGCTAAAGTTTAAGAGAATCGGGTAAAATATTTTAAAAAAAAACCTAAAACTTAAACTGAGAATGGGACAAAGGGAAGGGATGCCAGTCCTAGTGGCTACGTGCCTGCAGGTAAAGGTTTATGTAAGATAATGTAAAAAGGAATTATGTGCTTGTGCTATATGTACTATGTGCTTTTTAGTGAAAGTGGCAGTTGTGGAGGAAGTTCATCAAGTCATGCAGACGATTCTGCCGTCTGTGGTGACTAAAGTTAGTAGAGCTGTGAGAGAGGATGAAAGGAAAGACAAGTAGGAGATGAGGAAGACTGCTGGAAGAAGAGGGCGAGGAGAGAGGTTTCGGTGAAGGGGAGCAAACAGAGACTAGATGGTTGTCTCCAGTGATGATGAGAAGGAGGAACCAGTGCGGAAACTACAAAGGGGTGCAGTTATGGAGCATTCCAGAGATGCATGCCCCCGACTTTCGATGGAAATAGGAACGCTGCTGCTGCTCACCGATGGGTGAGAGAAATGGAGGCTGTGTTAGATATCAGCGAATGTAGAGAGGATCAGAAGGTGAAATTTGTCTACTCATTCATTTGTGGACTCAGCCTTATACTGGTGGGACAATATTGCCCAGGCCGAGTGTAGCAGGGCGATTAGGAGGATGAGATGGAGTGAACTGAAGAAGCTAGTGATTGAAGAGTTTTGTCCTCACTGGGAACTTGACAAGATTGAAAAAGAGTTCCTACAGTTGGAGGCAGGAACCCTGACACACAACAGTACACGAAAAATTCAACGAGATGGCAAGGTTGGTGCCAGATCAGGTGACTCCCGTGACCCGAAAGATCAAGAGATACATTCAAGGGGTTGCCAGTGGATATCCGTAGACATCTATTGCCGCCAGCCAGGCATGTTTAGGTCAGTGGTCGATCTAGCAGGCAGACTGTACGGGAAACGATTTGGTCATGGTGGTTTCACTCCAAGGAACAAAAAGGAAAGGATGGATGATCGGAGAGTAGTGAGGAAAGGTACGGGGATGAAGAGATGTAATAAGTGTGGGAAGAAACATGCGGGGGAATGTAAGTGGGGTCAAACATCTGTTTCAAGTGCGGGAAGGCAGGGCATATGGCGAAGGATTATAGGGTGATGAGGTGCTACAACTATGGTGAGGCTGGGCACATGAGCAGAGACTGCAAGAAGCCAAGGGCTGAGAGCTCCGGGGTGAAGAAGGGGGTTGAGAAGGAGCAGAGGGCGAAGGCCTGGGCATTCACTATGACCCGGAGGAGGGCTAGGGTGGGCCCTAATGTTATGCCAGGTACATTCCTAGTAAACCAAACTGTGCCTCTGTGCTTTTCGATTCTGGTGCTAGTAGGAGTTTTATTTCTGTTGCCTTCTATGATAACTTGCCCGTTAGGAGTAGAAAGATTGATGAGCCTTCAATGTAGAAACTGCTGTTGGTAAGTCTACCAGGATTTTTGATGTGGTAGAGAATTATGACATAGAATTGAAGGCCATAGGTTCTCTGCTAAGTTGTTCGTGATACCCTTGGGCGGATTTGGCGTAGTCTTAGGGATGGATTGGCTAGCAGAGTATGAGAGGAAAAATCATGTATCGCAAGAAGATGGAAAAATCATGTATCGCAAGAAGATGATTTGTTTGACCGCACCTAATGGGAGTCGGTGACGAGCTACGACGATAGAGTTAGTACGATCCCAAAGGTAATTTCGATGGTTGTGGTCGAGAAGTGTATGAGGCATGGATGTGGTGCCTACCTGGCTTAGTGAAGGATGTGGATGCGTCAGTACCACGATTGTCAGACGTACATGTTGTGTGTGATTTCCATACGTATTTCAGGAAGATCTATCACGTGTGCCACCTGACAGTGAGATCGAGTTTCAAAGCGATCTGATACCTGGTGCCCAACCTGTTGCTAAGGCGTCGTATCATCTAGCTCCCTCTGAAATGAAGAAATTGATGACTCAGCTGCAAGAGTTGCTAGATAAGGGTTCATTCGACCGAGTATCTCTCCCATGTTGTAAAGAAGAAGGATGGTAGTATGAGGATGTGCATCGACTACCGAGAGATAAACAAGTTAACGGTGAAGAATCGGTATCCGTTACCAAGGATTGATGATGACTTGTTTGATCAGCTCCAAGGTGCTAGTTGGTTCTCAAGGATAGACCTCTGATCCGGTTACCACCAACTGAAGGTGAAGGAACATGACATTCCTAAAACAGCTTTTGTACGCGTTATGACACAACGAGTTTATCGTCATGTCTTTTAGTTTAACCAACGCGCCAGCTGCTTTTATGGATTTGATGAATCGGGTGTGCCGGCCCATGCTGGATAAATAGATGATTGTGTTTATTGATGATATCCTGATTTATTCGAAGAGCGAAGAGGAGCATGCCGGTCACCTTCGGAAGGTACTGGAGACGCTCAGAAGGGAGAAGAGGTACGCCAAATTCTCCAAGTGTGCATTCTGGTTACGTGAAGTACAGTGGACCCGGCAAAAGTTGAGGCAGTAATGCAATGGAATTCTCCAAGACGCCATCTGAGATTTGTAATTACTTGGGTTGGCAGGCTACTACAGAAGATTCATCCAAGACTTCTCCAAGATAGCCTCACCATTGACCAAGTTGACCTGTAAAGATGTGAAGTTCAAATGGGGTCAAGAGCAGGAGAATGCTTTTGAAGAACTAAAGATGAGATTGACCCAAGCTCCTGTCTTGACACTACCCGAAGGGAGAAGACTTGGTGGTATATTCAGATGCTTCCTATTTGGGACTGGGTTGCGTGCTAATGCAACGGGTGAGGGTTATAGCCTACGCATCCAGACAGTTGAAGATCCATGAGGCTAACTAGCCTACTCATGATTTAGAGTTGACGGCTGTGGTCTTTGCATTGAATATTTGGAGGCACTACTTGTACGGGACGAAGTACACTATCTTCACTGACCACAAGAGCTTGAAGTAATTCTTTGAACAAAAGGATCTCAATATGAGGCAGAGGAGATGGTTTGAGCTTATCTAGGACTATGATTGTGAGATCCATTACCATCCGGCAAAGCCAACGTGGTGGCAGATGCCCTTAGCCGAAAGAGAGACCCGAGCCAATTCGGGTAAAGGCTTATCAGTTGGTTATGAGCTCTGATGTGATGAAGCAGGTCAAAGAATTTCAAGATGAAGCACTAAAAGAGGGTCAAATTAACTCCGAGCGGATGAAAGGCCTAGCCCCGAAGTTGGGTGAGAACACTCTTGGTGTTAGAACCGATTCGGCCGAATATGGGTTCCTCGTTATGGAGATCTACGTGGGAAGATCATGGATAAGGCTCACAAGACTCGATACTCAGTTCATCCTGGTGGTACAAAGATGAATCATGATATGAAGAAAGATTACTAGTGGCCGGGAATGAGACGCGATGTAGCGAAGTATGTGAGTAACTGCCTTACTTGTTTAAAAGTGAAGGCGGAGCATCAGAAGCCATATGGGAAGATCCAACCCTTGGATATACCCGAGTTGAAATGGGAGCACATCACCATGGACTTCAACATGAAGTTACCATGTATGGCAAGGGGATACGATGCCATATGGGTGATAGTTGATCGTCTGACGAAGAGTGCTCACTTTTGACTGATCCGCGAGTCGTATTCATCTGAGAGGTTGGCAGATTTATTCATGAAAGAGATTGTGGCTCGTCATGGTGTACCGGTGTCTATCATGTCTGACTGTGACACTCGGTTTACATCCAAGTTTTGGAAAGAGTTCATCGGTTTACATCCAAGTTTTGGAAAAAGAGTTCATGATGCGATGGGGACGAGGTTGACATATCAGTACGACTTACCATCCTCAGCCAGATGGTTAGTCAGAAAGGACCATCTAGATGCTTGAGGATATGTTCGAGCATGCATCATTGATTTCGGAGGAAGTTGGGTCGAACACTTACCATTAGTTGAATTCTCATATAACAAAGTTATCATGCCAGTATTGGTATGCCTCCGTACGAGATGCTATACGGTAGGAAGTGTAGGACGCACGTATGTTGGGGGACATCGGGCAAAAGAAATTAGGGAGGATTGAGGTGATTGAAATCTCGACTGAAAAGATGGAGAAGATCAAGGCCTTTATGAAGGCGGCAAAGGATAGACAGAAGTCGTATGCCGACAAGAGATGTAGACCGATTGAATTCAAGGTGGGTGATAGAACTATGTTGAAGGTCTCGCCTTAGAAAGGGATCATCAGGTTCAAAAAGCAAGGCAAGCTAAGCCCGAGGTATATAGGGCCTTTCCGGATCATTGCTGAGTAGGAGAGGGGTGGCTTACAAGTTAGAGCTACCCGATGAGTTAAGTGGAATTCATTCGATGCTCCATGTATCTCATTTGAAAAAGTACTTAGCTGGGAAGATATGATCATGCCACTTGAGGATATCGAGGTGGATGAATGGCTTAATTATGTGGAGCAGCTAGTGGCCATCATTAACAGAAAAGAGAAGAGGATAAGGAATAAAGTGGGTCCATTGTGTGAGTACAGTGGAGACCAGGAAGGAGTCCGAGTCTACGTGGGAGGCTGAGGAGGAATGAGACAGCATTACCCACAACTGTTCGAGGAGTGACAAGGTTCGGGGACAAACCTATATAAGGGGGGTGGACTTGTAACACCGGAAAATTTCAGCATGAAGAAAAGAAAAGAAACCAAGAGAGAAAAAAAGAGAATTACTGTAAAACAATGGGTTTAAAGCGGGCAAGGGCAAAACTTGCCCATAATGGTTCAAAAAAGTGATAAGGCCGCCCATAATTTCTCTCTCATGCAAGAACTCTCGGATGAAAGTAAGAAGAAGAAGCTTCACCCGGTTTTAGAGAGAGAAAGTCTTCGAAAGGTTAGATTTTATGGGTGTTCTTATCGGTTTCAGTTGGGTTTTCAGCTTCTGGACCGATCCTTAAGTGTTTCTATGTGTTTGGTTGTGTGTTTTTTGTGCTTAGGTGCTAGAACTCTAGGTTGCTCTCGGGTTTGGAGGAGGTTTTACTCGAAAGCAGTTAGAAGTGAGTTCTAGATCCCCTATTTTAAATGTTTCTACTTATTTGGTGCTGGTATGCATATGAAACTGATGTTTTTGTATCAACTTATGATTTTTCATGTATGGTACGGTTTGCTTATGAGATATAGATATGTTTTATGATTTTCATGATGATTGTAAGAATGTTTAAGATGTTCTAAGTGTTAGACCGATAGATCGAAGCTAAGAATATGCTTAAAATGATGTATGGAGACTGGGAATTGAGTAAGTTGGATCGCAGGTGCAATAAGTGTCCGCTATGGATTGTATGTCGCTGTGGGCACTTAGGAAGGTTGTCTAGGTCATCCGCGTGTGGACACTCACTGTCAGCTGTGGACACTTGGACATATTAATGTGTCCGCTGTGGACACGTAGGCATTTAGCTATCCGCTATAGACTTTGCATATTCGCTGTGGACTTTGCATGTCTGCTGTAGACTTTGCATGTCCGTTGTGGACCCTTGAGAAAATCTTGGCTGTCCGCTGTGGACTTGGCTGTCCGCTATGGACCTTGAATGTTTAGTGTGTGCTGTGGACACACTTAGTGTTTCATTCATTCGCTGTGGACTCTTAGTGTCCGTTGTACATTTGGTCATCCGCTGTGGACACTTAGTATTAGCTGTCCGCTATGGACACTTTGTGTATAAGCTGTCAGCTGTATAGTTTAGTCATGCGCTATAGACACTTAGAACATTTCTGAGATTTTGAGATGTAGAGTTTAATGCTAAGTTCCAATGTTTCGGGTGGTCTATGCTTGTGTATGTTATGTATGCATTATGTGATGATGTTATGATGATGAGTTATGATGATGATGTTCCATGATATGTATGATGAATGACCTTGCATGGTATGTTGTACTAATGCATGTAAAGTATTATGTAATGAAAGCGAAAGATAACATAATGTGAAGTGGAACGTAATGAATGAATGTAAAGTCTTGTAAGCATATGAATAGTGGTTCACAACCATTGGGTTGTTAGCTCACCTGTGTGCGGTTTAGCTAACCATAAAGATGCACACAGGGGTCAATCTTTGTGATTGACCAATATGTACGAAACGGGACCCTGGCGCTTGCCCGGTACTGGAGTCAGCTTCGTGCACAACGTTAGGGGCCTATTTATAGACCTCGGCCCAGTACCAGCTTCATGCACAATATTTGGGGTATAGCATATGACATTGGTCTAGATGAAAGTGAAAGATAATAATGAAAGTTCGAAATGTACGAAATGAACAAAACGAATGATGAAAGATAATAATGATATTATCAAGATGTACGTATGATGTGTGAAAACGAACAAAAGTAAGGAAATGATTTTATTCAAAGTAAAGTATTTTATATATAATCTAGAACTCACTCAGAGTCGCTGACTTTTATATGCATATCAGTTGGTAGGTAATTTGTTGATGCTGAGGAGGTGCAGGCATGGATGCATAAACTACTGGGGATGATCTGAGTCTGGCATCCATATATTTTTAGAATGTTGTTGTACTAATACAATTTTTGGGATGCAAATGAAACCATAGGATGTTTTGTCATGACTTTTTAATTATTAATGAAAAGTTTGAATACCGCTGCAAGAATGATGTGTTTTTAAATGTTGTATTCTATATGTTTTATGCTATGAATGACTGATTGTAAGCGTTCTGAGAACGGGGCCTTACATTTAGACTGACCAATGCTCCGGCAGTGTTTATGAATTTGATAAACCGGGTTTGTAAACCCTATCTGGATAAGTTCGTAATCGTGTTTATAGACGATATTCTTATCTACTCCCGATCAAAGGAAGACCATGATCAACATCTACGAGTGATATTGGAATTATTAAGAGAAGAGAAACTTTACGCCAAGTTCTCGAAGTATGAATTTTGGTTGCTGGAAGTGAAGTTTTTAGGACACGTGGTTAATGAGAAAGGAATCCACGTTGACCTGGAAAGATTGAAGCAGTTAAAAAGTGGGATGTCCCTAAGACACCTTCGGAGATACGAAAATTCTTAGGGTTGGCTGGTTACTATCGTCGATTCATTGCAAATTTCTCCAAAATTGCTCAACCGTTGACAATGTTAATGTAGAAGGATAAGAAGTTTGATTGGGGGTATAAGTAAGAGAGGCATTCCAGATGTTGAAGGAAAGATTGTGTAATGAGCCAATATTACCCTTCCAGATAGATCCAACGACTTTGTGGTGTTCTGCGATGCATCACATCAAGGATTGGGTTGTGTGGTAATGCAAAAGGATAAGGTGATTGATTAAGCCTCGCGTTAGCTTAAGGTTCACAAAAAGAATTACACGACACATGATCTAGAATTAGGCGCAATGGTATTTGCACTTAAGATATGGAGGCATTATCCGTACAGGATTAAGTAGGTTATCTACACTGATCATAAAAGTCTTCAACACATTTTTTATCAAAAGGAACTAAATATGCGCCAAAGACGATGGGTGGAACTTCTCAGTGACTATGATTGTGAGAGCCGATATCATACAGGAAAGGAAAATGTGGTGGTTGATGCCTTGAGAGGAAGGAAAGCGTAAAACCTTTATGTGCACGAGCATTGGGAATGACCATTCAATCGAATCTGAAAACTCAAATCCTGACAACACAAGGTGAAGCACTGAAGGAAGAGAATTTTGCAAGTGAGGAGTTTCGTGGGTTGGATAAACAGATGAATTGTAAGGAGGATGGTGTAAGGTATTTTATGGATCGTATATGGGTACCTAAGTGGGGAGATGTTCGAACCCTAATTATGAACAAAGCACACAAGGCCAAGTATTATGCTCATCCTGGTGCAGACAAGATGTACCAAGATCTTAAGGAATTGTATTGGTGGCCAGGTATGAGAAAAGATATTGCAATGTATGTAAGTGAATGCTTGACTTATTCAAAAGTCAAAGCCGAACATCAGAAATTGTCGGGACTATTACAGCAACCGGAAATTCTCGAATGGAAATGGAAAAATATAGCGATGGACTTCATCACTAAGCTTCCTAAAACAAGTAGTGGGCATGATTCGATTTGGGTTATTGTGGATCGAATGACAAAGTCCGCTCACTTCTTACCGATTCATGAGGACTACTAGATGGAAAAGCTAGCAAGATTATATGTAAATGAGATTGTGGTTAGGCATGGGGTGACTGTGTCAATTATATCCAATCGTGATAGTCGATTTACATCGCGATTTGGCAGACTCTACAGAAAGCAATGGGCACTCGATTAGATTTAAGTACTGCGTATCATCCACAAACGGATGGTCAAAGTGAACGTACTATATAAACACTCGAAGACATGCTTAGGGCATGTATGATCGACTTTGGTGGTAGTTGGGATACTCACTTACCTTTGATCGAATTCTCATATAATAATAGTTACCATACGAGCATTGGTTGTGCTCCGTTTGAAGCATTGTATGGAAGGAAGTGTAGGTCTCTAGTATGTTGGATAGAGGTAGGTGAAAGTCAATTGACTGGTCCAGAAATCATCCAGGAAACGACTGATAAGATATTCCAAATTAAGGATAGACTTAAGACAGCTAGAGACGTCAGAAAAGTTATGCCAATAATCGACGAAAGCCCTTGGAATTTAGTGTGGGTGATCGAGTCTTATTGAAAGTTTCTCCCTGGAAGGGAATCGTACGATTCGGAAAGAAAGAAAAGTTAGCTTCGAGGTATGTTGGACCATTCGAGATCACTGAAAGAATTGATCCTGTGGCGTATCGGTCAAAGTTATCCCAAGAGCTTAGTGGCGTGCACTATACATTTCATGTATCGAATCTCAAGAAATGTTTAGCTGATGGATCCCTTCATGTTCCGATTGAGGAAATCAAGATTGATGAGATACTTCACTTTGTGGAAGAACCAATAGAAATTATGGATTGGGAAGTTAAGCGATTGAAGCGCAGCAAGATTCCAATTGTCAGAGTGATATGGAACTCTAAGTGAGGGCCAGAATTTACGTGGAACAGGAAGACCAGATGAAACTTAAATATTCGCATCTGTTCACGGGTAGAGCTTTAGGATCTGATTCCAGTTGAATTTTGGGACAAAATTCTCTCAACTAGGGGATACTGTGACATCCGTCACCATCAGATCCGTTAATTGACTCGAAACTCGTTAACTCTACTTGTGCATTTACTTTAGTCGCGTAATTAATTCGTTCCGACCCCGAATTTTGTCTTATTCTCCTTGTATGTTAACCATAATATTATAATATAATAAGTTAGATAAATATTACATAAATAATAATTAATAATAATAATCATTATTAGTATAAATAACACTATTATAATAATAATTACTATTATTATATTATTATTGTTATTATTATTATTATCACTATTATTATTAATATAACTATTATTGGTATTATTATTATTATTATTATTATTATTATTATTATTATTATTATTATTATTATTATTATTATTATTATTATTATTATTATTATTATAATTATTAAGTTCAGGGTTTAAGTGGTAATTTAGCTAAACTTAAGGGAATAATTAATCCAAAGTTGAGGGACTAAGTTGCAAAATTAAGAATATATATACGCATGTTTTGGCCGACACCTTCCCCCACCCGAAACCCTACCTGCCGACCCCTCCCTCATCCGTGGCCGATCCGACAGCCACCCCTCTCTCGATCGGGCTCATCTTCGGCTTGGTTCTTACTGTCGACCATCGTCCGTGACCCTGTGATCGCTGTCAACTTCCCGTCGAGCGTTTCGAGCAGGTACGTGTGTGTTTTGTCATCCCGTTCGGTCTCGTTTCGTCGAGTTCGGGTTCGTTTCCATGGTTCGGGTTGTTTCGGTTATGTACGGTGATGTACGTGGTTATGAGGTAGTGTGCGGCTGTTGTTCGAATGTTCACCTATATGTGGGTGTTTGTATATTTCGCCCTATGTATATGTCTTTGAATGTATTGATTGTGTGTGCGCTGAGCTGAGTGTGATATATACTGTATGTGTGTATGAGTGTGCGCTGTATGTGTGTGTGTGAGTGTGTGCTGTATGTGTGTGTGAATGTGTGACCCGTGTATATGTATGTGAGTGTGTTTAGTGTGTGTGTGCAGAATGTACGTGTTTGGTGTGGAAGATTGTGTGTGTATAAGGTTGGGTGTGGATGTTTTGTTATGATTTATTACTATTATTATTATGTTAATATTATTATTACTATGATTAATATTATTATTATTATATATATGAGTAACGGTGAGTGAATTTGGATTAATTATATATACATAATTCGTACACTTTCGTATTTATTAAGTAGATAAATTTAAGTTCATATTTATGTGCGTGTGTCGCGCGTCGAACCCGATCCGACCCGGAACCGACCGAATGCATCTATCCTCATTGAATGTGTTTTAAGACTTTATTAGAATTAATTATAGGTGTTAAATCGTCATTTGCTCTCATTCGTTGAAGCTTTTTTTGTTCACTTTATTTTGTCAAATTCCAAGGTGAGTTTCGCGGCCCATTTTATTACAGTTTTATAAATTTTTGGGGAAAAGTATGCTCATCGTTTTTTTGTTGTGAACTCGAATTATTCTGTTGAACTGTTGTGTTACTGTTTGCAAATAAGATCTGATTCATGTATGTGTATTTTATGTTGGTTGTTATTGCCATTAGCCTTGTTCGAGCCTATGGATAGTTGGTACTAATAGTGGCCCTGTTTCGAGCCCTTGTGTTGCCATTGGCCCTGTTCGAGCCTATAGATTGTTGGTACTAATAGTGGCCTTGTTTCGAGCCCTGTGTTCCCATTGGCCCTGTTCGAGCCTATGGACTATTGGCACCGATGAGATTCTATGTGTAAGCCAAAGGTTTAGTTGTGATGATCATGTTGCATGTGTTATTTTTTGTGTAAACCGTATACATGCATGTCTGCAAACCTCATACACAACATCCTTTTGTTACATTAATTAAACATGCGAACTAACCAACAATATGTTGACAGTTTTGAGCATATTTTTTCGTGTAGCAACCATCGAGGATAGCTAAGATTCTGCCTTAGTGATAACCATAGAAATTGCATTTTATACTTGTTCGCTGTCTTTGACAATTATGTTTTGGATTATCTTTGTTGATCATGTTTTGTTTACTTGTTTCCCGGGTTGTGGGATTTAAATTTCATTTGACTTTTTGATTATTTGTCGTGGGATTAACTAACTAAGACACAAGTCTCCATTTGTGTCGGGTGACGTCATGACGCGTTGACCTTACATCATTTAATGCATCTCTATTAATTAACAATGTGTTATAACGATCTCGTCCGTTCATCCTCGTATTTCCACTATAAGCGGGGGTGTGACACATCATTACGATGATATTATGAAAGTAGCGGTTAACTTATGCCTATTTACAAAGCAAGACTATGAGTATGTGATTGTTAATTATAGATTGTAGTTTAGCAGGTATTACCAAGTGTTGATAACATTTTGTGATTATTTATACGTGTCCACCTTGATTCCATTATGTGATTCTTTACCCGTATCCACTTTAGGGAGAAGACACCATTGTGATTCTGTAACCTTCCACATGAGATAGATAAAGATGTCCCTATGTTTTCATTTTGTAAAAATGTATTAATTATGCACAGAATACAAGAAAATAAAATATATCGTTTTTCAGTCCCCATAAAATTATAATTCAAAACAATCAAATTGTATGACAAAATGGTATACTGTGGTATATTGTTAATAATAGCATTGAAATCTCATTTCTCATTTACATTTTCATAATTTATTAAAAAATATTTTTTTTAAATTACTTATATATTCTACATCTCATATCTTTTTTTAAAGTTACTTATCTTTCTTTACAACATCTCATATCTCATTACTTATATCTTTTTCTATTTTCAATGCTTTATTAGGTTATACTTATTGCTTGTATAAAGTAAACGGCACATGTATCACTCAGGTACAGCCACGTGGACCGCTCATGTTAAAACAAACACTGCAGATGTTTAACTTCTAAATGTTAGTATTTAAATAAATAATGAGGTAGTATTGTAATAATGGTTTATTAGGTATTACATCATTTCCAATTCGATCTTGTGTCTATACACATTAGTCTCACCATTCTCATCTCTACGACCTCCAACTTTTGCATATGGGTCCTTTTGATGGCTCAATAATCGGTCCAGTATGCCATAGCTAAAAAAAACTGTAGAATTTCCCATTTAATTGTGTTAAGAACCTTTTGTCACCCAACTAGTACCAACCTACTTGAACACAGTGAGCTAAATCGCTGTCAACATCCGCATGACTTTAAAGGGCTATACTAAATACATGAATTTTGTTGTCTGCGGGATAACTTGGCCTTCTATGCAGTAGCGGATGCAGTGTCATAGCATGGGGAAAGGCCCCCATAGGCCACCAAAATTTTCACAAATTACTTTACTTTTAAGACATTTTTAGCTAAAATTTTATAAAAATAGGGCATAACACTTCTAAGAGGGGCATAATATTTCTTAGATGAGGGCACAAACTTTTAAGATGGGTCCTATACGAAGGAAGTATGATTGTTTATGATTACAAAAAATAAAAAATTAATTGTCTTAAAGATTAGTTTAAGTTAATTTTTTTTTATAACTATATTTGTTCTTTAATTTTTTTTAACAATATTAGTTATGTTTTATATTAATTTTTTGTCTTTATTGATTTGATTGTTTATATTATTGTTTTAGTGGAAATGACCGCGCGTTGCGGCTGTACGACTATGCGCAATTTTGGGAATTCGATTTTAGTCAGTATCGGCTCGGTACGTTATGACATAAATTAAAAAATCAAAATATAATTATTGAAAAAATTGAATAAAAGAAAACAATTATGTATATTACAAAAGTCTTTAAGACAACTATATTATCCCAAGAAGATTAGTGAAAGCATGGATGGTATTTGTGGTCGGAAATAATTTATTACCTATATTTGGGGGGGGCTCGTTTTGTGAATGTAGGTTAGAGTTTTATGATCATCGGAGACAGCTTTCGATGGTGATTTGCATAAACCAGAGAAAGTTAATAGAGAAATTGTCACGACAAATTATCATCTTGATTGTTATTGAACTGTTAACAACCGGCAAGGGAAATGGAAAGATGGATTAGTGCTCAATCGCAATGAATGAAGGGCATTAAAAGTAAATGATGGTTTTGTTTGGCCACGTGTATATGTCTTAACATTTTTATTATAAGGATCATATATTATACTTTATTGTAAAGGCATAAATGGAATAAAATAGTTAATTTTGTGATATTTAAGCATGACTTTCATATGAGTGTGTTAATCCATATGTAAAATTATCATTATATCCTCCTTTCATCTTTATTATAAAAAATATAGATATATATTAAAATTATTAAACTCACAATATGCCCCTAGAAAAATATTAGTATTCTAGTTATTATAATTATGAAGATATATAAAATTTATATACTTAAATATCTAAATAAAATAATACTTAATTTAAATAGTATTTTGTTATAAAAATATAATTAGTAAGTATAAACTTAAATGTCAATTTATATTATTATAAATAAAATAAAAATTTAATGAAGTGAATTAAATAATATCACATTATTAAATAATGTATTAATAATGTGTATTAAATAACATAATAATTAGAAGTAGTTAAATAAATGGGGGCAAAAGTGAAACTATTGTATAAAACACTTGTATTGTATGCTTAAAATGTTGTATAGGTGACTTACACATTAAATGAAATTACTATCTTATCCTTCTAATATGTATTATATAGTAGTATAGATTAGGTGTAATTGAAAAGTTTATATTAATTTCGTCCCTACCCATTTAAGAACAACCAATTTTTGCCCCCGTATTGACAATTTTTGTATTCGTCACTGTTTCTAATAATTTATATGTGCTTATGATATGTAGTTAGTTTTAGTTGTAGATTGACAAACCTGATGGTAGATTTCAACTTTTTTCTTAGTGTTTTAGCACATAAGAAGTTTGTATTATCAAAAAAACTAACGGAGTTAACTCTCGGTAAGTAAAGGATCATTGAAGAAAAATAAGCTCTAAGTTGAAAGTGTCTATAAATATTTCTTGAGTTTGGGATTAATCTCAGCTACTAAATAAAAGTTGATATTATTAAAATTCAATAATCCTTTCTATTTAAAATCATTAATAAAATATATTAAAAACATACGAGGGAGGAATAGTGAATCTTCATATATTGGGGATGAGATTGTTTGCTGCAAAATTATAGGGATGGCCGATGGGGTATGGGTAAGATGAGGAATGGAATAAAGTGAATATTTTAATGATTTTTGTTAAATATATTGATGGGGATAGGGATGGGGGACAGAATGATAATGCTCTAGCAACCCTTTGCTCACTCTTCACATATATTGTCGCAAGACTATCTATCTTTGTTTACATGTTCACGAAGACTATCATCCTTCTTATACAAGTTCACGACATTATCATCGTTCCTACTTTTCGTAGTGATATCTCTCATATTATCTTTTGTCTATCTGTGGAGCTTAACATGACTCATTGCTTATTCCTTGTCCTTAGGATTGTTGTCGATAATCCTCCTTCTGTTTATATTATTTCATGGACCTTGTCATTCAAAGAGTCTTGCCCTAGCATACAAGTTCACATGTAGTCACGGTGTACTCCTACTAACATGAAATCCAAATCGCACAATCTAATCTTTATTTCTACTAATTGTAGCCATGTTGATGCTTTCAATATTTAGCAATGTGGTTCGAGAATTTTGCCTTTAGACATAGGATCCTCGTGAACGGCACTACTTCATTACTTTTTCTCGAGTTAAATTGTCAAGTCATTCTTATCACTTCCATTTTATATGATAACTAGAATAAAGCCACCGCGTTGCGGTTGGGGAGCAAAATCGAGAAAAATGCTAACGTTAAAATGCTTTCGAAACCTTGAAACAACTTTATCGTCTCGTACGTTTGTGCTTTTGATGACTTGTACATTATTTCGCATAACTCCATTTCGAACGAAATTTATATCAAAATGTAGATAAAAATAAGTATATCACAACGGTATATTTAAATTCTATAAAATATCATATTTTAGAAGTTATATGGAAAACAAGATAACTTTAAAACTAATTTTAATAATAAAATATTAAGTACAGAAAGGCAAAAGTATTAAAATAATAAAAAAAGAAGAAGAAGTAGTATGCATTAGCTATTTGTACATTGAGCTTTAAGGTTTTTCATTTTAGTTTTTAAAGTATACTTAATGTGAATGTAATATATTTAGCATCTTATGATCTTATAACTTATCATAACAATGAGCCAGACATGTTAATATAGATTCTTTTTATTACACAAGTGGTGCGTTTGGAGACACTTTTATGTTACATGTTATTAACATATGAATTTGCAGATATACTTACTAAAAGATTACTCTCGTAATTATTTTACAAGCCTATTCTAGTATAAAAATAGAGAAGGTGCTGAGAAATTAAAATCAGACCATAATCTGGAGTCGTGGAAAATATTTTCAGATCGAAATTATTTGCTAGCTCATTCGAATATCTCAATTGAATACAACTCAAATGTTGATCAAGATTTGAGAATAGTATTGTGTGTGTTTTGTGAACCAGAAACAAAATCAGAGAGAATGACCAAATAGTCTACAATTTGATTTCAGGAGATGGGCATGAAACTAGTGTTTAGAAGTTTTCATATTAAATTAAAACTAGGTTTTTCTAACCCGCGCGTTGCGCGGGGGATTTTATAATGATCCAAAATATCAAAACGCAACAACACGTTGCGGTACATTGTACGTGACATGATAATGTGTAGACTAACAAACGACCCGACTTGTCTTTAGACTAAATTTACGTCAAACCAAAAAATAACTCAAATTTATACAGTTGAACAAAAATGTGTTATAATTGACCCAACTTTTTTTTCAAATAAATTTATGTTTAAACGTAGTAAAACTCAAGTACATAAAAAAACACGTGCAATTGTGTCGTATGCGGCGTAATAAAGTATAGATTACGATCGTTTCAAGTCGTTTGACTACGTTAAAACGTAGAGAAACTTAGATTTATACCATCTAATAAATACGTTTAATATTTGACCCCACTCATTTTAGAACAATATTTATGTCAGAACTTAGATAACCTCAAATCGTATATTAGAATATGTACGAAAATGTTTTATATTTGACCCGACTCGTACCGATACGTAAACCCGAAACTTTAAAAACCTAAAAAGGTTTAAGTGACATTTTACAAAGTTTTAAAAACATTGTAGGATGTGAAGGAGTCAAAGTTGACCGGTTAGATACTAATATATTATCTTTATTTAAATATTATTATTATTTTATTTTATTATTACTGTAGAATCATAGGTGAATTAATATAGATATAATGGCTTAAAATTTGCGGCTTCTTAACCAAAATTTTACATCTGAAATTCTAGAAAAATAAGTTTTAATGTATTTTTCAAGGAAGTTATTTTTACCAAAATAAAATTTTTCTTTAGTTGACCTAAAGCTCGACCTCAGCCAGGGTTTCTGCCCCTAGGACCCCACCAAGGCTGCTGCTCCGTGAACCCCGCTCTAAAGGGTGTTGCCCATTGACCATTGCCAAGGGGGCATTGCCGCCTTGAAACCCCCAATGAGATTTAAATAATGAATATCACAATAAATTTTAACAAACATGCATTATTCACCTTCTAACTTATTTGATAGTATTATTACCATATTGGTAACAAGTCAATCCAATTATATAAAATACTAATAGAAGGTTACGCTCATACTACTCAGGAGAGTGTTAAATATAGTGAAATTTATATTTTATGGTGTGTTTTAGTATATGATAGAGGGGATGTTCTATGTTTATACTTTTCGTATATTATTAGTTAACTTAATTACAAAGTACATTAATCTTATGAATATTCTCAGCATACAACAAGAAACTTCGAATATATTCACTACTAATATATATAATATAGTAGAAAGTGATACATGTACTAGCTCCTAAATGCCTTGAGAGCATATTTCAATAGCTGTAGAATGTAAGTTTAAAATACAATTTGATTTTTAAATTAATATAGCCCAAAAACACAAAATATAATTATTAACTAAAAGTACTAAACAAAATTTTAATATATGGCATGTGATGAGTTCATGTTTATTTCTAATATCATCAGAAGAAAACTCGATCACTAAACTAAAGCAAACCAATGGTAATCAACCAACTCGTATAGCTAATACAATTGGTTATAACCATCAAAAACAAGAATTTAAATTTATTAGTTATACAAATGATAAATTAGTCCTTAACGGCTTTCATATACGTGACGAGCTAGCCTCGGCTTTGGGTGAACCATCAAGGGCTTGGCTCTTTGAAGGGTTAGCCCATAAGCTTCATCCATGTTGAGCTTCTCCGGCTCTAACCCATCAGCCAATACCCAATCAAAGGACTGGACCATTGTTGCAACAAGCAACTGGACCATTCTCAACCCTAGGCTCATTCCCACACAAATCCTTCGTCCAGCCCCAAACGGTATGACTTCAAAATCATTTCCCCTGACATCAACATTAGGCTTCTCACCACCAGACAAGAACCGTGTGGGCCGGAATTCAAGTGGCTCAGTCCACATTTTTGAGTCACGTGCAATGGCCCACACGTTAACGAGAAGAGTGGATCCCTTGGGAATGTAATACCCATCAACTTCACAACTCTCGGATGCAATCCTTGGGAGGGAGAGTGGTGTTGACGGATGGAGCCTAAAAGTCTCCTTTACAATGGCTTGGAGGAATGTTAGTTGGCTTAGGTCTAGTTCGGTTACAAGCGATCTCGGCCAACTACTGTGTCCATTTCTTCTTGAGCTTGTTTTAATAGTCGTGGATTGCGAATGAGTTCGGCTATCGCCCATTCCACTGTGCTTGATGACGTGTCTGTTCCTGCAACAAATAAGTTCTAAAACATTCATAGTTAATATTTCTTAATTTAGCTAAAAATCATCATTTCTTAAATTAACTTTTTATTTTGCAAAAACATCTCACATCTCATTTCTTAAATCAATTTCTATTCCATTAGATAATATTTCTTTATTCTTTTTTAAAAATTTATTTTATTTCACACACAACCACTCATAAAAAATAATAAAAAACAGATATGAAAGCTCACAGAAAATATTAAAATAGATACGAGCTTAAATATTAGGAATTGTTGTAGCTTCCCATAAAAATATCAAGAATCGAGATGAGGACGGGCACATGATCAGGAAAATATTTACATAATTGTTCATGTTTTTTATATAATTTAAAATTGATGAGAGAAGATGTAGCTAATGTGAATGATTTATTAGATGATGTTATATATACGACAATTTTCAAATGGCACATGTGAGGAGAAATCAATATTCTTGACAGTGCTTTGGTACAACTCTTAATGCATAAAGTATAACTGGTGGGAACAACTTTTCTGTGTTCTTTTGCATTAAGTATTTTACCTAAAATTTAAATTACATAAGTTGTTGGCATATAAATAAAAGCGCCACAAATGAGTTGGTAGTTAATTACAATTGATAAATCTTAAGTAACTAGTATTAAGCCCCGCGTTAAAATTGTGTCAAATAGCAACTATGTCATTAAAAACAATAACTTAGTCGATCTAGGACCCGCACGTTACAACGGAGCGGTAAACGGGAAAAAAATGGGTGTAACAAAACCACACACTTGGTACGATTGTTAATCCTTAAAATTTAGACCGAAAATGTAAAACGAAAAATGTGTAAAAACTAAATTTATAGGGAGCTAAAGCTGAAAGTAAGAAATTATAAGGGTAATTTGTAAGGGTAATAAAGTATGAGTTAAAATAAAAGGTTAAATAAACAAAAGATGTGTTAAACTTTTAATGTTTAAAATACAACAATATATGCAAACTTGAGTCGAAAATAAGTATATATTAAATTTACTATAAGAAACAATTAGTAATTGTATGCTTTTAGTTTATATGATTATTATTTGTTCACTTCAAAAATAAAATACTCGAATTAATTTTATTAAAATAACTTCTCAAAGCCAAAGAAAAACCGAAATTACTCAAGTAATTTGTCCTTTTGCAAAAAGATAATTATAAACAAACAAATCAAGTGCAGACGAATGGCACATGCCCATCATCATCAGTAAAATATGTATAGACGTAACGTACATTAAATGAAGTACGTATAAAATAACGTAACATTAAAGAAGTACGTAGAAAACAACGTAACATTAAATGAAGTACGTATTCACATACTATAACTATGAATGAAGTATTTACTCAGAGTGTATCAATGAATACTTATACTTAAAAATCAAAATAAATTTAGATATTCTACGTACTATTATCATATTTTAATTAGCAAAGGATTCTAGATGATGCTTTTTAAATGATTGAGTGTTCTATGACCCTTTAAATATTAGTGCAACTTGGCTGTTTTTTCAAAATAGCAAATCTGTCCTTATAAACATATGAAAATAATATTTCCAAACTTAACAACTCGAAACATATCGAAATCAAAGACAAAAGCTAAGTGGCCCTTAAGATAATTATATATACTCATCAATCAAGTGATTGATTGTGTGTTTAAACCTTATTGAAATATTTATTTAGTTTCGAAATGGTCTAAAAACTTATAAGAACTTACCAGCAGCAGAGCTTTGATTTCGACGTCCGAAAGCTTCCCTCCCTCTCCATCCGCATCATCCTTAAGCGCGATCAGTTTGCTCAACAAATCACCATGCCTCGACTCGCCACCGCACTCCCCCGACTTATGCTCTTCGAGTATCGTGTTAAGGAACGAGTCGAATCGAGCGTGTAGCTTCTTCATTTTTTTCGCCACGCCTTGCAGGTCCAACCAGTCAAGCGCGGGGATAAAATCACCAATATTGAATTCCCCCGCCAACACCATCAGCTCCACCACCATATCCTTAAACTCTTCCGCCTTCGGATCACCGCCTCCACTTCCGTCACCGAACACTCTCCTCCCTAGCATAACGCGCGCTAACGCGTTCGTCGTGCACACGTTAAGAAGCTGCCCTAATTTCACCGATGAGTCTCCCGCAGCAACCAAAACGCGCGTTAGTCGCGCTACCTCCTCCTGAATATACAAAATAACACATCAGAATAATAATATCATATCACACGTCCGTAAAGTCGTGTACACCAAGAGAATTGTACAAAGTCAATAAAACCTGGCGAACATGACGAAAGTCATCTAACGCTTTGGCGGAAAACAAATGCACGGAGCAAATCTTCCGTAGCATCCGCCACCGCGGACCATACGGTGCGAACACGAGATCCTGATAATTATACGCTATATGTTTCGCCCCGGAGTTGGGCGGTCTGCTGGCGAAATTAGCGTCATGGCTCTTCAAAAACTGAGCAGCAACTGACGCTGAAGCGGCCACCACGACGTCTACGAACCCGAGCCGTAGGTGCATCAGCGGTCCGTATTCCGACGCCAACGCCGCGAGCGAGTGGTGCGGGATCGGACCGAGGTGCGGTAGGTTCCCGACGATCGGCCATGGGCTCGGCCCGGGGGGGAGACGTTGTTTAGAGTGACGCGTGCGCAGGTTAAGGAGAAGATACAATACTATCGCTGTGATGGTGGTGTAGAGTAGCAAGGTTAGAATGGTCATTTTGCGTACGGGGGTTGGGATTATCGATTTTGACTTGATGGTTGAATTGGAAAAGTGGTTATTATAGGAAAGTGGGTTTAACGGGTTGGTAGAAGGTGTGGTGGAGGAGGGCTTGAGAGAAAAGACAAGTTTTATGCAACGTAATAATAAAACAAGTGCTCTAATAAAGAAAATGTACCTAGGAAACAAAATATAGTAGTTGTAACTACCACCTCCTAAGGTATGATTAGGATTCAGGAATTTGATGTGGGGGTTGGTCCTTGTAGTGGCACGATGGTGGTATGTATGAATTAAGATGTCTTTTTTCTACTAATTGATATGTATAATTAGTTAAAACGATAGAACATAAATACAACTTTGAAAACCGCTAAATAACCTAAATGATGTGGATTTTATCTATCATGACTGGTACTGATTAAATCTAATGATAGTTATAATACTTAATATCGTAAATACTCATATACTCAAAACTATTACTCAAGCTTAGCAACCATTCTTGAAGAATTTTCTTACTAATTAAATAAATATAAAATAAAATGCATCTTCATAAACTTTCAAAAGATTGAAATAAGTTTGTGGGTTGGCTAAAGTCTTAGATCTGAATTTTATTAACATCAACAAACTTTGAGGTTATAAAGAATTTCTCCAAAAGGCCATACGTATATTCCAAATTAGCGTCCGTGTTGTGTTGGAGCTTTTTAGTTCTTTCATTTCAGTTAAGAAAAAACAGTAATTTAGGTACGCGTCTAAATAATCAAATAGTGTATTTCATCTAAAAGGATAATAAACAAGCTTAACATTCAATCTTATTAACTAATATTGAGATCAAATTTTAGAAAATTTTTTATTAAAAAGATATTTTAGTTATCGTCACTTTTTGTTAATTTTTTTAAAGTTTTTTTTTACTTTTTAAATATTTATAACTTCTATATACGAATTTATTTTTTTATAAAAATTATATCATAAAACTAGTGTTTTTTATCATTTAAAACTACTATAGCATTGTTATATACAAAAATGAAAATTTACATTTTCTATCTCATTTATACTATTAATTATAAAAGATAATGAAAAATTTATTTATCTTTCATGTAAAATTAACAGTATGAATAATATTTTCTCATTTCTTTTAAAATTTTAGAAATTTTATATTTATTATTCTATAACCATTATCTGTTTACCTTACATCCCTTTGAAGTAGTAGTTACGTACCATCGATTCATGACAGGTTAATATATCATTAAAAAAAAGTACGTCGCCAGAGTATGTTTAAAATTACATAGAATATTATGTTATTGTGAAACCAAGCTTTCAAGAACACAAAGTCCCGTTGATAAAACCAAGAATGTCATAATAGTATGTTCGGAATATAAAAGAAATAAGCTCTTTAGCATCGAGTATGAGAGTAAAACATTATTGAAATCAAACGAAAAAACATGTTAAATTAAAAGGAATATCTGAAGAGTTAAAAGTAAAAAAAAAAAAGAAAAATCATAATAAATACAAGATAGACTAAGATATTCAAGTTAATTATAATAAACTTTCATATGTGATTCTAAATTCAATGTAACGCATATAATTTTTTTTAACTATTAATTACAATGTTCTATATAAAGTAAATTCGAAATTGCAATCAATCACATTAAATAATTAAATTACACTTATCACGAATCACAAAAAGTTGATCGATTAATCCCATAGTTTGAAATTAAATAAAAAAGTAAACACTATAATCCCAAGACGTGGATAGTGTTCTACCACATAATCCGTCAATTTTTCAATAATCTATCCTAGATAGAAGTTAATTCTTGACTGAATTTGGCCACTTTTCTTTTCATGTCATCATCCATGTTGAACATCAATCAATCACATTAAACAACTCTTCTTTGCTGATTTTTCCTTTGCTTTGTGTGCACAAGCATCTAACTCCCAGTAATGATTCTTGAGACAAAGAAAGAGAGTTGTATATAATAAAAGTGTGTCAGATGAACTCTCGATATAGTGCCACCTGATGTAGTTTTTCTACTTAATAGAGGCGGGTTCAATATTTATAAACTAGATTAAGAAGTTAGTTTTAGTATTACATTGTAAGAATGCACGCGTATCCGTTCAAGCTAACAAGAATGAGATAATGTTGAAAGGAAGATATGAATGATAAAAATAACATCTTTAAATTACCTTATCACTCACAACTTTTCTTATGTATTTATCAAATTGTCACTTTATTTATTAGCTATTGCTAATGCTGATAGTGATAAGTGATGTAAAGGTGTCCAAAAGTTAACAAAGAACGAAAAAAAGTAAGAATTTTGAAATCTTCACTCTCCCCTATCTATACTATAGTATGTAAAGCCCGCACGCTGTTACGGGTAATGTCATGTAGCAACAAAATTAAATGTTTGGAATCAAGTCTCAACCCATGGTAACATTTATATTTACAGGTTATGGTAGCTAAGATTGTAATGCCATAAGAAACCTTAATCATTGTTATATTTAAATTAATTTCAAATGAATTAATTGAGTTAACATAGATGCAAAAGAGATTAGCCTTTTCCGTATGCGTCCTAAAATATAGCTATTAGTAGTCGCGGTCCTATCTTCTAACTCACTCATAATTCATAGTAATATTGGACTTCAATAAATCGTTAAATAAATTATACAATTAAAAATAAAACAAGCACACATCAGAGTATGTAGGAAATTATAAGTTTGTGAAGATGTCTACAAATATGGTTAAAAATTACTTTTTGTCTCTAGTTCTTTTTATAGATTATAGTATAGATTATAGATACTTAAGTATGTATTAACGATAATACTTAAATGAGTATTAGTTATAAAAATATAATATACTATAAATGTAAACTAAAGTAATTATAAATAAGATAATATTTGATTTAGTGAATTTAAATAATGTATTAATAGTATGAATTAATTGATGTATTACTTCAAATAAGTTTATTAAACGAGGGTAAAATAGTAACTTTTTAAATAGAGCATTTATACCTTTTTTTTAACAAGTTGCTTATTGTGTCTTAAATTTTAAGTGTAAATAATCATTTTGTCTTCCTTTCATTCTTATATATATATATACTTATTCAAATAGTATTTAGTTATAAATAT
>CM046431.1:10197548-10409029 GCA_025506505.1 Flaveria sonorensis | reverse complement strand
ATTGTTGATTTTATGAAGAACAACACAGCTGTCCAACAAACCCTAAGATAACCCTAGTTTTTGATCATTCATAACCCTTCAAATCCCGGTGATTATGTTGGTTCATCATCAAAATCAAAGAAGAAACATAATCTTCTTTGGAATTTTCGAAAAAGTCACTTTTTGATCCAAAAAGTTAAATTTTAAAAACATAATATTTGTTTTTAGGATTTTGACTTTTGTTGACTGACATCATCAGGGTTTGACTGATTGACATTCCCAAACAGAATATTCCCTTTATTTTACAGAGATTAACAGTGACATCACTAGGACATTATTAATTGAAATTAATTAATTTCTTTTATTTGGTAAGTCAAATAACAAGTGACTTCATTAACAAACAAATCCTAGTGACATTAGGATAAATTCATTTTAGCACCGAGCTAAATTAACAAAAAATTTTTTTTAACTTAACCGTTAAGTTTAAAAAAATCAACAAAATGTTTGAACGAAATTTCAGTGTCAAATAGTGGTCTCAAAACACCAAGACTCAAGAACAAAGCAAACTTCAAAAGTGGAAAATAATTTCAGAAATTGGATAATTTCCCAAGAGCCAGATCTCTGGACATCCATAACCGAGGGACCATACATTCCTGTGACTCTTGCCCAGACTACAACATACAAAAACCAGTTAGCTTGAAAATGTAGCCGTGATGTCCTCAAAAGGTCAAAACAGACATGAAGGCTTATAACATCTTGGCTACGACTCTACCATTTGAGATCCTAATAGAGTCGAAAACTTCAAGACAGCCCTGAACTATGGAAGGTTCTTCACCCATGTGTGAAGGAAGGATGAGAGAAGAGAAATAAAAAGGAAAAGTTGAGGACCCACTATGAAACCTTTCATCATGTTCTGGGAGTATCCATACCATAACAACTTCCAAATTTGTTCAATTAGAGAATGAG
This sequence comes from Flaveria sonorensis, assembly GCA_025506505.1. NCBI lineage: Eukaryota > Viridiplantae > Streptophyta > Magnoliopsida > Asterales > Asteraceae > Flaveria > Flaveria sonorensis. Next base: position 10,408,084 of record CM046431.1, on the reverse strand, counting down.
ATGATAGTCTATGGTCTTAAATATGAATCTGTGGAGATCAACAAGAAAATGTTGCACAACACTTCCAGAGAGCTGGACTCAGTCAGTATCTCTAATAAACAACATTGGATCTAGAAGCATTGTCATTAGATGCTTTAGTTGCCAAAGCAGGACACTGAAGTTAGATGAAAGATCCAGAAACAACGGTACAATCAGACATTTTGAATCTTACAATTCAGAGAACTGCAACAAACAGATAGTGCATTCCTGACTTGCACTGGTGAGGAGGAAGATGAAGAATTCTGGATTCAAGTGAAACCTCATTCTTCTCTACTCTAGAATCATCTCTGAACAAGCAAAGTCCAAAAAGACTGGTGTACATGCTTCCCATGAAGCTACCCCTCAAAGCAAACAACATCCATAAGCATCCAGCTCAAGCAAACAACATCCAGCTAAGACTCAAAACATCACAAATTGAGAAACCCATGGATTCACTGACAATCATTTGTAAGTGAGGAGCAAAAGGCAGCTTTTACAGCTTTCTCAACAAGCTTTGAAGCCTACTTAGGGGCAAACCTCACTCCCCCTCAGATCATACAGCAAGACTTGGATGAATTGCCTCCAGATATGGTTAAAGAAATAGATCTTAAATGGTCAATGAAATGATAGCTTATAGGTCCAAGAAGTTCCTACAAAGGACAGGGGTTAAACATAGTAAGAAAACCAGATTGGTTTTGATAAAACCAAGGTGAGATGCTACAACTGCTAACTTTATGGTCACTTCTCCCAGAATGCCAACAATATAGAGCTGACAAAAACACCTAACAACACAAACATCCAGTATCTATCAATCAAACAGACAAATTCCACCCACCCATTAGTATTCCTGCTGCCCCAACAACATCACAAATCACCAATACAAACCCAACTAACACTCAAAATTATCTGCAATGATTATCAAACAAGATGGTGAGTGTCATTGAGTATGTATGAGGCATAGATCCAATCTCCGATCATGCTCTCATTACAAACATAGAGGATAAAATCTTAAAATCCCGAAGAGGTAAGGGAGAATCTTTGTACATAAGCATGCATTGATGAAGTCACTAGATACAAAGAGCATGCTAATCAACTTTCAAGAAGTGATTGAAACAAACATTTTAAATGATAGTTTGAAATAGAACAAAAACAATATGAAATTAAAATACTGTCACTTAAAAATGATTTAGACAAACTTTTGTCTGAAAAATTAACAATTTAGCTCAAGTAGAGCAACTCTCTGAATCATTGACTCAGTAAAAATATTACAGGCTGAAACTGAAATGAAAACATCAGAAATTTCAGGTGAGCAACAAGAGTTTGAAGAACTTCTGCTTAACAAAGGGCTTTTAAAGACCCTTCAGGATTGGGATATTAAAGTCAATCCACCTATAATGACAATTATATTCACTTCCTGAATCCATGACAAACAAACAAGGGGAATCACTTGATCCCTATGACAAGACTATGACTCCAAACCATCATCATCCAAATCATCATTAATATCCAAAACACCTTACTAAGTTGTTAAGAGTCAAGCACCATCACAAATCAAAATCAACAGACTTTATCAAGAAGAACAATGAATATGATGAAAACAATGATGAAGATGATAAGACTTATTGTATGATAAGTCAGATCAACCAATTATTGAATCCAAAAAGGTTTCAAGTGTGGTTGATGCCCCAACAAACAGAGCAGACTAAAGTTTTTGATATCTGCTCGGTGGAGGGAAAGGATGATCTTTCACTCCTTTCACAAAACAAACAAACAAAGGAAAGGAAAAATCCTGTTCATGAAACAAACCAACTGCAACTTTGAAATACCTTGAAATCACATTTAAAATCAAAAGTTTCTAACAAAAAGAGTACTACAAATTTACCCTACTGTGGTTGTTGGATCAATAGACACACACTACAGAAAAGTATAATATGGCAAGTACTGCAAGTACTGTAACATGAACAATCATAGTACTGAATCAGCCACTTTCACAATTATTGTTCATCTATGAAGAAACAATCACAGCACTGCAAATTTCTTTTTTCAACAAGAAAAATAAAAAGCAAACCAAACAAAATACAGTTGAGAAATCAACTGAGAAACACACAGTTGTTCCTAACAAGAACAAAGGAGCACCAAGACAAACTCCTCACACTAAAGTTGCTTTAAATAATGATAAACATTTTATGACAACTTTAAAACAAACAAGAGACATAAATCTTAAAACAGATCCACATCTGACATTAGCTCTCAAAGGAGAAGTGCTCAAACCACTTCTCCAGATAGAGCTAAACATACACAAAGGAAATCTAGTGTGTATAGAATTCCTAAACCTCAGACAATGCCACGTTAAAAATATGCATTACGGGAAAAGATGGAAAACCCAAGACCATCTTGGCTAGGGTTGCACCCTCTAACTCAGTTCTTTACTTGTCAGGGACATCAAAGAAGGCCTGACAACAAATGGTATGTTGATAGTGGATGCTCCCGATACATGACTGGCAATTGTTCCCTCCTTCGGGATTTTATAGCAACATGGAGGAACGTAGCCTTTGGAGTCATAAAACATGTGGAAAGATTACATGAGAGGAACAATACCCAATGGGTTGATAAGCTTGAAAATGTCAACTACTACTCTAATCTCCAGTTCAATCTTCTCAGTATATCCCAATCTGTGATAAAGGATATGCCACCTTGTTTGACTCCAACAACTGCTACATCCTCAAGATGATTTTCAAATACCTAAAGATTGTATCCTTCTGATAACACTCATCAGAACAACACATACATAGTTGATATGACACTGTTTTAGCATCAACCCTTGAAACATGTTTATTATCAAAAGCAACAGAAGATGTTTCCCAATTATGGCATAGAACGATTGGGTCACTCAAATTTTAACAGAATGAATCAGCTTGTAAAAGGTGACTTAGTAATAGGTTTACCACAAAATTCTTCTGTACAGACCACTTCACTGCATTCTGAAAGGCAAAAACACAGAGTCTCCCATAAGTCAAATTGATAAACTCTAATAACACACCATTTAAATGCTTCACATGGATGTATTTGGTCCAACAAACATCCTAAGCATAGGAAAAAGCAATACTGTCTTGTTATAGTAGATGACTACTCCAGATTTACCTGGGTTTTCTTTTACTACACAAGTCAGAAACATTAGAAATCATCAAATCGTTTATCACTAAGATTGAGAATCAATTGGATCTTAAAGTTTAAATCTTTAAGAAGTGATAATGGTACTGAATTTAAGAATGACTTCATTCCTGTCTTTTTGTTCAGAGAAAGGAATCAGTCATCAATTCAGTGTAGCAAGAACTCCTCAGCAAAATAGAGTAGCTGAAAGGAGAAACATAACATTGATAGAAGCAGCTACATCTATGTTAGACCACTCTCTATTGCCCATATCCTTTTGGCTAAAGCAATCAATACAGCTTGCTACATTCAAAAAAGAACATTATAATTAAAGAACAAACCAAACTCCATACGAGTTAATGTTTAAAAGAAAACCATTCATAGGCTTTCTTAAAGCATTCGGATGTTCTGTTTCAATATTAAACACCACGAACATTATCCAAGTTTCTCCAAAAGTAGACGAAGGATTCTTTGTTGAATATTCTGGAAGCTCAAAAGCTTATAGAGTATACAATCCAAGACTAGATATTATGGAAGAAACAACAGATGTTGTATTTAATGAAAATTCTTTCACAAGAAAGTCATTGGATCAACTGGTTATTTGATATTGATTCACTAACAAAATCATTTGACACATCTTACTTTGATGTTTCAGATACAAAGGAAGATATTAAATATCCAATGGTACCTCCTCCATCAAATGATGTTCCATTAACTACCGATCCTCCAAGGAGAACAAACATTACTCCTTCAAGTACCATAGTTACACCTCTTCAATATCAAACAAACACATCCAGAGGAGCATCATCAACCAGTACATCATCATCAACACATTAATCAACTACAACCTTCTGGTGACCCTCAACCAAGCAAACAAACAGGTCACAACATCCAGACACTATTGAAGAAGATGATGACTATCATTCATTACTAGAGATACACATCATGATGATGAAATCTTAGATTTCATTCATGATTTTCCACAAACATTCAATGAACCCTCACAGCCAGATAATCCTACAACTTCAAATACCTTGCCATTCATCAACACCAGATCAAACAATCACCAATCATGATTCAACTATCCCAGTTGATCATATTGAAACCATAAGAGGTCATAAATATCATCCTTTGGAGAATATTATTGGTGATCTTAATGTCCAATTGACACGCAATCAAACTAATAAACAACATTTGCTGTTTTTCTGCTTTCTATCACTGACTGTACCAAAAAAATCACAGAAGCACTTAAAGACAACAGCTGGATAGAAGCAATGCAAGAGGAATTACAGCAATTCAGAAAGCAGAGGTTTGGGAGTTAGTTCACCTCCCTATAGGTCAATATGCCATTGGGACAAGATGGCTATTCAGAAACAAAGCAGATGACAGAGGGATTGTTATCAAAAATAAAGCAAGGCTTATTGCCCAAGGATACACTCAAGAGGAAGGCATTGATTATGATGATGTCTTCGCTCCTGTAGCAAGCTAGAGGCAATCAGAGTGTTCCTTGCATATGCTTCTTCCAAGAACTTCAATATCTTCCAATGGATGTCAAATGTGCACTCTATGGCAAGATAGATGATGAGGTATATGTTGCTCCACCACCAGGCTTTGAAGACCCAGACTTTCCTACAGAGTCTACAAGTTAGATAAAGCTCTGTATGATCTTCATCAAGCACCTAGGAAGTGGTATGAAACTTTATCTAAGTTTCTCCTATAGAATGGGTACACTAGAGGAAAGATTTATCATACATTGTTCCTTAAGAAAAAATGACAAGACTTTCTTGTTGTTCAAGTCTATGTGGATGACATCATTTTTGGCTCTACCCCAACATCCAACTTTGCAGAGAGTTTGAGGCTCTTATGCAATCAAATTCCAAATAAGTTCAAGGGAGAACTCACATTCTTCTTGGTCTACAAGTTCAACAATCTGCTGAAGGAATTTTCATCAATCAAAGCAATATGTGCATCAAATCTTAAAGAAATACATATTACTGATTACACATCCAGCAAAACACCATTTACAACTGGACTGAATTTTGGCCTAGATCCAGAAGGCATATCAGTTGATCAAAGCTCTACAGATCTATGATAGGCTCCCCGATGTACCTAACAGCAACAGACCAGACATCCTGTATGTAGTTTGCATTTGTGCCATACCAAGCAAATCCAAAACATCACACCTTAATGCAGTAAAGAGAATCTTAGATACTTAAAAGGTAAACCAACACTTTGTTTGTGGTATCCAAAAGATAAAGATTTCTCTTTATTTGTATATACAGAAAGTTATTATGGTGGTGCAATCAAAATAGAAAATCCACAACAGAGGATGTCAGTTTCTTGGATCAGATTGATCTCCTAGCGGTGCAAGAAACAAACAAGTGTATGTTTCAACAGCTGAAGCAGAATATATAGCTGCTTCAGCATGCTATTCGCAAGTGCTTTGGATTCAAACCAAATGCTTGATTATGGCTTTAATTTTTCTTTAAACACCCATACACATAGACAATTCTACAGCCATGTTTATCATTGACAATCCTATTTAACATTCAAAACCAAACCATAGACATCAGACATCACTTTCTAAGAATTGCTCAGAAAAGGGTTGATAAATCAAGGTTCATGCAGACAATCAATTGGCTGACCTCTTTACAAACCCATTTGATTCAATAAGATTTGAATTTCTGGTCAGTCACTTAGTATGATCAACTATGAATCAAACAAGTAATGTTTTAAAACATTAATCTGAAATAAACAATTTTCATTAACACACAAGTTTGAATCATACATGACCAACACATGAGAAATGATAATACACTAGATTAATTCTTCACTTGAGAGTCATTTTCCACTAAAGACTGACTATATTTTGTTTGATGTGTGGATAGGCTCAGCATGGGACACATAACATCACATACAACAGTGAAGAACTATATTCTCGTGATTGTGTGGTAAGCAAACATCCATCTTGGTTTATGGTAAGTATTGGTCTATCCAATATAGATTGCTTTAAAGTAATTGCTATACATAAAGTGAAACATTTTATAACTGCTCAATCACACAAGTGTCTCCTCTGTTATGATTATCATAAACTGGAGTACACTCAGGTATTCTTGTTGTGCTAAGCACAGATCTGAATGACCCATCATGATCCAAAATATTCGCAATGAGGAACACATCCTACTTGGATGAACAATCAATAAAGTCTTAAGGACTACATCAAAAGAATCCCAAAATGGATCACCTTCTAAAGTGAAGTGAAAAGAATCCCAATGTGGATCAAACAACAAGGATCAAATTGAGCATTTATACTCCTAAGTAGCTAGGTTATAAGTATTGCAAGTGCTTTCTAGCATATCTTGAGGAAGGTTGATCTTACATACAGGTGTCGGTACATACAACTCTTATCAATACACTCAAAACATGATAAATCGCTCACTGTTTAAATCAATCATTAATACCATGCATGAGTTTAAGTGGACAACAATATCTACAATCAACATTATATTAGTCTATGTATGTTCTCAAATCATTCAAACATCTCAATAGGATTTATGACTAGTATGATCTCATGTCATGTACATATGATTCATGTCCAAGCAAGTAAAAACATCCATCCTTTGTAGTTGATGTTATATCTCTATAACCAAGGTTTTCATACAACCACTCACTTTGGACTTTGCAAATTTCCAAAACCAAATTTCAAAATTTTTGTCATTTTATAAACATTTTATAAATATGCAAAAATTAGGGGGAGAAAAATGAACATGGAAATATCAAAGTCAGCAGCACATGTGTATAATCATTCCATTTTAGAATTTGAAATATTAAGTTTTGAATTTTAAATAAAGCCATGTCAAGCCAGCACTCAAACACAACAGTTTGACACATATACATGCACAATATTGCTTGCAAGTGATATTTGACACATAGCCATGTCGAAGGATTTAGTGTCATCATACTTTTAAATAACTCTTGTTTTCCACTCTTGACAGGTGTTACGAGATCTAGGGTTCAAATCTAAATCTCTAGTGTGCCGATCTATTCTTGGCATCTACTTCTGCTTCTTCATGATTGTTGAGGATCCTTTCTCAGGATTCTAAAGCTCTTTCTAGGAGGTTATATTCTCTTCAGAAGCTTCTATACCTTGCAACCTTAGAAGTTGCAATTTGATTTCTAAACGAAGAAACCTGCTGGTGATCTGTTTTGCTCTTTTGTGACTTGTAACCCTAGAAGGTTATGAGTTACTTAAGTTTTGGAAGGAGAACCCTAACTTAGGAAAGTCCCCACTATGAGGATATTCTTCTCTCTTATTTTTCTTTCTTCTATTTCACGTATTATAATCTGATACATTGTTTGGCTGGGTTAGGAGTACTAGTATCTGTTACTTAATAGGGTGTGCCATCCCTGTTCGTTGTGTTGCATTATTCGTGCTGTATGTGTTATCTGTTTCTTTATTTAGTGTTGATCTCTGTTCATTATTTGTGCATCACTTGAGTGATATCTTCTATTGTGTTTGCATTACCACGTGGATTAATCCTTGATCTACCACTTGAGTGTTGTGAAAACTGGCACTGATCCAATTGTGGTTCTTTGTGCATGTTATGAGTGATTCTTCATAAGTTTTGATTATCTATGCAGATTATGTCTGATAATATCAAAGAAAAGTAATATGCCTCCTCCTTAGTCTAGACCTATTGTCATTATAGATACGTTGATTAGCAAACTTGATGTTAATGACCCCCTTTATCTTCATCCCAGTGACTCCAGTTGCCTAACAATTATAAGTTTTAAACTAAAGGAATCGAAAACTATACAATATGGTCTAATGCTATGACACTGGATTTAAGTGCAAAAAATAAACTGGGTTTTGTAAATAAACAGAGTATTAAACACTTGATGATGAAGTCCTTAAAAGCCATGGGAAATATACAACTTTGTGGTTCTCTCTTGGATTTAAACTCAGTTAATGAATTGTATTTGGTTGGTGTACTCAACTTAGCATCTGAAGTCTGGAATGATCTAAAAGAAACTTATGACAGGTTAATGGGTCGACTGTATTCAATTTGTATCAAAAAGTTAATTGTGTAACTCAAAATGGGTCATCTATTCTGAGTATTACCATAAACTAACATAATGTGGAAATAGTTTGATACAATAGTACAACTTCCTTCTTGCACATGTAAAGCCTCAAAAGAATTTAATGATTTCAATCAACTAATAAAACTAATGCAATTTCTTATAGGATTGATGATGTCTATCAACCGGTAAGAACCAATCTGTTAACCAGGGATCCTCTCCAAACAATAAAACTATTTTCTTTTAGTATCTAGAGAGTAATCCCAAACAAACAGTTTCTCTAAAGGCAAAATTTAGTTTTGCGACCTAAACAAGTTAAAGTTTAAGAACAAAAAACGAGTTAATAGGGGGCCAAATCCAAATCTAAAATGTACTCATTCCAACAAACTTGGACACACTGTGGATAGGTGTTATGAACTTGTTGGATACCCTCAAGGTTCAAAATCAAAAGGAAAAATGGGGAATAATTCGGGAAATAGATCTACTATATCCATTAATGGAAAAATCTTAAAATGAAAATCCATCTTCTTCGAATACTGTCTCTCCTACTCTTACTCCTAATCAGATCACTAAACTTCTTGGGCTGTTGAATGAGAAAACAAATGAAGGAGCTCAATGCTAGAATTTTAGAGGTAACTCCTAATTTACTATCTCTTCAAATATAATAAATAAACCTACCTTCATTTTTTCAAACACTTTTTTTCTATGTCTCATAGTGGGTTGTGGACTCTGATGCTAATTAGCATAAGATAATGAAAGACAAAAATCTTTTCAATCAAATAAATGTTGTAGATCTAAATATAACAGTTAGGCACAAAATGGTACCAATACAAAAAACCAAGATAGGTAGCTTAAAACCTAATGAAAACATAATCCTGTCTAAAGTGCTTGTTGTTCCTGAATATTATGTTAATTTGATGTGTGTCCATAAACTAACTAAAGATAATAAAGTAAGGGTGATGTTTGATGAGACTTACTGTTCATCCAAGATTTACTCACCAAGAAAACCCTGGTGACTGGTAAACAAGCTGATGGTCTGTACTTTTGTGGTGTGTCATCTGATGTCTCGAAGGTGTGTTATAATAGTTATGAATTTGTGGATATTTGGCACACTCTAGGTTAAGACACCCTTCCAACCAAGCTATGAAATATTTGAGCTAGACATTAGGCACAAATATGATCTTAGCCCCTGTGAAGTATGCCATCGGGCAAAACAACACAGGGAACAGTTTCCCCTAAGTGAGAACAAATCATCTCATATAGGGCAATTAGTGCATCTTGATGTTTGGGGACCATATAAAATCACAAGTAAAGAAAGCTACAAAATATTTGCTAACCATTTTTGATGATTTCTCAAGCTCTGTATGGGTATACCTGCTTAAGCATAAATCTGTGTGGTTTAGAATTTAAATTTTTTTTTTTCGGTTGATAAAAAATCAGTTCAATCAAACAATAAAAATATTTTTAAGTGACAACAGAACTGAATTTGTAAATACCCAAATGTCAAATTTTTTGAAACAAATGGTATAATACATCAAACTACTAGTGCTTATACACCCCAACAGAATGGTATTGCTTAAAGAAAACATAGGCTTCTTTGAACGTTGCTAGAACCCTTCTCTTCCAAGCTAAAGTTCCTTTTAAGTTTTGATCAGATTGTATTCTAACTGTTTCCTACCTTATCAATAGGACTCTCTCCTCCATTCTGAATGGCTAGTCCCCTTATGTTTGGTTTTCCACCATCTCTTAAACCCCCAAGGGTTTTTGGTTGTCTCTGTTTTAGCAATATTCTAAATAATAATGGGAAGCAAAGGAGAAAAGTATCTTTTTCTTGGTTATTCAGTATTATAAAAAGGATATAAATAGTCTTGACTCAAAAACCACTTTCTTTTCTTAGGATGTAAAATCATTGATTTTTTTTTCCATTTGCAAGTAATTAATCTTTAAAAAACACTGCTTCTGAGAATGAACTTTCCATTAACATTTAAATTTCTTGGATGAAATAGAGTCTAACCATTTTAAACATGATGGTGAGATAAGGGAGGGAACCCACGAAAGGTTCTAGTTGCGATCAGCAGCCTAGTGCTGATGTTAGGTCTACTATAGGCAAGGCTATAACAAAGCAGCCTGATAAGACTGCCCCCTTGCAGTCGAATCAAGGAGAGGCTTTATTCAAGCAGCTCCAAGATCAAATTTCTAGCACTAGTGAGGTAGATTGCACTAGAACTCTAATGAAGAAACATTTCCCTCCGGGGGTACTAATGAACCATTAGGTGTGAGAAAACCTACTAGAACCCATGTCTTGCCAAAAAGATGGCAGGATTGCATCAGAAAATGGAAATTTAAATATGGATTGGAAAAAGTGGTTAACTTCTCTAATCTTTCCGCTAAAATAAAGTTTTTTCGTCAAATATGAATAAATCAAGTGAACCAAATTCTTTCTTCCAAGCCAAAAATGATACAAACTGGATTACTGCCATGAACGAGGAAATGGAGGCTCTAAATCAAAATAATACATGGACATTAGTTGACTTACCTAAGGATAGAAAGGCTATAGGATGCAAATGGGTGTACAAAATAAAATATAAGTCAACTAGTGAGATAGAGAGATATAAAGCTAGGTTAGTGGCAAAGGGATATAGTCAAAAATAGGGAATACACTTTGAAGTTGTCAAAATGGTTACAATTTGGTGTGTCATTAGTCTTGCAGTTCAACATGATTGGCCACTGTACCGATTAGATATTAATAATGCATTTCTCTATGGAAATCTGAATGAAGATGTTACATGCATGTTCCTGATGGTTATTTCTCTAAAAATGAATAAAAAATTTGCAAACTAAACAAGGCTTTATACGGTCTAAAATAGGCGCCATGTATGTGGAATGAAAAACTTGTTGGTGTGTTATTTGATCTTGGTTTTCCTCAAAGTAAATATGTTCATTCTCTATTTGTAAAATCTTTGAACTCTGTTCTTGTTGTGTTGTTAGCATATGTGGATGATATTATTATTACTAAAAATAATTTAGAGGAGATTGAATCAATTAAGAACTTTCTTAAATCAAAATTTCTAATTAAAGATCTTGGTTCTTTACAACATTTTCTTGGAATTGAAGTTCTAAAAACACAAAATGATGTGTATCTTTCTCAAAGAAAATATTGTTCTGAATTAGTGTTTGAATTTGATTCAGTGACTGTAAACTAGTTACAACTCCAATTAAACCACATTATGTGCTTTCAACTCAATGCAAAAAGGATGACACTATTTTGAAAAATGTCATTGGTTTTCAAAAATTAATTGGCAAACTAATCTATTTATCACACACTCGTCCTGATATCTCCTATGCAGTTTAATGTTTAAGCCTATATATCCATAAGCCCATAAATTCTTATTTGCAAATTGCTTAAGAATTCTTCGATACATAAAGGGTACTCCTAGCAAGGGCATTTTTATTAGAAAAATTCAAAACTTTGACCTACGCGCTTTGAGTGTTTAAGGATTCGGATTGGGGAAAATGTTTGGATTCTCGTCATTCTGTTACCGGGTTTTGAGTGTTTTTTTGATGGAAATCGAAGAGAAAAAACAAAGTACTGTTTCCAGATCCTCAGCTAAGGTAGAATATTAGTCCATGTTTGTTATCATGTGTGAAGTTTTATGGTTGTGAAATATTCTAGCTGAGCAACGGGTTTCTGTATCCTTACCTATTCAAATTTTTTGTGATAATAATGATGTTATTTCTATCTCTTCTAACCTTGTTTTTCATGAGTGCACCAAGCAATTTGAAATCGATTTGTTTTTTCTTCGGGAGAAAATCTCACAAGGTGCTATTAAAGCTTTGCCAGTTGACTTTAAGGCCCAACTTGCAAATATATTTACAAAGGGTTACTAGTTCAGTAACATAACCTTCTAACAGATAAGTTGAATATGTTTAATGTGTTTGGATTATAAAACTAACGGGGGGTGTTGAATTTAGGCATAGTCTCAATGTTGTTCTCCATTTTTCTAATCTTTTTTTTTGTGTTTAGTGTGATTGTGGTGTTGCTGGGCTTCTTGAAGGTTGCTGCTGGGCCTTGTTATGTTGCTGGTCTCTCCAGTCCATGATAATGTTCTTATATTTCGATTTATGAGTGTTTGAGAGAGATTAAGCACCTTCTCTCTTTCTTACTCGATTTCCCTCTATTAGGGTTTCTCGTTTTCTCTTTGTATATGTTCATATCTATCATAGATCATCACAACGATGATCTGTGTGTAGTGTTGTTATGTTTGTCTTAATGTTTTTACTTATTCTTCTTATAGTTCTACTAAGATTCTATTGTTTGAATAGAAGTATAGTTGCTCTTGAGTTCTTTACCATTCTTGACATATATTCATGTGTTGGAAGAAAGTTGTAGTTTAGCAGAATCTTTGTATCTTGTTTCATAAGGTGGAGACCAGGGATGTCGATATGTGGGTCACGGAGTAGATCCGTAAGGTGGTGGTAGGGTGGTTGATAAGTGGGTGATGGAGCAGAGTGGAGGCCATGGAACCAGTTGAACCATTCTTTAGTCTTTCATCATTGGACCCGCTCCATGCATAAGGTCAAGTGAATGCCTTTTTTAGTTTTTAACCACCCCCTCTTGTAGTAGAAAAGAGGTGTCGATGGTGTTGGTAGAGGTGAACATATACAGTGGTGACAACGACGATGAGCGTGTTTGGTGGTCGTGGTGGTTGAAGGATCCTTTTTGTGGGTGTAGCGAGAAAATAGGAAGAAGTATACTCTAATCTTTTGTTAGGTAATGATGCTTTGTAGGTGAGAGTCTATTTTAATTGCTCTATCAGGTTGTACTTACTGTTTGTATAAAGTAAACGGCACAAGTACCACTCAAGTCTAGCCACGGGGAGCACCCATTTTAAAACAAACATTGTAGACGTTTAACTCTTAAATGTTAGTGTTTAAATAAATAATGAGTTAGTATTGTAATAGAGGTTTTTTAGGTATTACACCATTTCCAATTAAATCTTGTGTCTACACGTTCATGTAACCATTCTCATCTCTACGACCTCCAACTTTTGCATATGGGTCCTTTTGATAGCCCAATAATCGGTTCAGTATGCCATAGCTAAACAAAAACCTGTAGAATTTCCTATTTAATTATGTTAAGAACCTCTTGTCACACAAAAATTATATGGCTACCCTCCACTAGTACCAACCTGCAAGACGGTTAAGGGTGCTCAATACAATCAGTCTCATAACGAGGAGAGTGTTAGAACACTTAACAGATCAAATAAGGAACCGGGTTTATATAAAAGATACTAACAACAGAATAAAAGAACAAGAACAAGATAAGTATGGTTTTCAAGAATGTTGTATATTGCTCTCAAGTTCTATTACAAGTGTTACAAAGCATAAGATAAAATACAAAAACATGAGATACTTTATAATACATCCTATAGTCGGCTATACTTTGAAAGCCAGCCGGAAACACTAATCTAGACAACAAGATCAATGTACAGTTAAAAGGGAGATTGTCTTTTGACTTGTGACTATGACATGCCATATCTCACATCCTAATCTATTACAAAAAGGATAAAAGGTACAAAGTAGAAAGTTACAGACTCCAAACCATAAACTACAATTTACAAAAGCATTGACCTTTTCACCAACTTATATAAGTTGGTGAGTCTTTAGAGTGGCAGCGGAAAGTTGGTCAGCTTTATGAAAAAGTTGATCAGAGAAAGCATGTCTTCTCTGTCTTTGGAAGAAATCAGTCTTCAGTCTCTGGCTTCGGAAGACTTTGTCCTTGAAGCTTCAGAAGACTTCATCCTTGGCTTCGGAAGATTTTACACTTAGAATATTTTCTATGAGGAGTGTAAAACTTCAAAAGTAACTTCTACTATGTGCATCAGGCATGCATGCTGGAAGCTCTTTGATTGCTTTGGTTGCATCAGCCTTTCAAGTATAACCTTACAAACTCTTCCTAGGATGATGCTACCAAAACAGAGAAGGATAGTTAGATATTGACAGTCCTCATCAGGATCAAGACCATTCCTTTCTTCATCAACTGGTCAGGATCCATTAGACTCTCGTAGTATCTTCTCATGTCATAGAGATCATGTAGAGGAAGATCAAGCATGTCTTGCCATAAATAGGCATCTTGACTTCCTTGATCTCTGATGACATAACATCTATCTGGATTTGTAGCAAAAGTCCAGGATAGGATGGGTCTTCCAGCTGTAAGAGGTTCTACTTGTGTAGAAGTTGGTTGAGCAGCCTCTTCTTGAGTCACCTCAGGATGCTCTGACTCATCCTAAGATATGGAGGTGGATGCCTTGGACTTCTTCTTCTTCTTAGTGTCCCTCTTTATGGCCATCCTTTTCATCCTCTTTGATGACTTTAACTGAGAAGACTAGCCTTCAGCACCGGCTTGTTCTGTTTTGTCTTTCTCAGTTGGGCCCTCTTCCCTTACAGGTTCAGAAAGAGAGGGATCAGGACCTTGCTGTGGATCAGAAGATGAAGTTGGCTGTGATTCAGCTCTAGGTCCAGGTTGTGTTGTCTCTTGAGGTTCAACCTTGACCTTAACTTCAGGAGGAGCTTAACTTTGTGAAGAATGCAAGTCAACAAGCTCCCCCCTTTTAATATTCTGCTTGATCACTCTAATGTGCTCATCCATAATGGATAGAGACATTGGACCAAGCCTCCTTTCGAAGAATCCATACAGCTTCAAAAAGCTCATCATCCTCTGCTTATCAACAGACTTCTTTTGGCTCCTTTGGATGATGGCTCTTGACTTTACAGCTTCTTCCCTCATCTTTCTTTTTGCAGTCTTTTTTTCTTTTATAACTTGTTGCTCAAGCTATTTAAGATACTTGAATTCAAGATACTCATATGATAAGGGAAGAAGTGCAGATGTCTGATAGAGGCCTGTGGCACTCAGGTAGTTAATCATGTTTTGTCTATCTACATCCTTGTCTACCTAAAGTTGTTCAGTTACCACAGTCTCTTTCTTAGGACTTTCTTGAACTGGGGAGAGGGTAGGAGCATGTTTGTAGAACTTTTTCTATCTCCTTTCTTCCTTGATCTTGAGGAGCAGTTCTACATCCTCTGCCTCCTTCCTCTCCTTTAACAGCTTTGTGTCTGCTAGTTCATTGAGTTCCTTTAAGGTAAGAGAGATGAGTTCATCTATGTTATAGTTCCTAGTCCCCAAGTAGTTTAATCTGGCTGCCCTCAACTCATCATCTTTAGTATTTAGCCTGGGCGCAGCCCTAGTTACAGCTTCCATGAAGCCTGGGAACCCACTTGAACTCTCTCCCCTTAGCTACCTCTTCCTCTCTCTCTCCTCCTTCTTAATCTCCTCAAGAGTTAGTTTCCTTTTTCGTTTGTCACTCACAGGCCTTAGTGACTCAGGGTGGAGAGAGCTTTGGCCTTTATTGCTTGATTTAGCAGTCAGGCTCTGGCTAGAGAGAAGTTGTGAAGCACCTTCACTAGCTGGTGCCTCACTGAGGGTAGAGGATGTTGAAGTAGTTCATGTGACAAGGTTCATAGGGTCTGTCATTGGGCCTTCAGTCAAGGTTTCCTATTTGAAGCTAATCTTAGGGTCCACCTCAACATCCAGTTGACCAATGACAATGCTTGTTAGCCTTTGTCTTCTTCTTTGTCTGAACTCTTCAACTATCCTGTCTTGAATCCTCTCAGCCAGTCTGTCAGCTTGTCTGTTTTGATTTGGGTTGGCAAGTGACATATGGACTAGAGGAAGATTTTCATAGTACTTCAGGGTCTGAAAATTGAAGACCTCTTGCTACCCCTGAAGTCTATGCAGTATCAGGGCTCTTCTATCAGCATCATACCTCCACCCTAATATTTCATTCTTTGCATCAAAGGTTGGGGTAGGCATAGCCCTTGGTATAACCTCCTTAAACAAACTCTGTATGAGTGAGTCCACATCAATGTGGATTTGAAGAGGTTGCTGAATATGGACAATTGCAAGAGAGGATGGTGAATCCTCAATGTTCATACTCTAGGAAGAACTCCCAGGTTCTATGATTGCTTGGACTTTCTCCCCCTTTTGGTAGCATCACCTTCTTGCATAGGTGAGCTGGGGGTTAAGTCTAGCATATCCACAGGTTCTTGTGTTCCTGGTTGAGTCCTTCTTAAATGTCTCCCAGCTAGTTTTTCCTTGAAATCAGAAATCTCAAGTTGCTGATCATGGACCCTTCTTTGCAAGGTAGTCACTTGAGATTCCAAGTGACTAACCTTGGAGACTAAACAGGTGCAGGTTTTAGTCAGTTTTGCACCTTTAGTTCTCATGTTCCCCTCATCTTCATCAGAAGAATCATGGTGGAATGAGAGAATAAGACCTAAGTCTTCTTCCTCATCACCAGCACTTTGTTCTTGGCTGCTGGAATTCCTCTACACCATGACAGCTTCAGGTGAAGTGTCAAGGGGCTGGGTTGCTAGGTGAAGTGTCAAGTGAGAGCTTCTTCCATATGAACCTCCTGAACATGTTCATGGAGATCCACCTCAGTAGTAGGTGGATGATATGGGCTAGACATAGGAGAGGCAGGAGTACTCATCTCTCCTTATGCAAGGGTGGAAAAGAGAGACTCATGGTACTCATTGAAGCCCATGTCTTCGTCATCATAGAATTCTTGGTTGGGAATGGGTTGGTTTAGATCTAGAGGCTGGGGATGGTAACCTTCCCCTAAAACTTGTTCACTAGAGTTTTGAGACTCTGAGTGAAGGTCTAAGGCTGTTAGGGTTGTGAGTTCATCAGGCTGAGCATGAGGAACCTTAGCACTAATAACTGGTAAGATGGGAGTGGTTTGATCCTCAGGGGAAGTGGGAGCTATAGTGCCACTTCCTCCTACATGCATGGTGATATGGGGGCCTGCACAAGCTGAGTAGCTTGTGCAAGGGTTCGTTTTGGATTTTCTTTGGTAGGTGATGGTTATTTGTGGCTGTGTGGGTTGTTGAGAAGTAGAAGGTGTGGGTTCAACACTAGCTGGTGCTGCTAGGTTGTCACCTTGAGCAATCAGCTCTATCATTTTTGGGACAATGGATCTTTCTACCCCTAAAAAGCCCACAGTAGGCTTTCTCATAATCTTAAACATGCCAGGCTTCATCTGTCCTAATTTTAGAACATCACCTGTTCCCCTCAACTGTGAGCCCAGTTCATAGTTGAGAATGTGCTAGATATATCAAGGGAACATGTGATATTCTAAGGAGTCCAAGTTTGCAAGTAAATTAGTATAATCAAATTATGAATACCTGAACTTGACCCCCTGAACCATCCCATGGACTATATAGGAAAGGTCTTCAGGAATCTGGTCCCATCCTCCATGCTTGTTAGATAAACTGTGGATGACCACATAGAGGAGGTACTTCCATTGGGAGGAAACCTTCCCTTTCCTGAAGGTTCTTATAGAGAAGTCACTTTCATAGCCGATCTGTCTAAAGGAGTGGTTGACAGCAGACTTGGGGAAGAACAAATCACCTTCTACATCATCCAGCCTAGGATATGTGTTTATGGTGGCTTGAGTGATGAAGATTGTCTTCCCCTACACTATGGTAGACAGTGCCTTCTCCCCATCCATGGTGACCTCTTGGCAGGTCTTCCAGAACTCTAATAGTTGATCCTCATAGAGTGGAGGATCTATGGTGAGGGATGTGAAGTAGTTTGACAGAGTTAGGAAGCGGCAAACCTCTGAGAAACCGGGATCTTTCTCAGAGTTCAACAGAGAAGCGGCAAATCTTTGAGAAACCGGGATCTTTCTTAGAGTTCAACAGAGCAACTTGATTGTGTTGCCTGTGTAAGTGCATGGAAAAATTGGGTTGGTTTCTGCGATCAAGATTGGCCATTTTGAGGTAGCTTTATGGTGAAGGAAGATAAGAACAAGGGCGGTTTATGGGTGAATTTAGGTTAGAGAATTTACAAATGAAGAAGATAGTGAAAGAGGGGGAACCATTGGGTGTATATATATGAAATAGATTTGAGTCAAAGTTAATGGAAAAGGATAAAATTTGAAATCTGGATGTCAGTCCCACCTCTGAAAAAGGTGCCCTAAAAGGTAGTTTTCTTGGAAGTAGAAAATCTTCCGAAGATATTCCTGAGCTTTATGGAAATTTTCTTCGGAAGATTTTCGACTTTATTTAAATCTCTGTTCATATTTGGTTTCGGAAGAGATTAAAACTTGGAAGTTTTATTCTTAAGGGAATAAATCTTCCAAGACTTAATTGCTTTCGGAAGAAAATTGTCCTTCAAACACATATAAGTACTTAGAAGCATATTTTTGCTTCGGAAGATATATCAAAATTTCATCCGAAGGTAAATTTCTTATAAGTAATTATCTGATTTGAAGACTTAATATTCTTCCGAAGAAAATATTAATGTCTTTCGAAGAAAATATGTTTAAAATTTCTAGAATTCTAAAGAATATCTTTGAAAAAGTGTCTTCCAAAGTAAACTGGGCTAATGTAGGTGATAGTTTAG
This sequence comes from Flaveria sonorensis, assembly GCA_025506505.1. Lineage (NCBI taxonomy): Eukaryota > Viridiplantae > Streptophyta > Magnoliopsida > Asterales > Asteraceae > Flaveria > Flaveria sonorensis. Next base: position 10,389,372 of record CM046431.1, on the reverse strand, counting down.
ACAACTTAGGACACACATGTTTTAGAAATAGTCTTGAATTAAGTTTTAAGAAAATCTACTCAAAGTTAATCATCCCAATAGCTTATACAAAATATTTAAATCTCTGTTCATCAAAAGCTTTTATAAACAGATCAGCATATTGTTCATTTGTGTTAACTTTAAATAGTTTTATCAATCCCTTTTCAAAATTATATCTAATTAGATGATACCTAATGTTGATGTGTTTTGTCCTTGAGTGCTGCACAGGATTCTCTGTAATAGAGATAGCACTGTTGATATCTATGTGGATTGGAGTCTTCTTGAAGTTGAATCCATAGTCTAATATCTGATTCTGAATCCAAAGCACTTGAGCATAGCATCTAGCAGTAGCAATGTATTCAGCTTCAGCAGTTGATGCAGATACACAAGATTGTTTCTTGCATTGCCATGAGTTTATCCTTCCACCAAGAAATTGACACCCTAGATGTAGACTTTGCAGTCATGTTGCAGCTACATAGTCACTATCTGTATAAGCATACATATTGAACTCAAAATACTTTGGATACCAAAGGCCTAGCTTAGGATCACCTTTGAGATATCTAAGAATCCTCTTGACAGCAACCTGTGTGACATCTTGGGGTTGGCTTGATATCTTGCACGTATACATATAGCAAACCTGATATCAGGCCTGCTGGCTGTGAGGTACATAAGAGACCCAATCATAGATCTATAAATATGTTCATCTAGACACTCCCCCTCAAGATCAGGTCCAAGGGAGTGGTTTCTAGCTATGGCTATGTTTGCAACCATACATTCAGTCATGTTGAATCTTGTAAGTATGTCTTGCACATACTTTGACTGACTTATGAAGATGTTGTTGTCAACCTGCTTCATTTGAATTTCTAGAAAGAAATTTAGTTCCCACATGGCACTCAATTCAAATCTATTCTTCATCAGCTTCTCAAAGTCTTTCCAGAGCTTTGGATTAGTTAACCCAAGATAATGTCATCTACATAAACTTGAACCAGCATCAAGTCATTTTGTTCCTTTAATGAAGAGTGTTCCATCTATAGTACTTCTCTTGTAGCCATGCTGACAGAGATATTGAGATAGTGTCTCATACCACTTCCTTGGAGCTTGGTCAGCCCATAAAGAGCATTATCAAGCTTGCAGACATAATCAGGATGGTTTGGGTCTGGAAAGCCATGTAGTTGTTTGACATACACCTCTTCATCTATCACCCCATATAGAAAAGCACACTTGAAATCAAGTTGGTAGACCTTGAAATCCTTGGATGCAGCAAAAGCAAGGAATATGCTAAGAGCTTAAAGTCTTGCCACTAGAGCATAAACATCTATGTAGTCGATCCCCTCTTCTTGTGTGTATCCTTAAACAACTAGTCTAGCCATGTTCTTGATGACAAGTCCTCTGTCATCCTTCTTATTCCTGAAAACCCATTTGGTTCCTATGGTAGTCTTCCCTTGAGGAAGAAGACATAGGTTCCAAACCTTTTTTCTTTTGAATTGAAGTAGCTCCTCCTGCATTGCTTCAATCCAACTTCCATCCTTCAAAGCCTCATCAAACTTCTTTGGCTCTATCTGGGATAAGAAACAATAGTGTAGACAAACATTTTTGTCATGGGTTTGTCCCCTTGTTCTCACCCCTATGTCAATATTTCCAATGATGTTTGTGATGGGGTGTGACTTATGGATCCTAAGTTGAGGGATCATAGCAAGTTGATTGGACAGATCTAAATTTGTGAAGTTTAGATCTGGCAATGAGGTGTCACCCACCATATTAACACACTTATCAAGAGAAGCTTGATCCAATGAGTGTATGACATCATTGATGTTGTCATCCATGGAGTGGTTATCAGTATCAAGAAATTCTTGATCACTGTCACCACCACCATTTCCTCCTACATATAAAGCTCGTTCATTTGAGTTTTGTACCTCTAAGCTAGAATTTTTAGGCACCTTAGATGTATCAGTTGGATTTTCATGGTTTTGTTGATAGGAACTCCATCTGCAGAGTTAGTTACCCCTGGATATGAAGTAATATTCTTGTTTGGTCTTCTCAGCTCAAATCTTGGGTTAGGATCTCCTATTGATAAGTTACCTGTAGATCGTAAAACATTCTCACAAGATTTGTTAAAACAGTTGGTAACTACATCAAGATCAAAAAGCTAATCAAGACCAAAACCTTTCACACTAAGAGTGTGATCATTGAAGGTCACATTGGCTGACTCTTCAACTACTCTAGTTCTGAGATTGTATACTCTATACGCCTTAACTTGAGAAGAGTATCCAATAAAGTGTCCATCATCTAATTTCTCATCAAATTTGGCTACTTTATCTTTGGTATTCAAGATGGTGCAAGGACATCCAAATGATCTGAGGAAACCAATGAAAGGTCTCCTTTTGTGTCACAGCTCACAAGGAGTCTTACCTTGAGTCTTAACTACTAAAATTCTATTTTGCACATAGCAGATACTGTTGACTACCTCTGCCCAGAAGGTGATAGGCAGTTTGGAGTCAAACAATATGGTTCTGGCAGCTTCAATAAGTGTCCTGCTTCTCCTCTCAGCAACACCATTTTGCTGAGGAGTCCTGGGAGCACTATATTGTCTTATAATACCCTTTTCATCACAAAATGTGTCAAGGATTTGGTTCTTGAATTCAGTTCCTTGATCACATCTTATGCTCTTGACCTTGTGACCACATTGATTCTCAATTTTCAGAATGAAGTTCTTCAAGATCTCAGGAGTCTCATCCTTAGTTCTAAGGAAGAAGATCCAAGTGAATCTTGTGAAGTCATCTGGATCACCAAACAATATAAGATCCTTCCTAGACTCATTACACTAATGGGGCCAAAGAGATCCATGTTTAATAAGTTTAGGGGAGTAGTGATGGAATTCTTTTCCTTTGGTTTGTGAGACACCTTGTGTTGCTTCCTTTTCAGGCATGCAGCACAGTGATCATCACTTGTAAACTCTTTCTTTGGCATTCCAGTTACTAAATCATTCTTAATCAATTTATTCATGTTCTTAAAGTTTACATGGCACATTCTTTTATGCCAAAGGAAAGACTCATCACTATTTGCTTTAGATAGAAAGCATGAAACTTCTCCTGAGGGAGATGTTTCCTGCAAATCTATTTTGTACAGGTTCCCTTTCCTAGGGGCTCTAAGTAGGATATGCTCTTGAGGAATGACCACCCCAGGCTTGAGAATAATGCACTCATGCTCAGTGAAGAGCATCTTATGTCTCTGATCACAAAATTGGGATACACTCAGTAAATTATACCCAAGCTCCTTAAGAAATTTTATCTTTTCAATGCTGAGCTTACCATTTGTGACCCTGCCCCTTCCAGTAATGTAACCTCCTGTATCTCCTCCAAAAGCAACTGGCCCTCTATCAATTTTCTTAAAGTTTTAAAGCAAGAGCCATTGCCTGTCATATGCCCGGAACAACCACTATCTATGATCCATACATTCTTCTTAGTCTTTAGCTGTTCCTGTACAAAAAGGAGAAGGTTAGTTATATTTGGAAACCCAAGTCTCATTATTCTTGGGCTTGTCAAAATGGACTGAAGATAATGCAATAGTAATTGATCCTATGTTAAGACTTTAAGGATTATTTGCTGTTGTTGATGAAGAACTTCCAGTCACTTGGTTTTCCTTTATCTTCGACACCATATTTGGAAGATTAGACTTGACCTTCAATACTTTGACAACTTCGGAAGTTTTGGAGACTGACCCTTGGGAAGATCTTGCTTTCACTGCAGCAAGCTTCAGTGCTTCGGAAGCATTCCTTTCTTTCGAGACCAATTTTTCTTCCAAAAGCAAGTTTTCACTTGTCTTCATTTCCATTTTGGAGCTTCCAAAAGGAAGAGATTTTCCTTCTGAAGCTTTCTTCTTCCTCTTCTTCTCAGAAGTCTTCTTCTTGGTCATGTGGACAGTACCTTTGGGATTGTAGATATAATCCTTGGCAAGATAAGAAGTACTACCACATATGATGCAATCAACTAGCTTTCTTCTGAGAGACTTCTTGTGAATAGAAAGCTAAGCTTGATCACTTTCCATCTCCATCTTCATCTTCTCAGATGCTGCAGCAAGCTTCCTAGGGTGAAGCTTGCTCTTTGAGGTTGATGCTTCAGGCTATGTAGTAGTGGTACACAGCTGATAATCCTTCTCTCCTTTATAGGGATAAGTTGGACATGAACTAGAACTCCAGGTACTAGAGTTCAGAGTTAAGTCCTTAGTCTTCACCACTTCATACCTTGCAGATATAAAGACTTGTTTCTGCTTGGAGTTGAAAGTAGCCTTGATCTCTTGAGCCTTCATTGATCTTTTTTTGGCTGATCTGATTAATTTCTTCCTCTTAGACTTTGTCATCCCTGGTTTCTTCCTCTCCTTAGGAGAATAGTGACCCTTACTAGGATGATCTTCTTCACTCATCTTAGATCCATCCTTTACTATCTTCTCTTCAGCCTCTTCTTCAATGGGGTCTATGAGGGGAAGCTCATCTTGACAAGTTCCATACGTAGGAGATCTAACAGATAGTAGAGTGTATGGAGGAGCTATCTCAGTAAATCCCAGTCCCTGCTTGTTCTGATAACACACTTTTGCATGCAAGGATGAGGATATCATGTTCTTGAAGGTCTCTTCTTCAAGAACACATTTCTCTACCCTAGCTTTGCTGATCACAAGCTTAGCCAGGCATTTAGTTAACTTAGTGATGAGGTCTTTGATCTGAGCCCTGTAGTTGGTATGTTCAAGCTTAAGAGTGGAAATGGTTTTCTCTAAATCTTCTATTTTAAGTTTGTAATCATTTTCAGCTCTTTTGAAATCAGCTTTTAAGATGTTTAAGGACTCAAGATCAGATCTCATCTCTAAGTTATAGGACCTATATCTGTTAACTTTAGCAATGTATTCTGGGGTACCAAGATGTTCCAATACCTTCGCTTCTTCATGATCAGCCATCAGTGCTTGGTTTGGAGATGCATCTTCAACCTAGAAACTCCAATCAAAGCCTCCTTTTTAAATAGCAATTGTATCTTGCTGCTTGGGCTTCTCAGTGTGTGGAGCTCCCTCAGTGTAGGTTGGCCTAGGTACATTGCTAGGAGACTTCCTCCCTATCCTCTTGTAGAATTTCTTGGCTCTATGAGTGAGAAGTGCCATATGTTGGACTATCTCCATGTACTCTAGGTCATCTGGATGGATACAGTCCAAATGTTCAAGGGTGAAGAGGAAGTTGTCTATGCTTTAATCAGTAGACATAAAGGCTTATGATGAGCTTGTCTCTTAGACTAGGCTTCCATGGATGTAGCTCTTCCTTGGTGTCTCAGGGAAGGTGATGAAAGGGCACTTTTGTGAGTTGTTAGGGTAGCAGATGAGATGATGTTGTGGTTCTCTGCTATCCCTTTCAGCCACATGAAGAGCAGAACTCTGTTGATTGTTGGAGTTACTAGATGGGTTTTGCATGTTCATCTCCATCTGGTATCCACTGAGTATACCATACAACTCAGTGAGAGTAAGAGTCTTGAGCTTTTTAGTCCTCTTAATGACCACACAATAGTGTCTCCATTGTCTGGGAAGAGAGGACATGAACTTCCTCATAATGTCCCTATTCCCAAGAGTTACTTCAATATCCATTATAGTATCCATAATCCCAACATATCTGAAGTATTGTTGAGTCATAGTTTCACCTTCCTAGATGGTGTAATTCTCAAACTGCAGCTTCAAGAGGTCTTTCTTGTTCTCTTTAGCTTTAGAAGACCCCTCATACATTAGCTTCAGTGCATCCCATAGTTTCTTAGCAATTTTGCACTTCTTGAAGCTTCTGTATATGGAGTTGGGAAGAGCAGTTTAGAGGGCAGTCATGGCTTTCTGATCTACATCTATCTTCTTCCAGTCTTCTTCAGATTAGTCAGCCACTTCCTTTGTATCATGCCACCTCCCGCAGTAGCTGAAGAGGTGCATGGTACATGAGGTCCAGAGACAACAGATCCCCACATCCTGCTGTCTTGAGACTTGATGAATCCTTTCATTCTTTGGTAACAAGTATCAAAGTCATCAGGAGTGATCAATAGAGACTATGTCAAAGTACCGGTTTCCATATCAACCTTTGAGAGAGCTTCCATTTGAGATGTTAAGTAATTTCTCAAACTGAGAGGATTGAAGATGGTGAGATCTTATAATCAAGAGCCTAAAATGCTCTGATACCAATTGCAGGACCGGTTAAGGGTGGTCAATACAATCAGTCTCATAATTAGGAGAGTGTTAGAATACTTAACAGATCAAATAGGGAACCGGATTTATATTGAAGATATTAAGAACACAAGTAAGTAATGAGACTGAAAAAAAGAACAAGAACAAGATAAGTATGGTTTTCAAGAATGTTGTATATTGCTCTCAAGTTCTAATACAAGTGTTACAAAGCATAAGATAAATACAAGAACCTGAGATACTTTATACTACATCCTACAGCAGGCTATACTTTGAAAGCCAGCTGGAAACAGTAATCTAGACAACAAGATCAATGTACAGTCAAAAGGCAGATTGCCTTTTTACTTGTGACTATGACATGCCATAGCTCACATCCTAATCTATTCCAAAAAGGATAAAAGGTACAAAGTAGAAAGTTACAGACTCCAAACCATAAACTACAATTTACAAAATATGACTGTTTATGATTACAAAATATAAAAAATTGAGTGTCTTAAGGAGTAGTTTAAGATAAAAAATTATAACTATATTTGTTCTTTGATTTTTTTAACATTGTTAATTATGTTTTATATTAATTTTTATCTTTATTGATTTGATTGTTTATATTATTGTTTATTAGGTGATTGAAAAGTTTATATTAATTTCGACCCGACCCAATCAAGAACAACCAATTTTTGCCCCCGTATTAAAAGTTTTGTATTCGTCACTGTTTCTAGTAATTTATATGTGCTTATGATACGTGGTTAGTTTTAGGTAAACTTAAGATTAAGTCTTTACACTCTAAGGAGGCATTATAGCACCTTATAATGCCCTTACACCACTTCCGTGGGTATTACAGGGGCGTTATTGGTGGGGGGCATTTCCACCATAGCACCATAACTTTTCATAAATTTCATAATTAGTTAATAATTAGAAGTCATTAAGAGGTGTTAGCCATTACTCATATTTTGTCTAAAAGAATGATGATGAGTGAATGGTTATGTGACAAAAAATCCTTTTAAAAACACTAAACATTACATATGATGACATTATGAAAGTGCTCACAACATGTGACATCCGTCACCATCAGATCCGTTAATTGACTCGAAACTCGTTATCTCTACTTGTGCATTTACTTTAGTCGGGTAATTAATTCGTTCCGACCCCGAATTTTGTCTTATTCTCCTTGCGTGTTAACCCTAATATTATAATATAATAAGTTAGATAAATATTACATAAATAATAACTAATAATAATAATCATTATTAGTATAAATAACACTATTATAATAATAATTACTATTATTAACATTATTATTGTTATTATTATTATCATTATTATTATTAATATAACTATTATTGGTATTATAAATATTATTATTATTATTATTATTAAGTTCAGGGTTTAAGTTGTATTTAGCTAAACTTACGGGAATAATTAATCCAAAGTTAAGACACTAAGTTGCAAAATTAAAAATATATATACGCATGTTTTGGTCGACACTTTCCCCCACCCGAAACCCTACCTGCCGACCCCTCCCCCATCCGTGGCCGATCCGACAGCCCCCCCCCCTCGATCGGGCTCATCTTCGGCTAGGTTCTCACTGTCAACCGTCGTTCGTGACCCTGTGATCGCTGCCAACTTCCCGTCGAGCGTTTCGAGCAGGTACGTGTGTGTTTTGTCATCCAATTCGGTCTCGTTTCATCAAGTTCAGGTTCGTTTCCATGGTACGAGCTGATTCAGTTGTGTACGGTGATATACGTGGTTGTGCGGCGGTGTGCGGTTGTTGTTCGAATGTTCACATATACATGGGTGTTTGTATATTTCGCCGTATGAATATGTGTTTGTAAGTATTGATTGTGTGTGCGTTGAGTGTGATATATAAGCGTGTGTGTAAATGTGCGTTGTATGTGTGTGTGAGTGTGTGCTGTATGTGTGTGTGAATGTGTGTTGTATGTGTGTGTGAATATGTGACCCGTGTATATGTATGTGAGTGTGTTTAGTGTGTGTGTGCAGAATATATGTGTTTGGTCTGGAAGATTGTGTGTTTATAAGGTTGGGTGTGGGTGTTTTGTTATGATTTATTACTATTATTATTATGTTAATAATATTATTACTATTATCAATATTCTTATATAGCGTGTTAGGGTGTATAAATGATATATATATATATATATATATATATATATATATATGAGTGTGCGGTGACATATGTATGGTAGCCGTATTATAAAATGTGTATGGCGTGTGTGTGTAGTAATTAAAGTTATACATATATATAAGTTGAATAACGGTGAGTGAATATGGATTAATTATATATACATAATTCTTACATTTTCGTATTTATTAAGTAGATAAATTTAAGTTCATACTTTTGAGCGTATGTCGCACGTCGAACCCAATCCGACCCGGAACTGACCGAATATATCTATCCTTATTGAATGTGTTTTAAGAATTTATTACAATTAATTATAGGTGTTAAATCATCATTTGCTCTCATCCGTTGAAGCCTTTTTTGTTCACTTTATTTTGTCACATTCCAAGGTAAGTTTTGCGGACCCATTTTATTTACATTTTTATAAATTTTGGGGGAAAGTATGCTCATCGTTTTTCTGCTGTGAACTCGAATTATTCTGTTGGGCTATTGTGTTATTGTTTGCAAACAAGATCTGATTCATGTATGTGTATTTTATGTTGGTTGTTATTGCCATTGTCCCTGTTCGAGCCTATGGTTAGTTGGTACTAATAGTGGCCCTGTTTCGAGCCCTTGTGTTGCCATTGGCCCTGTTCGAGCCTGTGGATAGTTGGTACTAATAGTGGCCCTGTTTCGAGCCTCTATATTGCCATTGGCCCTGTTTGAGCCTATGGACTATTAGCACCGACGATATTCTATGTGTAAGCCAAAGGTTTAGTTGTGATGATCATGTTGCATGTGTTATTTCTTGTGTAAACTATATACACGCATGTCTACAAAATTCATACACAACATCATTTTATTACATTAATTAAACCTGCAAACTCACCAAAAATATGTTGACCTTTTTGAGCATATATTTTCAGGTAACAACCATCGAGGGTAGCTAGGGATGTTTCCTTAGTGATGACTATAGAAATTTCATTTTAAACTTGTTCGATGTCTTTGACAATTATGTTTTGGATTATCTTTGTTGATCATGTTGTGTTCACTTGCTTCCCGGGTTGTGGGATTTAAATTTCATTTGACTATTTGACTATGTTTGTCATGGGATTGACTAACTACGACACAAGTCTCCATTTGTGTTGGGTGATGTCATGACACGTTGACTTTACATCATTTAATTCATCTCTATTAATTAACAATGTGTTATGACGATCCCGTCCGTTACATCCTCGTGTTTCTGCTATAAGCGGGGGTGTGACAGATTGGTATCAGAGCCATTGGTTATAGAGAATTAGGTGGAGCACTCAACCTAGACTATAACCTAAGAACCTCTGTATAGTATGCATAATAAGAGTATGTGTGCACTAAAATTCAAGGGAATGCTACCTGTTACATGCTTACATGGGAGAGTTGTGGACATCCTTAGTGTTCTGGCCATGGATGGAACCCTGTACTTTATAAGACTGGTTAACTTGGTTAGGATGAGCTGGGGTTGATCACACAAAACAAATTCCAATCACGGGTGCACACATAATTGTAATTTTCAGTGCATGCGAAGTCTAGCAAACCTGCCAGAATTAACAGTCATAGCTAGCACAATCATCCCAACTCTATACCTCGTGACACGGGAGTTGCAATCCGTTTAATTCACAAATGAGACTATTCTATGCGCATGCTTGTGATATATGTTTAAAGATACAATCGTCTGATTTTGAAACCCTATATTATTATTATGTGCCTGGCAGTTATCTGGATTGCAAGCTGTGTCATGTACGTGTTGATAACCAAGTTATGATAGTCTAAATATGTGTTGAAGTCTACTATTATCTCTGATTGATTAGAAAATTCCGTGCCGAAGAGCCACTCGAACCGATGCATCAAGAGGCAAAGGCCGAGGAAGAGGTAGAGGTGCTCGTGGTCGTGGTGAAGCACCAGGTGGAGGAGGTGAAGGGGAACCGGCTGGTAACAACCATGGTGCTAGAAATCCTGAATTAGCAGCCATGATCATTCAGCAACTAACTGTCCTGATCCCGACCATAGTGGCTCAAGTAAGCAACAACCTTCTGAATCACAAAAATAGTGGTGATGACAACAACAATGATGGGAATAATAGAGAGGATAATGGAGGAGAGGGAGATGGTGAAGCTGGTTACGAAGGTAGAAATGACAACTAGGATGGAAAGGGAAATGAGAATGAGGATGACAACGGGTTGGGTAATGGAAATGTTAATGGTGGAGGAAATGGTAATGAAACTGGAGCTGGTGGGAGAAGACGGGAATGCACCTATAAGGAATTTGTGGTGTGTAAGCCGTAAGAGTTTGATGGTAAGGGTGGAGCAATAGTATTAATAAGGTGGTTAGAGAAGATGGAGGCAGTGATTGATATCAGTGAGTGCTTGGATACTCAAAAGATCAAGTTCGCTACCTGTTCACTGCAAGGTATGGCGTTAACTTGGTGGACCACTCAAATCCAGGCGAGGGGAAGAGAGGCGGCGATGCAGATGACGTGGGATGAGTTCAAGGCATTGATCACTGAAGAGTACGGCCCACTCAATGAGATGTAGAAGTTGGAACATGAGTTCTGGAATCATGCCATGGTAGGAGCTAGACATGCAGCTTACACCGATCGCTTTCATGAGTTGGTCAGGCTCGTTCTACATTTGGTAACCTCTAAGTCTAAAAGAATCGAGAGGTACATTTGGGGTCTGGTTCCCCAAATCCGAGCTATGGTAACTGCAACTACTCCCCAAACCATTCAAAGTGCAATTCTAAAGGCTGGTACATTAACTGATGAGATGGTGAGAACTGGTGTACTGGGTAAAGGTGGTGAGAAGAAGAAGGATATCGGGGAATCAAGTAGACAATCAAGTGGAAATTTCGACAAGAAGGAGAAGGTGACGAGAAATTTTGTGGTGGTGAATCAAGGAAGGAAAGAGTACACTGGGCCACACCCTAAGTGTAATAAGTGTAATTATCACCATCTTTAGGCTGTACAGTCCTGGGTGTGCCTGAATTGTGGTCTTCCGAGTCATTCTGTGAGGAGTGGTAAGGTGGCGCCCAATATGGTAGTATCGGCGAACATGGGTAACACAGCAGAAAATTTAAGGATATGTTATGAATGCGGAAGCCCTAAGCACTATCGGAATACGGGCCCTAGGCTGAACCGGGCACCTGCTCTAAATGGTAACAATCAGAATCAAGTGGTGGCAATTGCTAGAAATCAGGGTCAGGTAAACCAAGGAAATACTACACGTGGTCGTGCTTTTGTGATTGGAGCAAATGATGCTCATCAAGACCCGAATGTTGTCACGAGTACGTATCTTCTCAACAACCACTTTGCATCTGTATTATTTGATACCGGTGCGGACAATAGTTTCATTTCCTTTGAATTTGTTTCACTGCTTGGTTTAAACCCTAGTTGTTTCGAAAGCAGTTACTCGATAGAAATGACTAATGGTGAATTTGTAGAGACTAATGAGTTTATTAGAGGTTGCACATTAATGCTAGAGGATCATACCTTTGATATAGATTTAATACCTTTCAGGTTGGGAAGTTTTGATGTTGTCGTGGGAATGGATTGGTTATCAAAACGTGGTGCTAAGATAGTCTGTCAAGAAAAGGTGGTGCAAATATCGATGCCTAATATTGAGGTGCTCAAGATTCACAGGGAACGATCAGGAAGAAATGTGAGACTCGTCTCCTGTATGAAAGCCCAGCGATGTTTGAAGAGGAAATGTTATGCATTCTTAGCACACGTAGTAGAGAAGAAAAAGGATGAGAAAAAGCTAGAAGATATTCCTATTGTACAAGAGTTTCCAGATGCATTTCCCGATGATCTCTCTGGCTTACCTCCCCCTCGACAAGTGGAGTTCCGCATCGACTTGAATCCTGGAGCGATGCCTGTAGCAAAGACACCCTACCGGTTGGCGCCGTCAGAGATGCAGGACCTGTCGAGCCAATTGCAAGGGTTGTTAGATAAAGGTTTTATCCGACCAAGTCACTCGTCGTAGGGAGAGCCAATATTGTTTGTCAAGAAGAAAGATGGGTCATTCCAGATGTGCATAGATTACCGGGAATTGAATAAGCTGACTGTCAAAAATCGATACCCTCTTCCCAGAATCAACGATCTATTCGACCAATTACAGGGAGCTTCTTACTTCTCCAAGATCGATCTTAAATTGGGCTATCATCAATTGAGGGTTCATGAGGATGACATACCAAAACAGCGTTTAGAACTCGATATGAACATAATGAGTACTTAGTCATGCCATTTGGTGTAACACCCGGAAAATTTTAGCATGAAGAAAAGAAAAGAAAGCAAGGGAGAAAAAAAAGAGAATTATTGTAAAACAAGGGGTTAAAAGCAGGCAAAGGCCAAACTTGCCCATAATGGATTCAAAAAGGTGATAAGACCGCCCATACTTCTCTGTCTCATGCAAGAAATCTCGGCTAAAGTAAGAAGAAGAAGCTTTACCTGGTTTTAGAGAGAGAAAATCTTCGAATGATAAGATTTTATGGTGTTCTTCTCGGTTTCCGTTGGGTTTTCAGCTTCTGGAATGATCCTTAAGTGTTTCTATGTGTTTGGTTGTGTATTTTCGTGTGTTTAGGTGCTAGAACTCCAAGTTGCTCTCGGGTTTGGAGGAGTTTTACTCGAAAGTAGTTAGAGGTGAGTTCTAGATCCCCTCTTGTAAATGTTTTCTACTTATTTGGGGTTGGTATGCATATTAAACTGATGTTTTTGAATCATGTTATGATTTCCATTTATGGTACTGTTGCTTATGATGATATAGATATGTTTTATGATTTTTATGATGATTGTATGAATGTTTAAGATGTTCTAAGTGTTAGACCAATAGATCTAAGCTAAGAATATACTTAAAATGATGTATGGAGACTTGAAATTGAGTAAGTTAGATAGCAGGTGCAATAAGTTGTCCGCTGTGGATCTTGTATGTCCGTAGTGGACACTTAAGAACGTTGTCCAGGTCATCCGCTGTGGACACTCACTGTCCGTTGTGTACACTTGGACATTATTAATGTGTCCGCTGTGGACACTTAGGCATTTAGCTGTCCGCTGTAGAATTTGCATGTCCGCTGTGGACTTTGCATGTCTGTTGTAGACTTTGCTTGTCTGCTGTGGACCCTTGAGAAAATCTTGGCTGTCCGCTGTGGACCCTTGAATGTTTTAGTTGTGCGCTATGGACACACTTAGTGTTTCATTCATGCGCTATGGACTCTTAGCTATCTGCTGTGGATTTGGTCATCCGCTGTTGACCATTAGCTGTCCGCTATGGACACTTAGTGTATTAGCTGTCCGTTGTGGACACTTAATGTATAAGCTGTCTGCTGTATATTTTAGTCATGCGCTGTAGACACTTAGAACATTTCTGAGATTTTGAGATATAGAGTTTAATGCTAAGTTCCAATGTTTCGGGTTGGTCTATGCTTGTGTATGTTATGTATGCATTATGTGACGATGATGTTCCATGTTATGTATGATGAATGACCTTGCATGGTATGTTGTACTAATGCATGTAAAGTATTATGTAATGAAAACGGAAGATAACATTAATGTGAAGTGGAATGTAATGAATGAATGTAAAGTCTTGCAAGCATATGAATGGTGGTTCACAGCCATTGGGTTCTTAGCTCAACTGTGTGCGGTTTAACTAACCCATGAGGATGCACACAGGGGTCAATCTTTATGATTGACCAATATGTATGAAACGGGACCCTTGTCACTTGCCCCGGTACTGTAGTCAGCTTCGTGCACAATGTTAGGGGCCTATTTATAGACCTCGGCCCAGTACCAGCTTCGTGCATAATTTTTGGGGTATAGCATATGACACTGGCCTAGATGAAAGGGAAAGATAATAATAAAAGTTTGAAATGTACGAAATGAACGAAATGAATGATGAAAGATAATAATGATATTATCAAGATGTACGTACAATGTCTGATCACGAACGAAAGTAAAGGAAATGATTTTATTCAAAGTAAAGTATTTTATTATATAAACTAGAACTCACTCAGTGTCACTGACTTTTTATATGCATATCAGTCGGCAGGTAATTTGTTGATGCTGAGGAGGTGCAGGCATGGATGCATAAGCTACTGGGGATGATCTGAGTCTGGCATCCATATATTTTGAGAATGTTATTATACTAATACGATTTTTGGGATGTAAATGAAACCATAGGATGTTTTGTCATGACTTTTTAATTATTAATGAAAATTTCGAGTTTTGCTGCAAGAATGATATGTTTTTAAATGTTATATTCTATATGTTTTATGCTATGAATGACCGACTGTAAGCGTTCCGAGAACGGGGCCTTACAAGTTGGAATCAGAGCTAAAGTTTAAGAGAATCGGGTAAAATATTTTTTAAAAAAAACCTAAAACTTAAACTGAGAATGGGACAAAAGGGAAGGGATGCCAGTCCTAGTGGCTGCGTGGCTGCAGGTAAAGGTTTTATGTAAGATAATGTAAAAAGGAATTATGTGCTTGTGCTATATGTACTATGTGCTTTTTAGTGAAGGAGGCAGTTGTGGAGGAAGTTTATCAAGTCATGCAGACGATTCTGCCGTTTGTGGTGACTGAAGTTATTAGAGCTGTGAGAGAGTATGAAAGGAAAGACAAGCAGGAGATAAGGAAGACTGCTAGAAGAGAGGGCGAGGAGAGAGGTTCGGGTGAAGGGGAGCAAACAGAGACTAAGATGGTTGTCTCCAGTGATGATGAGAAGGAGGAACCAGTGCAGGAAACTACAAAGGGGTGCAGTTATGGAGCATTCCAGAGATGCATGCCCCCGACTTTCGATGGAAATAGGAACGCTGCTGCTGCTCACCGATGGGTGAGAGAAATAGAGGTTGTGTTAGATATCAGCGAATGTAGAGAGGATCAGAAGGTGAAATTTGCTACTCATTCATTTGTGGACTCAGCCTTATACTGGTGGGACAATATGCCCAGGCCGAGTGTAGCAGGGCGATTGGGAGGATGAGATGGAGTGAACTGAAGAAGCTGGTGATTGAAGAGTTTTGTCCTCACTGGGAACTTGACAAGATTGAAAAAGAGTTCCTACAGTTGGAGGCAGGAACCCTGACACACCAACAGTAGACGAAAAAAATTCAACGAGATGGCAAGGTTGGTGCCAGATCAGGTGACTCCCGTGACCCGAAAGATCAAGAGATACATTCAGGGGTTGCCGGTGGATATCCGTAGACATCTAATTGCCGCCCAGCAAGGCATGTTTAGGTCAGTGGTCGATCTAGCAGGCAGACTGTACGGGAAACGATTTGGTCATGGTGGTTTCACTCCAAGGAACAAAAAGGAAAGGATGGATGACCGGAGAGTAGTGAGGAAAGGTACGGGGATGAAGAGATGTAATAAGTGTGGGAAGAAACATGCGGGGGAATGTAAGTGGGGGTCAAACATCTGTTTCAAGTGTGGGTAGGCAGGGCATATGGCGAAGGATTATAGGGTGATGAGGTGCTACAACTATGGTGAGGCTGGGCACATGAGCAGAGACTGCAAGAAGCCAAGGGCTGAGAGCTCCGAGGCGAAGAAGGGGGTTGAGAAGGAGGAGCAGAGGGCGAAGGCCCGGGCATTCACTATGACCCGGGAGGAGGCTAGGGTGGGCCCTAATGTTGTGCCAGGTATATTCCTAGTAAACCAAACTTGTGCCTCTGTGCTTTTCGATTCTGGTGCTAGTAGGAGTTTTATTTCTGTTGCCTTCTATGATAACTTGCCCGTTAGGAGTAGAAAGATTGATGAGTCCTTCAATGTAGAAACCGTTGTTGGTAAGTCTACCAGGATTTCTAATGTGGTAGAGAATTATGACATAGAATTTGAAGGCCATAGGTTCTCTGCTAAGTTGTTCGTGATACCCTTGGGCGGATTTGGCGTAGTCTTAGGGATGGATTGGCTAGCAGAGTATGAGGGAAAATCGTGTATCGCAAGAAGATGGAAAAATCATGTATCGCAAGAAGATGATTTGTTTGACCGCACCTAATGGGAGTCGGTGACGAGCTACGACGATAGAGTTAGTACGATCCCAAAGGTAATTTCGATGGTTGTGGTCGAGAAGTGTATGAGGCATGGATGTGGTGCCTACCTGGCTTATGTGAAGGATGTGGATGCGTCAGTACCACGATTGTCAGACGTACATGTTGTGTGTGACTTCCCATACGTATTTCAGGAAGATCTATCACGTGTGCCACCTGACAGTGAGATCGAGTTTCAAAGCGATCTGATACCTGGTGCCCAACCTGTTGCTAAGGCGTCGTATCATCTAGCTCCCTCTGAAATGAAGGAATTGATGACTCAGCTGCAAGAGTTGCTAGATAAGGGGTTCATTCGACCGAGTATCTCTCCATAGGGTGCTCCGGTCTATTTGTAAAGAAGAAGGATGGTAGTATGAGGATGTGCATCGACTACCGAGAGCTAAACAAGTTAATGGTGAAGAATTGGTATCCGTTACCAAGGATTGATGACTTGTTTGATCAGCTCCAAGGTACTAGTTGGTTCTCAAGGATAGACCTCTGATCCGGTTACCACCAACTGAAGGTGAAGGAACATGACATTCCTAAAACAGCTTTTTGTACGCGTTATGAACACAACGAGTTTATCGTCATGTCTTTTAGTTTAACCAACGCGCCAGCTGCTTTTATGGATTTGATGAATCGGGTGTGCCGGCCCATGCTGGATAAATAGATGATTGTGTTTATTGATGATATCCTGATTTATTCGAAGAGCGAAGAGGAGCATGCCGGTCACCTTCGGAAGGTACTGGAGACGCTCAGAAGGGAGAAGAGGTACGCCAAATTCTCCAAGTGTGCATTCTGGTTACGTGAAGTACAGTTTCTGGGTCATGTGGTTAATCTAGAAGGGATCATGGTGGACCCGGCAAAAGTTGAGGCAGTAATGCAATGGAATTCTCCAAAGACGCCATCTGAGATTTGTAATTACTTGGGTAGGCGGGCTACTACAGAAGATTCATCCAAGACTTCTCCAAGATAGCCTCACCATTGACCAAGTTGACCTGTAAAGATGTGAAGTTCAAATGGGGTCAAGAGCAGGAGAATGCTTTTGAAGAACTAAAGATGAGATTGACCCAAGCTCCTGTCTTGACACTACCCGAAGGGAGCGAAGACTTGGTGGTATATTCAGATGCTTCCTATTTGGGACTGGGTTGCGTGCTAATGCAACGGGTGAGGGTTATAGCCTACGCATCCCGACAGTTGAAGATCCATGAGGCTAACTAGCCTACTCATGATTTAGAGTTGACGGCTGTGGTCTTTGCATTGAAGATTTGGAGGCACTACTTGTACGGGACGAAGTACACTATCTTCACTGACCACAAGAGCTTGAAGTACTTCTTTGAACAAAAGGATCTCAATATGAGGCAGAGGAGATGGTTTGAGCTTATCAAGGACTATGATTGTGAGATCCATTACCATCCGGTAAAGCCAACGTGGTGGCAGATGCCCTTAGCCGAAAGGAGAGACCCGAGCCAATTCGGGTAAAGGCTTATCAGTTGGTTATGACCTCTGATGTGATGAAGCAGGTCAAAGAATTTCAAGATGAAGCGCTAAAAGAGGGTCAAATTAACTCCGAGCGGATGAAAGGCCTAGCCCCGAAGTTGGGTGAGAACACTCTTGGTGTTAGAACCCGATTCGGCCGAATATGGGTTCCTCGTTATGGAGATCTATGTGGGAAGATCATGGATAAGGCTCACAAGACTCGATACTCAGTTCATCCCGGTGGTACAAAGATGAATCATGATATGAAGAAAGATTACTAGTGGCCGGGAATGAGACGCGATGTAGCGGAGTATGTGAGTAACTGCCTTACTTGTTTAAAAGTGAAGGCGGAGCAACAGAAGCCATATGGGAAGATCCAACCCTTGGATATACCCGAGTTGAAATGGGAGCACATCACCATGGACTTCAACATGAAGTTACCATGTATGGCAAGGGTATACGATGCCATATGGGTGATAGTTGATCGTCTGACGAAGAGTGCTCACTTTTGACTGATCCGCGAGTCGTATTCATCTGAGAGGTTGGCAGATCTGTTCATCAAAGAGATTGTGGCTCCTCATGGTGTACCGGTGTCTATCATGTCTGACTGTGACATTCGGTTTACATCCAAGTTTTGGAAAAGAGTTCATGATGCGACGGGGACGAGGTTGCATATCAGTACGACTTACCATCCTCAGCCAGATGGTTAGTCAGAAAGGACCATCCAGACGCTTGAGGATATGCTCCGAGCATGCATCATTGATTTCGGAGGAAGTTGGGTCGAACACTTACCATTAGTTGAATTCTCATATAACAGCAGTTATCATGCCAGTATTGGTATGCCTCCGTACGAGATGCTATACGGTAGGAAGTGTAGGACGCCCGTATGTTGGGGTGACATCGGGCAAAAGGAATTAGGGAGCATTGAGGTGATTGAATCTATGACTGAAAAGATGGAGAAGATCAAGGCCTTTATGAAGGCGGCAAAGGATAGACAGAAGTCGTATGCCGACAAGAGATGTAGACCGATTGAATTCAAGGTGGGTGATAGAACTATGTTGAAGGTCTCGCCTTAGAAAGGGATCATCAGGTTCAAAAAGCAAGGCAAGCTAAGCCCGAGGTATATAGGGCCTTTCCGGATCATTGCTCGAGTAGGAGAGGTGGCTTACAAGTTAGAGCTACCCGATGAGTTAAGTGGAATTCATTCGATGCTCCATGTATCTCATCTGAAAAAGTACTTAGCTTAGGAAGATATGATCGTGCCACTTGAGGATATCGAGGTGGATGAACGGCTTAATTATGTGGAGCAGCCAGTGGCCATCATTGACAGAAAAGATAAGAGGATAAGGAATAAAGTGGTTCCACTTGTGCGAGTACAGTGGAGACACAGGAAGGAGTCCGAGTCTACGTGGGAGGCTGAGGAGGAAATGAGACAACATTACCCACAACTGTTCGAGGAGTGACAAGTTTCGGGGACGAAACCTATATAAGGGGGGTGGACTTGTAACACCTGGAAAATTTCAGCATGAAGAAAAGAAAAGAAACCAAGAGAGAAAAAAAGAGAATTACTGTAAAACAATGGGTTAAAAGCGGGCAAGGGCAAAACTTGCCCATAATGGGTTCAAAAAGGTGATAAGGCCGCCCATACTTCTCTCTCTCATGCAAGAAGTCTCGGATGAATTAAGAAGAAGAAGCTTCACCCGGTTTTAGAGAGAGAAAGTCTTCGAAAGGTTAGATTTTATGGTGTTCTTCTCGGTTTCAGTTGGGTTTTCAGCTTCTGGACCGATCCTTAAGTGTTTCTATGTGTTTGGTTGTGTGTTTTCGTGTGCTAGAACTCTAGGTTGCTCTCGGGTTTGGAGGAGTTTTACTCGAAAGCAGTTAGAAGTGAGTTCTAGATCCCCTATTTTAAATGTTTTCTACTTATTTGGGGCTGGTATGCATAAGAAACTGATGTTTTTGTATCAACTTATGATTTTCCATGTATGGTACGGTTGCTTATGATGATATAGATATGTTTTATGATTTTCATGATGATTGTATGAATGTTTAAGATGTTCTAAGTGTTAGACCGATAGATCGAAGCTAAGAATATGCTTAAAATGATGTATGGAGACTGGGAATTGAGTAAGTTGGATCGCAAGTGCAATAAGTTGTCCGCTATGGATCTTGTATGTCCGCTGTGGACACTTAGGAAGGTTGTCTAGGTCATCCGCTGTGGACACTCACTGTCCGCTGTGGACACTTGGACATTATTAATGTGTCCGCGGTGGACACGTAGGCATTTAGCTATCCGCTATAGACTTTGCATATTCGCTGTGGACTTTGCATGTCTGCTGTAGACTTTGCATGTCCGTTGTGGACCCTTGAGAAAATCTTGGCTGTCCGCTGTGGACTTGGTTGTCCGCTATGGACCCTTGAATGTTTTAGTCGTGTGCTGTGGACACACTTAGTGTTTCATTCATTCGCTGTGGACTCTTAGTTGTCCGTTGTGCATTTAGTCATCCGCTGTGGACCATTAGTTGTCTGCTGTGGACACTTAGTGTATTAGCTGTCCGCTATGGACACTTTGTGTATAAGCTGTCAGCTGTATAGTTTAGTCATGCGCTATAGACACTTAGAACATTTCTAAGATTTTGAGATGTAGAGTTTAATGCTAAGTTCCAATGTTTCGGGTTGGTCTATGCTTGTGTATGTTATGTATGCATTATGTGATGATGTTATGATGATGATGTTATGATGATGATGTTCCATGATATGTATGATGAATGAGCTTGCATGGTATGTTGTACTAATGCATGTAAAGTATTATGTAATGAAAGCGAAAGATAACATTAATGTGAAGTGGAACGTAATGAATGAATGTAAAGTCTTGTAAGCATATGAATAGTGGTTCACAACCATTGGGTTGTTAGCTCAACTGTGTGCGGTTTAGCTAACCCATAAAGATGCACACAGGGGTCAATCTTTGTGATTGACCAATATGTACGAAACGGGACCCTTGGCGCTTGCCTCGGTACTGGAGTCAGCTTCGTGCAACATGTTAGGGGCCTATTTATAGACCTCGGGCCAGTACCAGCTTTATGCACAATATTTGGGGTATAGCATATGACATTGGTCTAGATGAAAGTGAAAGATAATAATGAAAGTTCGAAATGTACGAAATGAACAAAACGAATGATGAAAGATAATAATGATATTATCAAGATGTACGTATGATGTGTGATCACGAACAAAAGTAAGGAAATGATTTTATTCAAAGTAAAGTATTTTATTATATAATCTAGAACTCACTCAGAGTCGCTGACTTTTTATATGCATATCAGTTGGTAGGTAATTTGTTGATGCTGAGGAGGTGCAGGCATGGATGCATAAACTACTGGGGATGATCTGAGTCTGGCATCCATATATTTTTAGAATGTTGTTGTACTAATACAATTTTTGGGATGCAAATGAAACCATAGGATGTTTTGTCATGACTTTTTAATTATTAATGAAAAGTTTGAATACCGCTGCAAGAATGATGTGTTTTTAAATGTTATATTCTATATGTTTTATGCTATGAATGACTGATTGTAAGCGTTCTGGGAACGGGGCCTTACATTTAGACTGACCAATGCTCCGGTAGTGTTTATGAATTTGATAAACCGGGTTTGTAAACCCTATCTGGATAAGTTCGTAATCGTGTTTATAGACGATATTCTTATCTACTCCCGATCAAAGGAAGACCATGATCAACATCTACGAGTGATATTGGAATTATTAAGAGAAGAGAAACTTTACGCCAAGTTCTCGAAGTGTGAATTTTGGTTGCGGGAAGTGAAGTTTTTAGGACATGTGGTTAATGAGAAAGGAATCCACGTTGACCTGGAAAGATTGAAGCAGTTAAAAAGTGGGATGTCCCTAAGACACCTTCAGAGATACAAAAATTCTTAGGATTGGCTGGTTACTATCGTCGATTCATTGCAAATTTCTCCAAAATTGCTCAACCGTTGACAATGTTAATGTAGAAGGATAAGAAGTTTGATTGGGGGTATAAGTAAGAGAGGCATTCCAGATGTTGAAGGAAAGATTGTGTAATGAGCCAATATTACCCTTCCGGATAGATCCAACGACTTTGTGGTGTTCTGCGATGCATCACATCAAGGATTGGGTTGTGTGGTAATGCAAAAGGATAAGGTGATTGATTAAGCCTCGCGTCAGCTTAAGGTTCACAAAAAGAATTACACGACACATGATCTAGAATTAGGCGCAGTGGTATTTGCACTTAAGATATG
The DNA here is from genome assembly GCA_025506505.1 of Flaveria sonorensis. NCBI lineage: Eukaryota > Viridiplantae > Streptophyta > Magnoliopsida > Asterales > Asteraceae > Flaveria > Flaveria sonorensis. The sequence continues at coordinate 10,367,254 of CM046431.1, read as the reverse complement.
GAGGCATTATCCGTACAGGATTAAGTAAGTTATCTACACTGATCATAAAAGTCTTCAACACATTTTTTATCAAAAGGAACTAAATATGCGCCAAAGACGATGGGTGGAACTTCTCAGTGACTATGATTGTGAGAGCCGATATCATACAGGAAAGGAAAATGTGGTGGCTGATGCCTTGAGAGGAAGGAAAGCGTAAAACCTTTATGTGCACGAGCATTGGGAATGACCATTCAATCGAATCTGAAAACTCAAATCCTGACAACACAAGGTGAAGCACTGAAGGAAGAGAATGTTGCAAGTGAGGAGTTTCGTGGGTTGGATAAACAGATGAATTGTAAGGAGGATGGTGTAAGGTATTTTATGGATCGTATATGGGTACTTAAGTGGGGAGATGTTCGAACCCTAATTATGAACAAAGCACACAAGGCCAAGTATTATGCTCATCCTGGTGCAGACAAGATGTACCAAGATCTTAAGGAATTGTATTGGTGGCCAGGTATGAGAAAAGATATTGCAATGTATGTAAGTGAATGCTTGACTTATTCAAAAGTCAAAGCCGAACATCAGAAATTGTCGGGACTATTACAGCAACCGGAAATTCTCGAATGGAAATGGAAAAATATAGCGATGGACTTCATCACTAAGCTTCCTAAAACAAGTAGTAGGCATGATTCGATTTGGGTTATTGTGGATCGAATGACAAAGTCCGCTCACTTCTTACCGATTCATGAGGACTACTAGATGGAAAAGCTAGCAAGATTATATGTAAATGAGATTGTGGCTAGGCATGGGGTGACTGTGTCAATTATATCCAATCATGATAGTCGATTTACATCGCGATTTTGGCAGACTCTACAGAAAGCAATGGGCACTCGATTAGATTTAAGTACTGCCTATCATCCACAAACGGATGGTCAAAGTGAACGTACGATATAAACTCTCGAAGACATGCTTAGGGCATGTATGATCGACTTTGGTGGTAGTTGGGATACTCACTTACCTTTGATCGAATTCTCATATAATAATAGTTACCATACGAGCATTGGTTGTGCTCCGTTTGAAGCGTTGTATGGAAGGAAGTGTAGGTCTCTAGTATGTTGGATAGAGGTAGGTGAAAGTCAATTGACTGGTCCAGAAATCATCCAGGAAACGACTGACAAGATATTCCAAATTAAGGATAAACTTAAGGCAGCTAGAGACCGTCAGAAAAGTTACGCCAATAATCGACGAAAGCCCTTGGAATTTAGTGTGGGTGATCGAGTCTTATTGAAAGTTTCTCCCTGGAAGGGAATCGTACGATTCGGAAAGAAAGAAAAGTTAGCTCCGAGGTATGTTGGACCATTCGAGATCACTGAAAGAATTGGTCCTGTGGCGTATCGGTCAAAGTTATCCCAAGAGCTTAGTGGCGTGCACGATACATTTCATGTATCGAATCTCAAGAAATGTTTAGCTGATGGATCCCTTCATGTTCCGATTGAGGAAATCAAGATTGATGAGATACTTCACTTTATGGAAGAACCAATAGAAATTATGGATTGGGAAGTTAAGCGATTGAAGCGCAGCAAGATTCCAATTGTCAGAGTGATATGGAACTCTAAACGAGGGCCAGAATTTACGTGGGAACAGGAAGACCAGATGAAACTTAAATATTCGCATCTGTTCACGGGTAGAGCTTTAGGATCTGATTCCAGTTGAATTTTGGGACAAAATTCTCTCAACTAGGGGATACTGTGACATCCGTCACCATCAGATCCGTTAATTGACTCGAAACTCGTTAACTCTACTTGTGCATTTACTTTAGTCGCGTAATTAATTCGTTCCGACCCCGAATTTTGTCTTATTCTCCTTGTATGTTAACCATAATATTATAATATAATAAGTTAGATAAATATTACATAAATAATAATTAATAATAATAATCATTATTAGTATAAATAACACTATTATAATAATAATTACTATTATTAACATTATTATTGTTATTATTATTATTATCATTATTATTATTAATATAACTATTATTGGTATTATTATTATTATTATTATTATTATTATTATTATTATTATTATTATTATTATTATTATTATTATTATTATTATTATTATTATTATTATTATTATTATTATTATTATATATTATTAAGTTCAGGGTTTAAGTGGTAATTTAGCTAAACTTAAGGGAATAATTAATCCAAAGTTGAGGGACTAAGTTGCAAAATTAAAAATATATATACGCATGTTTTGGCCGACACCTTCCCCCACCCGAAACCCTACCTGCCGACCCCTCCCCCATCCGTGGCCGATCCGACAGCCACCCCTCTCTCGATCGGGCTCATCTTCGGCTTGGTTCTTACTGTCGACCATCGTCCGTGACCCTGTGATCGCTGTCAACTTCCCGTCGAGCGTTTCGAGCAGGTACGTGTGTGTTTTGTCATCCCGTTCGGTCTCGTTTCGTCGAGTTCGGGTTCGTTTCCATGGTTCGGGTTGTTTCGGTTATGTACGGTGATGTACGTGGTTATGAGGTAGTGTGCGGCTGTTGTTCGAATGTTCACCTATATGTGGGTGTTTGTATATTTCGCCCTATGTATATGTCTTTGTATGTATTGATTGTGTGTGCGCTGAGCTGAGTGTGATATATACTGTATGTGTGTATGAGTGTGCGCTGTATGTGTGTGTGAGTGTGTGCTGTATGTGTTTGTGAATGTGTGACCCGTGTATATGTATGTGAGTGTGTTTAGTGTGTGTGTGCAGAATGTATGTGTTTGGTGTGGAAGATTGTGTGTGTATAAGGTTGGGTGTGGATGTTTTGTTATGATTTATTACTATTATTATTATGTTAATATTATTATTACTATGATTAATATTATTATTATTATTATCACAATTATTAATAATATTATTACTATTATCATTATTCTTATATAGCGTGTTAGGGTGTATAAATGATATATATATACATATATGAGTGTGTGGTAATATGTATGGTAGTCATATTATGAAATGTGTATGGCGTGTGTGTGTAGTAATTAAAGTTATACATATATATATATATATATATATATATATATATATATATATATATATATATATATATATATATAAAAGTTGAGTAACGGTGAGTGAATTTGGATTAATTATATATACATAATTCGTACACTTTCGTATTTATTAAGTAGATAAATTTAAGTTCATATTTATGTGCGTGTGTCGCGCGTCGAACCCGATCCGACCCGGAACCAACCGAATGCATCTATCCTCATTGAATGTGTTTTAAGACTTTATTAGAATTAATTATAGGTGTTAAATCGTCATTTGCTCTCATTCGTTGAAGTTTTTTTTGTTCACTTTATTTTGTCAAATTCCAAGGTGAGTTTCGCGGCTCCATTTTATTTACAGTTTTATAAATTTTTGGGGAAAAGTATGCTCATCGTTTTTTTGCTGTGAACTCGAATTATTCTGTTGAACTGTTGTGTTACTGTTTGCAAATAAGATCTGATTCATGTATGTGTATTTTATGTTGGTTGTTATTGCCATTAGCCCTGTTCGAGCCTATGGATAGTTGGTACTAATAGTGGTTCTGTTTCGATCCCTTGTGTTGCCATTGGCCCTGTTCGAGCCTATAGATTGTTGGTACTAATAGTGGCCTTGTTTCGAGCCCTTGTGTTCCCATTGGCCCTGTTCGAGCCTATGGACTATTGGCACCGACGAGATTCTATGTGTAAGCCAAAGGTTTAGTTGTGATGATCATGTTGCATGTGTTATTTTTTGTGTAAACCATATACATGCATGTCTGCAAACCTCATACACAGCATCCTTTTGTTACATTAATTAAACATGCGAACTAACCAACAATATGTTGACAGTTTTGAGCATATTTTTTCCTGTAGCAACCATCGAGGATAGCTAAGAATTCTGCCTTAGTGATAACCATAGAAATTGCATTTTATACTTGTTAGCTGTCTTTGACAATTATGTTTTGGATTATCTTTGTTGATCATGTTTTATTTACTTGTTTCCCGGGTTGTGGGATTTAAATTTCATTTGACTTTTTGATTATATTTGTCGTGGGATTAACTAACTAAGACACAAGTCTCCATTTGTGTCGGGTGACGTCATGACACGTTGACCTTACATCATTTAATGCATCTCTATTAATTAACAATGTGTTATAACGATCTCGTCCGTTCATCCTCGTATTTCCACTATAAGCGGGGGTGTGACACATCATTATGATGATATTATGAAAGTAGCGGTTAACTTATGCCTATTTACAAAGCAAGACTATGAGTATGTGATTGTTAATTATAGATAGTAGTTTAGCAGGTATTACCAAGTGTTGATAACATTTTGTGATTATTTATACGTGTCCACCTTGATTCCATTATGTGATTCTTTACCCGTATCCACTTTAGGGAGAAGACACCATTGTGATTCTGTAACCTTCCACATGAGATAGATAAAGATGTCCCTATGTTTTCATTTTGTAAAACAGTATTAATTATGCACAGAATACAAGAAAATAAAATATATCGTTTTTCAGTCCCCATAAAATTATAATTCAAAACAATCAAATTGTTTGACAAAATGGTATACTGTGGTATATTGTTAATAATAGCATTGAAATCTCATTTCTCATTTACATTTTCATAATTTAATTAAAAAATATTTTTTTTTAAATTACTTATATATTCTACATCTCATATCTTTTTTAAAGTTACTTATCTTTCTTTACAACATCTCATATCTCATTACTTATATCTTTTTCTATTTTCAATGCTTTATCAGGTTGTACTTATTGCTTGTATAAAGTAAACGACATATGTATCACTCAGGTACAGCCACGTGGACCGCTCATGTTAAAACAAACACTGCAGATGTTTAACTTCTAAATGTTAGTATTTAAATAAATAATGAGGTAGTATTGTAATAATGGTTTATTATGTATTACACCATTTCCAATTCGATCTTGTGTCTATACACATTCGTCTCACCATTCTCATCTCTACGACCTCCAACTTTTGCATATGGGTCCTTTTGATGGCTCAATAATCGGTCCAGTATGCCATAGCTAAAAAAGACTGTAGAATTTCCCATTTAATTGTGTTAAGAACCTTTTGTCACGCAACTAGTACCAACCTACTTGAACACAGTGAGCTAAATCGCTGTCAACATCCGCATGACTTTAAAGGGCTATACTAAATACATGAATTTTGTTGTCTGCGGGATAACTTGGCCTTCTATGCAGTAGCGGATGCAGTGTCATAGCATGGGGAAAGGCCCCATTAGGCCACCAAAATTTTCACAAATTACTTTACTTTTAAGACATTTTTAGCTAAAATTTTATAAAAATAGGGCATAACACTTCTAAGAGGGGCATAATATTTCTTAGATGAGGGCACAAACTTTTAAGATGGGTCCTATACTGAAGGAAGTATGATTGTTTATGATTACAAAAAATAAAAAATTAATTGTCTTAAAGATTAGTTTAAGTTAATTTTTTTTATAACTATATTTGTTCTTTAATTTTTTTAACAATATTAGTTATGTTTTATATTAATTTTTTGTCTTTATTGATTTGATTGTTTATATTATTGTTTTAGTGGAAATGACCGCGCGTTGCGGCTGTACGACTATGCGCAATTTTGGGAATTCGATTTTAGTCGGTATCGGCTCGGTACGTTATGACATAAATTAAAAAATCAAAATATAATTATTGAAAAAATTGAATAAAAGAAAACAATTATGTATATTACAAAAGTCTTTAAGACAACTATATTATCCCAAGAAGATTAGTGAAAGCATGGATGGTATTTGTGGTCGGAAATAATTTATTACCTATATTTGGGGGGGGGCTCGTTTTGTGAATGTAGGTTAGAGTTTTATGATCATCGGAGACAGCTTTCGATGGTGATTTGCATAAACCAGAGAAAGTTAATAGAGAAATTGTCACGACAAATTATCATCTTGATTGTTATTGAACTGTTAACAACCGGCAAGGGAAATGGAAAGATGGATTAGTGCTCAATCGCAATGAATGAAGGGCATTAAAAGTAAATGATGGTTTTGTTTGGCCACGTGTATATGTCTTAACATTTTTATTATAAGGATCATATATTATACTTTATTGTAAAGGCATAAATGGAATAAAATAGTTAATTTTTTGATATTTAAGCATGACTTTCATATGAGTGTGTTAATCCATATGTAAAATTATCATTATATCCTCCTTTCATCTTTATTATAAAAAATATAGATATATATTAAAATTATTAAACTCACAATATGCCCCTAGAAAAATATTAGTATTCTAGTTATTATAATTATGAAGATATATAAAATTTATATACTTAAATATCTAAATAAAATAATACTTAATTTAAATAGTATTTTGTTATAAAAATATAATTAGTAAGTATAAACTTAAATGTCAATTTATATTATTATAAATAAAATAAAATTTAATGAAGTGAATTAAATAATATCACATTATTAAATAATGTATTAATAATGTGTATTAAATAACATAATAATTAGAAGTAGTTAAATAAATGGGAGCAAAAGTGAAACTATTGTATAAAACACTTGTATTGTATGCTTAAAATGTTGTATAGGTGACTTACACATTAAATGAAATTACTATCTTATCCTTCTAATATGTATTATATAGTAGTATAGATTAGGTGTAATTGAAAAGTTTATATTAATTTCGTCCCTACCCATTTAAGAACAACCAATTTTTGCCCCCGTATTGATAATTTTTGTATTCGTCACTGTTTCTAATAATTTATATGTGCTTATGATATGTAGTTAGTTTTAGTTGTAGATTGACAAACCTGATGGTAGATTTCAACTTTTTTCTTAGTGTTTTAGCACATAAGAAGTTTGTATTATCAAAAAAACTAACGGAGTTAACTCTCGGTAAGTAAAGGATCATTGAAGAAAAATAAGCTCTAAGTTGAAAGTGTCTATAAATATTTCTTGAGTTTGGGATTAATCTCAGCTACTAAATAAAAGTTGATATTATTAAAATTCAATAATCCTTTCTATTTAAAATCATTAATAAAATATATTAAAAACATACGAGGGAGGAATAGTGAATCTTCATATATTGGGGATGAGATTGTTTGCTGCAAAATTATAGGGATGGCCGATGGGGTATGGGTAAGATGAGGAATGGAATAAAGTGAATATTTTAATGATTTTTGTTAAATATATTGATAGGGATAGGGATGGGAGACAGAATGATAATGCTCTAGCAACCCTTTGCTCACTCTTCACATATATTGTCGCAAGACTATCTATCTTTGTTTACATGTTCACGAAGACTATCATCCTTCTTATACAAGTTCACGACATTATCATTGTTCCTACTTTTCGTAGTGATATCTCTCATATTATCTTTTGTCTATCTGTGGAGCTTAACATGACTCATTGCTCATTCCTTGTCCTTAGGATTGTTGTCGATAATCCTCCTTCTGTTTATATTATTTCATGGACCTTGTCATTCAAAGAGTCTTGCCCTAGCATACAAGTTCACATGTAGTCACGGTGTACTCCTGCTAACATGAAATCCAAATCGCACAATCTAATCTTTATTTCTACTAATTGTAGCCATGTTGATGCTTTCAATATTTAGCAATGTGGTTCAAGAATTTTGCCTTTAGACATAGGATCCTCGTGAACGGCACTACTTCATTACTTTTTCTCGAGTTAAATTGTCAAGTCATTCTTATCACTTCCATTTTATATGATAACTAGAATAAAGCCACCGCGTTGCGGTTGGGGAGCAAAATCGAGAAAAATGCTAACGTTAAAATGCTTTCGAAACCTTGAAACAACTTTATCGTCTCGTACGTTTGTGCTTTTGATGACTTGTACATTATTTCGCATAACTCCATTTCGAACGAAATTTATATCAAAATGTAGATAAAAATAAGCATATCACAACGGTATATTTAAATTCTATAAAATATCATATTTTAGAAGTTATATGGAAAACAAGATAACTTTAAAACTAATTTTAATAATAAAATATTAAGTACAGAAAGGCAAAAGTATTAAAATAATAAAAAAAGAAGAAGAAGTAGTATGCATTAGCTATTTGTACATTGAGCTTTAAGGTTTTTCATTTTAGTTTTTAAAGTATACTTAATGTGAATGTAATATATTTAGCATCTTATGATCTTATCCCTTATCATAACAATGAGCCAGACATGTTAATATAGATTCTTTTTATTACACAAGTGGTGCGTTTGGAGACACTTTTATGTTACATGTTATTAACATATGAATTTGCAGATATACTTACTAAAAGATTACTCTCGTAATTATTTTACAAGCCTATTCTAGTATAAAAATAGAGAAGGTGCTGAGAAATTAAAATCAGACCATAATCTGGAGTCGTGGAAAATATTTTCAGATCGAAATTATTTGCTAGCTCATTCGAATATCTCAATTGAATACAACTCAAATGTTGATCAAGATTTGAGAATAGTATTGTGTGTGTTTTGTGAACCAGAAACAAAATCAGAGAGAATGACCAAATAGTCTACAATTTGATTTCAGGAGATGGGCATGAAACTAGTGTTTAGAAGTTTTCATATTAAATTAAAACTAGGTTTTTCTAACCCGCGCGTTGCGCGGGGGATTTTATAATGATCCAAAATATCAAAACGCAACAACACGTTGCGGTACATTGTACGTGACATGATAATGTGTAGACTAACAAACGACCCGACTTGTCTTTAGACTAAATTTACGTCAAACCAAAAATAACTCAAATTTATACAGTTGAACAAAAATGTGTTATAATTGACCCAACTTTTTTTTCATATAAATTTATGTCGAAACGTAGTAAAACTCAAGTACATAAAAAAACACGTGCAATTGTGTCGTATGTGGCGTAATAAAGTATAGATTACGATCGTTTCAAGTCGTTTGACTACGTTAAAACGTAGAGAAACTTAGATTTATACCATCTAATAAATACGTTTAATATTTGACCCCACTCATTTTAGAACAATATTTATGTCAAAACTTAGATAACCTCAAATCGTATATTAGAATATGTACGAAAATGTTTTATATTTGACCCGACTCGTACCGATACGTAAACCAGAAACTTTAAAAACCTAAAAAGGTTTAAGTGACATTTTATAAAGTTTTAAAAACATTGTAGGATGTGAAGGAGTCAAAGTTGACCGGTTAGATACTAATATATTATCTTTATTTAAATATTATTATTATTTTATTTTATTATTACTGTAGAATCATAGGTGAATTAATATAGATATAATGGCTTAAAATTTGCGGCTTCTTAACCAAAATTTTACATCTGAAATTCTAGAAAAATAAGTTTTAATGTATTTTTCAAGGAAGTTATTTTTACCAAAATAAAATTTTTCTTTAGTTGACCTAAAGCTCGACCTCAGCCAGGGTTTCTGCCCCTAGGACCCCACCAAGGCTGCTGCTCCGTGAACCCCGCTCTAAGGGGTGTTGCCCATTGACCATTGCCAAGGGGGCATTGCCGCCTTGAAACCCCCAATGAGATTTAAATAATGAATATCACAATAAATTTTAACAAACATGCATTATTCACCTTCTAACTTATTTGATAGATATTATTACCATATTGGTAACAAGTCAATCCAATTATATAAAATACTAATAGAAGGTTACGCTCATACTACTCAGGAGAGTGTTAAATATAGTGAAATTTATATTTTATGGTGTGTTTTAGTATATGATAGAGGGGATGTTCTATGTTTATACTTTTCGTATATTATTAGTTAACTTAATTACAAAGTACATTAATCTTATGAATATTCTCAGCATACAACAAGAAACTTCGAATATATTCACTACTAATATATATAATATAGTAGAAAGTGATACATGTACTAGCTCCTAAATGCCTTGAGAGCATATTTCAATAGCTGTAGAATGTAAGTTTAAAATACAATTTGATTTTTAAATTAATATAGCCCAAAAACACAAAATATAATTATTAACTAAAAGTACTAAACAAAATTTTAATATATGGCATGTGATGAGTTCATGTTTATTTCTAATATCATCAGAAGAAAACTCGATCACTAAACTAAAGCAAACCAATGGTAATCAACCAACTCGTATAGCTAATACAATTGGTTATAACCATCAAAAACAAGAATTTAAATTTATTAGTTATACAAATGATAAATTAGTCCTTAACGGCTTTCATATACGTGACGAGCTAGCCTCGGCTTTGGGTGAACCATCAAGGGCTTGGCTCTTTGAAGGGTTAGCCCATAAGCTTCATCCATGTTGAGCTTCTCCGGCTCTAACCCATCAGCCAATACCCAATCAAAGGACTGGACCATTGTTGCAACAAGCAACTGGACCATTCTCAACCCTAGGCTCATTCCCACACAAATCCTTCGTCCAGCCCCAAACGGTATGACTTCAAAATCATTTCCCCGGACATCAACATTAGGCTTCTCACCACCAGACAAGAACCGTGTGGGCCGGAATTCAAGTGGCTCAGTCCACATTTTTGAGTCACGTGCAATGGCCCACACGTTAACGAGAAGAGTGGATCCCTTGGGAATGTAATACCCATCAACTTCACAACTCTCGGATGCAATCCTTGGGAGGGAGAGTGGTGTTGACGGATGGAGCCTAAAAGTCTCCTTTACAATGGCTTGGAGGAATGTTAGTTGGCTTAGGTCTAGTTCGGTTACAAGCCGATCTCGGCCAACTACTGTGTCCATTTCTTCTTGAGCTTGTTTTAATAGTCGTGGATTGCGAATGAGTTCGGCTATCGCCCATTCCACTGTGCTTGATGACGTGTCTGTTCCTGCAACAAATAAGTTCTAAAACATTCATAGTTAATATTTCTTAATTTAGCTAAAAATCATCATTTCTTAAATTAACTTTTTATTTTGCAAAAACATCTCACATCTCATTTCTTAAATCAATTTCTATTCCATTAGATAATATTTCTTTATTCTTTTTAAAAATTTATTTTATTTCACACACAACCACTCATAAAAAATAATAAAAAACAGATATGAAAGCTCACAGAAAATATTAAAATAGATACGAGCTTAAATATTAGGAATTGTTGTAGCTTCCCATAAAAATATCAAGAATCGAGATGAGGACGGGCACATGATCAGGAAAATATTTACATAATTGTTCATGTTTTTTATATAATTTAAAATTGATGAGAGAAGATGTAGCTAATGTGAATGATTTATTAGATGATGTTATATATACGACAATTTTCAAATGGCACATGTGAGGAGAAATCAATATTCTTGACAGTGCTTTGGTACAACTCTTAATGCATAAAGTATAACTGGTGGGAACAACTTTTCTGTGTTCTTTTGCATTAAGTATTTTACCTAAAATTTAAATTACATAAGTTGTTGGCATATAAATAAAAGCGCCACAAATGGAGTTGGTAGTTAATTACAATTGATAAATCTTAAGTAACTAGTATTAAGCCCCGCGTTAAAATTGTGTCAAATAGCAACTATGTCATTAAAAACAATAACTTAGTCGATCTAGGACCCGCACGTTACAACGGAGCGGTAAACGGGAAAAAAATGGGTGTAAAAACGTTGAACCACACACATGGTACGATTGTTAATCCTTAAAATTTAGACCAAAAATGTAAAACGAAAAATGTGTAAAAACTAAATTTATAGGGAGCTAAAGCTGAAAGTAAGAAATTATAAGGGTAATTTGTAAGGGTAATAAAGTATGAGTTAAAATAAAAGGTTAAATAAACAAAAGATGTGTTAAACTTTTAATGTTTAAAATACAACAATATATGCAAACTTGAGTTGAAAATAAGTATATATTAAATTTACTATAAGAAACAATTAGTAATTGTATGCTTTTAGTTTATATGATTATTATTTGTTCACTTCAAAAATAAAATACTCGAATTAATTTTATTAAAATAACTTCTCAAAGCCAAAGAAAAACCGAAATTACTCAAGTAATTTGTCCTTTTGCAAAAAGATAATTATAAACAAACAAATCAAGTGCAGACGAATGGCACATGCCCATCATCATCAGTAAAATATGTATAGACGTAACGTACATTAAATGAAGTACGTATAAAATAACGTAACATTAAAGAAGTACGTAGAAAACAACGTAACATTAAATGAAGTACGTATTCACATACTATAACTATGAATGAAGTATTTACTCAGTGTATCAATGAATACTTATACTTAAAAATCAAAATAAATGTTAGATATTCTACGTACTATTATCATATTTTAATTAGCAAAGGATTCTAGATGATGCTTTTTAAATGATTGAGTGTTCTATGACCCTTTAAATATTAGTGCAACTTGGCTGTTTTTTCAAAATAGCAAATCTGTCCTTATAAACATATGAAAATAATATTTCCAAACTTAACAACTCGAAACATATCGAAATCAAAGACAAAAGCTAGGTGGCCCTTAAGATATTTATATATACTCATCAATCAAGTGATTGATTGTGTGTTTAAACCTTATTGAAATATTTATTTAGTTTCGAAATGGTCTAAAAACTTATATGACAAAAATACACCTTCCTTCTGTATTAAGAACTTACCAGCAGCAGAGCTTTGATTTCGACATCCGAAAGCTTCCCTCCCTCTCCATCCGCATCATCCTTAAGCGCGATCAGTTTGCTCAACAAATCACCATGCCTCGACTCGCCACCGCACTCCCCCGACTTATGCTCTTCGAGTATCGTGTTAAGGAACGAGTCGAATCGAGCGTGTAGCTTCTTCATTTTTTTCGCCACGCCTTGCAGGTCCAACCAGTCAAGCGCGGGGATAAAATCACCAATATTGAATCCCCCGCCAACACCATCAGCTCCACCACCATATCCTTAAACTCTTCCGCCTTCGGATCACCGCCTCCACTTCCGTCACCGAACACTCTCCTCCCTAGCATTACGCGCGCTAACGCGTTCGTCGTGCACACGTTAAGAAGCTGCCCTAATTTCACCGATGAGTCTCCCGCAGCAACCAAAACGCGCGTTAGTCGCGCTACCTCCTCCTGAATATACAAAATAACACATCAGAATAATAATATCATATCACACGTCCGTAAAGTCGTGTACACCAAGAGAATTGTACAAAGTCAATAAAACCTGGCGAACATGACGAAAGTCATCTAACGCTTTGGCGGAAAACAAATGCACGGAGCAAATCTTCCGTAGCATCCGCCACCGCGGACCATACGGTGCGAACACGAGATCCTGATAATTATACGCTATATGTTTCGCCCCGGAGTTGGGCGGTCTGCTGGCGAAATTAGCGTCATGGCTCTTCAAAAACTGAGCAGCAACTGACGCTGAAGCGGCCACCACGACGTCTACGAACCCGAGCCGTAGGTGCATCAGCGGTCCGTATTCCGACGCCAACGCCGCGAGCGAGTGGTGCGGGATCGGACCGAGGTGCGGTAGGTTCCCGACGATCGGCCATGGGCTCGGCCCGGGGGGGAGACGTTGTTTAGAGTGACGCGTGCGCAGGTTAAGGAGAAGATACAATACTATCGCTGTGATGGTGGTGTAGAGTAGCAAGGTTAGAATGGTCATTTTGCGTACGGGGGTTGGGATTATCGATTTTGACTTGATGGTTGAATTGGAAAAGTGGTTATTATAGGAAAGTGGGTTTAACGGGTTGGTAGAAGGTGTGGTGGAGGAGGGCTTGAGAGAAAAGACAAGTTTTATGCAACGTAATAATAAAACAAGTGCTCTAATAAAGAAAATGTACCTAGGAAACAAAATATAGTAGTTGTAACTACCACCTCCTAAGGTATGATTAGGATTCAGGAATTTGATGTGGGGGTTGGTCCTTGTAGTGGCACGATGGTGGTATGTATGAATTAAGATGTCTTTTTTCTACTAATTGATATGTATAATTAGTTAAAACGATAGAACATAAATACAACTTTGAAAACCGCTAAATAACCTAAATGATGTGGATTTTATCTATCATGACTGGTACTGATTAAATCTAATGATAGTTATAATACTTAATATCGTAAATACTCATATACTCAAAACTATTACTCAAGCTTAGCAACCATTCTTGAAGAATTTTCTTACTAATTAAATAATATATAAAAAAATGCATCTTCATAAACTTTCAAAAGATTGAAATAAGTTTGTGGGTTGGCTAAAGTCTTAGATCTGAATTTTATTAACATCAACAAACTTTGAGGTTATAAAGAATTTCTCCAAAAGGCCATACGTATATTCCAAATTAGCGTCCGTGTTGTGTTGGAGCTTTTTAGTTCTTTCATTTCAGTTAAGAAAAAACAGTAATTTAGGTACGCGTCTAAATAATCAAATAGTGTATTTCATCTAAAAGGGATAATAAACAAGCTTAACATTCAATCTTATTAACTAATATTGAGATCAAATTTTAGAAAATTTTTTATTAAAAAGATATTTTAGTTATCGTCACTTTTTGTTAATTTTTTTAAAGTTTTTTTTTACTTTTTTAAATATTTATAACTTCTATATACGAATTTATTTTTTTTATAAAAATTATATCATAAAACTAGTGTTTTTTATCATTTAAAACTACTATAGCATTGTTATATACAAAAATGAAAATTTACATTTTCTATCTCATTTATTACTATTAATTATAAAAGATAATGAAAAATTTATTTATCTTTCATGTAAAATTAACAGTATGAATAATATTTTCTCATTTTCTTTTAAAATTTTAGAAATTTTATATTTATTATTCTATAACCATTATCTGTTTACCTTACATCCCTTTGAAGTAGTAGTTACGTACCATCGATTCATGACAGGTTAATATATCATTAAAAAAAGTACGTCGCCAGAGTATGTTTAAAATTACATAGAATATTATGTTATTGTGAAACCAAGCTTTCAAGAACACAAAGTCCCGTTGATAAAACCAAGAATGTCATAATAGTATGTTCGGAATATAAAAGAAATAAGCTCTTTAGCATCGAGTATGAGAGTAAAACATTATTGAAATCAAACGAAAAACATGTTAAATTAAAAGGAATATCTGAAGAGTTAAAAGTAAAAAAAAAAAAAGAAAAATCATAATAAATACAAGATAGACTAAGATATTCAAGTTAATTATAATAAACTTTCATATGTGATTCTAAATTCAATGTAACGCATATTAATTTTTTTTAACTATTAATTACAATGTTCTATATAAAGTAAATTCGAAATTGCAATCAATCACATTAAATAATTAAATTACACTTATCACGAATCACAAAAAGTTGATCGATTAATCCCATAGTTTGAAAATTAAAATAAAAAAAGTAAACACTATAATCCCAAGACGTGGATAGTGTTCTACCACATAATCCGTTCAATATTTCAATAATCTATCCTAGATAGAAGTTAATTCTTGACTGAATTTTGGCCACTTTTCTTTTCATGTCATCATCCATGTTGAACATCATCAATCACATTAAACAACTCTTCTTTGCTGATTTTTTCCTTTGCTTTGTGTGCACCAAGCATCTAACTCCCAGTAATGATTTCTTGAGACAAAGAAAGAGAGTTGTATATAATAAAAGTGTGTCAGATGAACTCTCGATATAGTGCCACCTGATGTAGTTTTTCTACTTAATAGAGGCGGGTTCAATATTTATAAACTAGATAAGAAGTTAGTTTTAGTATTACATTGTAAGAATGCACGCGTATCCGTTCAAGCTAACAAGAATGAGATAATGTTGAAAGGAAGATATGAATGATAAAAATAACATCTTTAAATTACCTTATCAACTCACAACTTTTCTTATGTATTTATCAAATTGTCACTTTATTTATTAGCTATTGTTTAAATGCTGATTAGTGATAAGTGATGTAAAGGTGTCAAAAGTTAACAAAGAACGAAAAAAAGTAAGAATTTTGAAATCTTCACTCCCCCTATCTATACTACTAGTATGTAAAGCCCGCACGCTGTTACGGGTAATGTCATGTTAGCAACAAAATTAAATGTTTGGTAATCAAGTCTCAACCCATGGTAACATTTATATTTACAGGTTTATGGTAGCTAAGATTGTAATGCCATAAGAACCCTTATATCATTGTTATATTTAAATTAATTTCAAATGAATTAATTGAGTTAACATAGATGCAAAAGAGATTAGCCTTTTCCGTATGCGTCCTAAAATATAGCCTATTAGTAGTCGCGGTCCTATCTTCTAACTCACTCATAATTTCATAGTAATATTGGACTTCAATAAATCGTTAAATAAAATTATACAATTAAAAATAAAACAAGCACACATCAGAGTATGTAGGAAATTTATAAGTTTGTGAAGATGTCTTACAAATATGGTTAAATTACTTTTTGTCTCTATTTCTTTTTATATATATATAGTATAGATTATAGATACTTAAGTATGTATTAACGATAATACTTAAATAGTATTTAGTTATAAAAATATAATATAACTATAAATGTAAACTAAAAGTAATTATAAATAAGATAATATTTGATTTAGTGAATTTAAATAATGTATTAATAGTATGAATTAATTGATGTATTACTTCAAATAAGTTTATTAAACGAGGGTAAAATAGTAACTTTTAAATAGAGCATTTATACCTTTTTTTTAACAAGTTGCTTATTGTGTCTTAAATTTTAAGTAAAATAATCATTTTGTCTTCCTTTCATTCTTATATATATATACTTAATTCAAATAGTATTTAGTTATAAAATATAATATAAATTTAAATGTAAACTAAAAGTAATTATAAATAAGATAATATTTGATTTTGTGAATTAAACAATCATAATGTTAAATAATGTATTAATAGTGAGAATTAATTGATGTATTAATTAAAATAAGTTTATTGAATGAGGGTAAAATAATAACTTTTACATAGAGCAGTTGTACTTAACAAGTTGTTTAATGTATATTAAATTTTAAGTAAAATTATCATTTTGAATTCCATTCATATATATATATATATATATATATATATATATATATATATATATATATATAATATAAGGATGAAAGGAATTTAAAATGATAATTTTATTTAAAATTTAAGTATATAGTATAGGTGGTTAAATTACTTTTTATCTATATTTCTTCTTTATGTATTGTAAGGCCCTGATCCCGGGAACACTTACAATTGGTTATTTATAGCATAAAACATTAATAATTTAACATGTGCAGCGGAAGCATAATTTTCATTCATATTATCATTGTATCAAAACATCGTGTCCTTTGCTTTACATTTCAAAAACGATATAAATACGAATGTCCTTATACACTGGTACTGTGCCGATGCTTATAAATAAACCCCCAACATTGTGTATGAAGCTGACTACAATACCGGGGTAAAAAGCTACAAGGATCCCGTATCAATCGGTCAATCTTTAGGATTAGATCCTTGAAGCGCATCCTCATGGGATAGCTAAGCCACACTTCAGTTGAGCTAATAACAACATGGTTGTGCACCTCCATTCATTTTTGCTTGCAAGACTTTCATTCATTCATTAAGTTTCATTTTTTGTTATCATCGTTATTTTTCACTTTCATTATATTATACTTTACTTATATATAAAGCATACCAAGTAAAGACATATTGTAAAACTTATCATTTTGAAAATGGTTAGAACGAAAGATAACATAATACATAACACAGCAGGTCATGCTAGAACTAACCCACGCGACAACATCATCTCGCGCGAGAACCTTACTAAAGTCAAACCCTTACATAACAAGTCACATCAGTCGCACGAGAACATACATGTCGCGAGATAACCTATATATCGCGCCAGAACTTAGCCAGATTTGAAATCCATGGTAGCCTAAAATATCTAATTTGTGTGAGAACTTACGGGTTTCCCGCCTAAACCTAACTTATCACGTATAAGGCTGGAATATCATGCTCAACACCATAAACAACATCATCGCAAGCATAAATAAACATTTTAGTATGGATAATAGCCCTAAAACATAAAAACTTGCATGAAAAGGGGCTAGAAACTCACCTTTTGAAGATTCTAACACCAAACCAACTTTCCTGAAAGATTTTTGAACCAACAGTATACATTCATGCATTTAATTCATCAGTAATCCATTCCTAGTACATAACACGAGTTACTACACGAGTTACATACCTTAAACACTTCAAATCTTAACTTTCTCTCTCTACAACGCGACTTTCTCTCCCTAACAGCAGCAGTATTCGCGCGAGAATTTGGTTAAACAGGTGCTCTTGTCTATTTATATCCTATCCCAACTCCTAGCTTGGGTTCTCGCGCGAGAACTCCCTTTCCTGTGAGAACTTCGTCTTCTTTCATTTTTCTTGCAAATTTCTGGGTGTTACAAGTCTACCTTCTTATTTAGGTTTCGTACTCGAAACCTGTCAGTCCTCGAATAACTGCGGATAATGCCACCTTATCTCTTCCTTACTCTCCCATGTAGACTCGGATCCTATTCTTTGCCTCCACTATACCCTTACAAGTGAAACCACTTTATTCCTAAAAAGCCTCTCTTTTCTATCGAGAATGGGCACCGATAACCGTTCATCAACCTTGATATCTTCAAGTGCCACAACGACACCATCATTAGCCAAACACTTTCTCTGATGAAATTCATGAAAGGTCGGATGTATTCCACTTAACTTATTGGGTAGTTCTAATCGGTAAGCCACCTCCCCAACCCTTTCAACGATCCGGAACGACCCTATATACCTTCAGCTCAACTTTCCCCACTTCTGAAACCTAATAATCCCCTTCCAGGGAGATATCTGCAACATCACTTTGTACTTAACTTGGAACTCAATCAGCCTTCGTCTTTTATCTGCATAAAACTTCTACCGGTCCTTCACCGCTTTCATAAAGGCTTTGATCTTGTCCAAATTCTTTGTCGTGACCATCCATCTGAGGGTCGTAACCCTTACTGATATTAACTTCGTCCCCATCGCATCGTGAAATTTTTTTCAGAACTTTGACGTAAACCGAGTGTCCCTATCAGGAACAATGGATACTGGTACACCATGACGAATTACAATCTCTTTGATGAATAGATCCGCCAACTTCTCTGAGGAATACGTCTCTCGGATTGGAAGAAAGTGGGTGCTCTTCGTCAAGCGGTCTATAATCATCGAAATTGTAACGCCCCAGAAAGTCGAAGCGAGCAATTTAATAATAAGCGTTATTTAATGTAAATAAAAGGTAAAAATGGATTATGGGCCAAATTAACCTTATGGGCTAAGGTATTGATATGTTTAAGGGCTCATAATCAGCCATTAAACTACCTAATTAGCCCTATTCTTCCCCATTTGCAACCCAAGCCACCAACATTCTAGAGAGAAAGCAGAGAGAGAGAGTAGGGAGAGAGAGAGTAGGGAAAATCAAAGATTTGAGGCTTTATTGATTAAAAGATTGAAGGTTTGAGTATTTGAGCATCAAACAACATGGAAAGATCAAGAAATCCAGGTAAGAATCATCATCCAAACACCTCTTTAGATCAGATCCGGATTCTAGGGTTTTAGGTTTTGAAAAGTTGCAAAGAATCACATAAAGGTCACATTTTTACGTATAAAATCATGTAAAAAACTTAGATATAGTTTCATGGATGAAAAACTAAGGATTTGGACGTAAAAAGTTGAGATTTTAGGTTAAAAATGAGTAGGAACGTCATTTCTATGCGTTCTGAGAAACTGTCAGTTCTTCATGCGAAACTGTGGATTCATCCTGCGAAACGAAGGCAATCTCCTTCCTGCCAAACTACAGTTTGGCAGGTGCATAGGTAGGTCTATAGATTTAATGAACCTAGGAAATTCCAACAAAAGTTGGGCTAAACTGCATGAGAAAATACATGCAAAACTGCATGAGAAACTGCATGCGAAACTACATGAGAAACTGCATGCGAAACTGTTAGTGAAACTGCTACCGAAACTATGTAGAAAATATCATTTTCGTGTGTTAACTTATATACAGACTGTGAACTGTGATCATAGCTTCGGTAACTTAGGCGTGAAGTTACTTACTGACCAGGTGAGTTCTAGATCCCCCTTATTTATACGATTTTTATGGCGTTGCCCCTTGGATCCCACTAGGGGCTGCTGCCCCCTAGAACCCCGCTATTAGGGGCTGCCGCCCCCGAACCCCCGCTGTCCCACGAAGGGTCGGTTATACTATTTGTATTCTTTTGTTAAGGAATGTGAATATATGGACTATGAGTTGATTCTTAGCATGTATAAGTATATGTATAACTAAAGATGAAAGTGAAACCTAAAGAAATGTTATTGAGCTCGTAACAATATACCATTTCTAAAGTAAAGTCTTACAAGTAAAGGATAAAAGAGAGTTGCATTTGTTGTGCTCTCATGGAATAAGTAAAGTCTTGTGTTCAACTCAAGCATGAATAAACTAAAGTCTTGTGTTCAACACAAGCACGGCTAAAGTAAAGTCTTGTGTTCATCACAAGCGGGGGCTAGCCCTTGGGCAGATCCTGAGACATAGTAACTGGGAATTGATGGATAAAGAAGAGTAATAGATAATAAATAAGCAAAAGTCTTAATGATAAAGTATTGATAATGTAATAGTCTATGTATAGTAAATGTTTGTTCTTGTGATGACTACTTTAAAATGATAAAGTTAACATATCTCACTAAAAGATTATCTGATAAAGTAATCCTAGAACTCACTCAGCGAAGCTGACTTTTGTATGCATATTAGTTTGACAAGTGAGCTGTCATGGATCAAAAGCTTCTTGGCAACTAAGGACTGGCATCCTAAATTTAAAAGATTATTAAACACTCTTTTAAGACTTGTTTGATGTATTTAAGACAATGTTAATGTTTTCTTTGAATTAAATCATGACGAGTTTGAATCAAAGTAATTCTGCTATAATGTTTACTTAAATAAATGCTTTAAATCTTTGATATGCTGTGAATGATCAACTGTAAAGCTTCCTGGAATCAGGGCCTTACAAAAATGGTATCACACCCTCTTGCCGTACGGGGTAACTTTGTAATGAAGTCTATCATGATATGCTCCCACTTCCATTCAGTAATACCCCAAGGTTGAATCTTCCTGTATGATTTCTGGTGTTCGGCCTTCACTTGTAAGCAAGTTAGGCCCTTACTCATATACTCCGTCATATCACGCTTCATCCCCGGCCACGGATAATCCTTCTTCAGATCATGATACATCTTCGTAGTGCAAGTATGGATAGAATATTGAGTTTTGTGGGCTTCATCCATAATCCTTCCTCTTAGATCTCCATAACGAGGAATCCACATCCTCCCAAATTAGGTTCTAACACCAAAAGTGTTCTCTCCCAAATCTGAAGTCTACCCCTTCATTATCTTAGAGTTGACCCTATCATTCTTCAATGACTCGTCTTCGAACTCTCTAATCTGACCCATGACATCAAGCGTCACACTCAGCTGATATGCCTTCACTCAAATTGGTTCAGGCCTTTCATTCCGACTAAGGGCGTTAGCAACCACATTCACATTACTTGGATAATATTGAATCTCGCAGTCATAGTCCTTGATCAACAACCACCTTCTCTGCCTTATGTTTTGATCCTTTTATTCGAAGAAATGCTTTATGCTCTTGTGATCCGTGATCGCGTGACAATAATTCAGTGTCTAAATGGCTTAATAGTGTGATGTTACATTATGATTATTGTGGAACAAGTTCACTTTGGTGATGTTTTGATTTGTAGGGATTAAAGCTAAAGAAGGCTTGTTTTGGAGAAAAAGGAGCAAAATACGGAAATACTAGGACCAAAGTTGAAAATAGAGAAAGTTACAAAAAATGCCCAGTGAACCCTACACCAGCATATGATATGCCGGGTATGGGCGTATCATACGTCGGTTAGCGTATTGGTGGCGTATTTGTGGGCTTATGGATGCTGAGGGGAGCATATTATACGCTGACCTTGGGCGTCTCATACGTCAGTTGCTGAACAACTTGCCGGATTTTATGGAATTTCAAGTTATTTAAACACAATTCAACCCTAATTAGTGGAGGGAACTTTCCAAGCTCAATTCTTGATGATTCTAAGCTGATTTGTGGTGATTTCAAGCCTTCCCATTCATCCCAAAATCATCTACAAACATTATCAAATCAAGATTGAAGATCCAATAAAGACCATGAGTGGCTAAGTTCTTGCTTTATTACTTTCGGGGGTACAATTCTTGTCAACTGAGATAATTGATATGAATTGATTAGGTTTTTATATTGAACATAGAATTATTTAATGAAAAATTATGTTTTGATTAATTTAAAAGGTTTACTTATAAATAAAGTTATTTGCTTGATTATCAGTTTTTGGTTTCCTTGCATCGTGAGTTCATTAAGAAAAGTAGACAATTTGATATAGGTAAATTGGTAACATTGTGAATGAACAGATCCTAAATGCTTGTTCCTTTGTTGTCACTTTAATCAAAAGCTAGGATCTTGAAGTATTATTCTTACAAACCCTAGGTTAAACACATCAATTATTGATCTTGCGGAATTGAAAACCGAAAGTGATTATTTTTCATTATTTAAGTAAATTCGTTTTAAAGTTCATTGCTTTTTGCATTAATATTTTGGAGATTGTTGGTCCCTAAAAAGATCATACATGCCAATTCAAGAGGTGGTTAAAGGTTGTTCTGGTTGGAAGAAATCTGCACAAGTCCAAGATCCAATACGAGTGAAGACAACAAAAGAAAAAGACTATCGGCTATCCGCATTACTCAATGCGGATAAGCAAGAACAAATATGGCCAAGTATTTGTTCATCCGCATTTACTAATACGGATATGCAGAAAAAAATACGGCCAAGTATTTTTTTCATCCGCATTTACTAATGCCGATATGCAGAAACAAATACGGCCAAGTATTTGTTCATCCGTATTTACTAAGGCGGATATGCAGAACCAAATGCGGCTAAGTATCTGGTCATCCGCTTTAGTCAATGCGGATGACATACTTAATGCGGATGTTCATTACAAATGCATATCATTATTTTGTACTTAGACTAGTATTGTGATGTATAGTTGTCAGGGTAGTTTAGTCATTTTGTACAGACATTGTATCTGCCTATAAATAGAATAGTATACACTAAATGTAAAAACGGAAGTTTCTTGTGCTACAAACTCTAGCACACTTTGTATCTTGTTTACTAATATCAATATACAAAGCATTTATTAGTATTTTCAGCATTTAATATTCATTCATTTTGTATTTCCGCTACATAATTGTAAGGTTATATTAGAAGGCTGATGCAACAAAGGAAGCCAAAACAACCAAGGAGCTTCCTGCATGCATGCACTAATGTACAAGGTAGAAGTTGCTTCGGAAGTTTTACACTCATCATAGAAATTATTCCAAGTGTAAAATCTTCCAAAGCCAAAGACCAAATCTTCCGAAGCCAAAGATGAAGTCTTCCAAAGCTTCAAAAACAAAATCTTCTGAAGCCAGTGAAGTGAAGACTGATTTTTTCCGAAGACAGAGAGGACATGCTTTATCTGATCTACTTTTACATAAAGCTAACTTACTTTCCACTACAACTCTGAATACTCACCAACTTATACAAGTTGGTGAAAAGGTCCATTCATTAGTAAAGTGCAGATTATGGTCTTAAGTCTGTAACTTCCTACTTTATACATTTTATCCTTTTATAATATATTAGGATGTGAGCTATGGCATGTCATAGTTACTAGTCAAAAGGCAATCTGCCTTTTGACTTTACATTGATCTTGTTGTCTAGATTAATGTTTCCAGCTGGCCTTCAAAGTATGGCCTGCTGTAGGATGTATTATAAGGTATCTCAGGTCCTTGTATTTCTTTTTATGCTTTGTAACACTTGTAAAAGAACTTGAGAGCAATATACAAAATTCTTGAAAATCATACTTATCTTGTTGTTATTCTTAGTTTTGTCTTATTTACTTGTGTTATTAGTATCATTTACACAAACCCGGTTCCCCTTTTGATCTGTTAAGTGTTCTAACACTCTTCTCATTATGAGATTGATTGTATTGACCATCCCTTTAACCGGTCCTGCAATTGGTATTAGAGCTTTTTAGGCTCTTGATTGTAAGATCTTACCATCTTAAATCCCTTTAGGTTCACAAAACACATAACATCTCAAATGGCAGCTATCACAAAGGCTGATATGGAAATTGGTACTATGACAAAGTCTCCACTGATCACTCCTGATGACTTTGATACTTTGTGCCAAAGAATAGAAGGTTTCATCAAGTCTCAAGACTTCAGGATGTGGGGATTTGTTGTCTATGATACCAAAGGAAGTGGCTGACTATTCTAAAGAAGACTGGAAGAAGATATACATAGATTAGAAGGCCATGACCGCCCTCCAAACTGCTCTTCCAAATTCTATCTACAGAGGATTCAAGAAGTATAAGACTGCTAAACAACTATGGGATGCACTGAAGCTGATGTATGAGGGGTAAATGAAGCAAAAGAAAATAAGAAAGACCTCTTGAAGCATTAGTTTGAGAACTTCACCTTCAAGACAGGTGAAACCATGACTCAACAATACTTCAGGTATGTTGAGATTATGGATACTCTAATGGATGTTGGAGTAACTCTTGAGAACAGGGACATTATGAGGAAGTTCATGTCCTCTCTTCCCAGACAATGGAAACACTATTGTGTGGTCATTAAGAGGACTAAGAACCTCAAGACCCTTACTCTCACTGAGTTGTATGGTATCCTTAGTGGCTACCAGATGGAGATGAACATGCAAAATCCATCTGGTAACTCCAACAATCAGCAAAGTTCAGCTCTTTATATGGTTGAAAGGGATTGCAGTGAACCACAACATTATCTCATCTGCTACCCTGACAACTCTCAAAAGGGTCCTTTCATCACCTTTCCTGAGACACCAAGAGAGAGCTACATCCAAGGAAGCCCATTCCAAGAGACAAGCTCTTCACAGGCCTTTGTGTCTACTGATGAAAGCACAAGCAACTTTCTCTTTACCCTTGAAGACCTGGACTGTATCCATCCATATGACCTGGAGTACATGGAAATAGTCCAGTAAATGGCTCTTCTCACTCATAGAGCCATGAAGTTTTACGAGAGGCCAGGGAGGAAGTTTCCTAGCAATACAACTAGTGGAAAGTTTGGGCTGGACAAAACTAAAGTGAAGTGTTACAACTGTAGCCAAATGGGACACTTTGCTTGAGAGTGCAAGGCACCAAAGACAAATGGGGGCCAAGCACAAACCAGAGCAAACTATACTAATGGAGCTCCCCAAAATAAGAAGCCCAAGTAGCAAGCTGCAGTTGCTGTTGATGAAGGAGGCTTTGACTGGTGCTTTCAGGTTGAGGATGCATCTCCAAACCTAGCACTGATGGCAGATCATGAAGAAGCCAAGAATAAGCAGGGACTGGGATCTACTGAGATAGCTCCTCCACACACTCTATTATATGTAAGATCTCCAAGGTGTGGAACTTATGAAGACGAGCTTCCCCTCATAGACCCCATTAATAAAGAGGATAAGGAGGAGATAGTGAAGGATGATTCTAAGAAGAGTGAAGAAGATCATCCTAAGAAGGGTCACTATTCTCCTGAGGATAGAAAAGAATTTGGAATGACCAAGTCTAAGAGAAAGAACTTGATCAGAAAAGTCAAGAGGAAATCAATGAAAGATCAAGAGATCACGGCCACTTTAAATTCTAAGCAGAAACAGGTGTTCATCTCTATAGCATTTGAAGTAATGAAGGCTGAAGACTCAACTATGAAATCTAGTACCAGGAGTTCTAGTTCATGTCCC
The DNA here is from genome assembly GCA_025506505.1 of Flaveria sonorensis. NCBI lineage: Eukaryota > Viridiplantae > Streptophyta > Magnoliopsida > Asterales > Asteraceae > Flaveria > Flaveria sonorensis. Next base: position 10,341,477 of record CM046431.1, on the reverse strand, counting down.
ACTCATTCCAGCAAAGAGAAGAATGCTGATCAGCTGTGTATCATTGCTACACAACCAGAACCATCCAGTTTCAAGAGCAAGCCTCACCCTAAGAAGCCTGCTACATCATCTGTTAAGATGAAGATGGAGGTGGAAAGTGATCAAGTTCAGTCTATCTCTCAAAAGAAGACTCTCAGAAGGAAGCAAATGGATTGCATTATGTGTGGTAGTACTTCTCGTCTTGCTAAGGATTGTATTATACAATCCTAAAAGTACTATTCATATGATCAAAGAGAAAACTTCTAAGAAGAAGTAGCTTCGGAAGGAAAATCCTTTCCTTTCGGAAGCTCCAAGGTGAAAAAGAAGACAAGTGAAAACTTGCCTTTGGAAGAAATTGTTCTCGGAAGAAATGAATGCTTCTGAAGTACTGAAGCCGACTACAGTGAAAGAAAGATCTTTCGAAGGTCCAGTCTCCAAAACTTCAAAATTTTTCAAAACTTTTGAAGTATTGAAGGTCAAGTCTAATCTTCCAAAGATGGTGTGGAATATGAAGGAAGACCAAGTGACTGAAAGTTATTCATCAACAACAGCTAGTGACCCTCAAAGCTTGAACATAAGATCACTTACTATTACATTGTCTTCAAATCACTTTGATAAGCCCAAGACCAAGGCTTGGGTTTTCCAAATGGGACAGATAAAGCCCGGCATCTTCAAGACTATGAGGAAGTCAACTGCTGGCTTCTCAGGGGTAGAAACAGCCCTTGTCCTAAAAATGTTTGAGTTCATTGCTCAAGGTGACAATCTAGCAGCACCAGCTAGTATTGAACCCACACCTTCTACTTCCCAACCACCTATACAGCCAAAAATAACCATCACCTACCAAATAAAATCCAAACAAACCCCTGCACATGCTACTCAGTTTATATAGGCCCATATATCATCACCCATACAGGTGGAAGTGGACACCGGAGCTCCCACTTCTCCCGAGGAGCAAATCACTCCCATCTCACTAATGATCTGTGCTAAGGTTCCTCATGCTCAGCCTGATGAGCTCACAACCCCTACAGCTTTAAGCCTTCACTCAGAGTCTCAAAACTCTAGTGAATAACCTTCAGGTGACAGTTACCATCCCCAGCCTCTTGATCTAAACCAACCAATCACAAACCTTGAATTCTATGATGATGAAGACATAGGCTTCAGTGAGTATCATGAGTCTCTTTCTCCATCCCTGCTTAAGGAGAGATGAGTACTTTTGTTTCTCCCATGCCTAGCCCACATCATCCATCTACTACTGAGGTCGATGTCCCTGAACCTATTTAGGAGATCCATATGGAAGAGGCTCTCACTTCAGCAAGTGACAACATCATAAAGACCTCAACCATGGCAACCCAGCCCATTGACACTTCACTTGAAGCTATCATGGTGCAGGGGAAATCCACCAGCCAAGAACAAAGTGCTGGTCATGAGGAAGAAGACTTTGGTCCTCTTATCTCATCCCCCCATGATTCTTTTGATGAAGATGAGGGGAGTTTGAAACTAAAGGTGCAAAACTGACCAAAACATGCACCTATTTAGTCTCAAAGATAAGTCACCTGGAGTCTCAGGTGACTATCTTACAAAGGAGGCTTAATGACTAGCAACTTGAGATCACCGATCTCAAGGGCAAGTTACCAAAGAGACCACTCAGGAGAACTCAACCAGGTCCATAAGAACTTGTGGATGTGACAGACCCAACCCCAAGCTCACTTATGCAAGAAGGTGATGCTTCCAAAAAGGGAGAGAAAGTCTAAACAATCATAGAACCTAGAAGTTCTTCACTGAGTATGGACTTTGAGGATTCACCACCATCACTTGCAATGGTCCATACTCAGCAACCTCCTCAAGTCTACATGAATGTGGACTCACTTGCCCAAGTCTACATGGATGTGGACTCACTCATACAAAGTTTATTTGAGGAGGGTATTCCCAGAGCTATGCCTACCCTATCTCATTTCTTTGAGAATCCAATCATGGGATGGCGGTATGATACTGATAGAAGAGCTCTAGTCATCTCTAGATCTCAGGTTCAATAGGAAATTTTCAACTTTTTCAACCTGAGCTTCTATGAGAGCATCTATCTGACTGATCTTCCACTTGTCAACCTAAGTCAAAATAGACAAGCTGTAAGATTAGCAGATAGTATTCAAGAAAGGGTGTTTGAAGAATACAGGCTGAGGGTAAGACTATATAGATAGACGACAGCAGGTAAGACTTTTAGTCAACTAGATGTTGAGGTGGACCCTAAGATTAGCTTCGAAGGGGAAGCCTTGACTGAAGGCCCAGAACTTGAACCTATGAACCTTAAGATAGGAACTTCTTCAGTACCCATTACCCTCAGTGAGGCACCAGCTGGTGAAGGTGCTTCACAACCTCTCTTTGGCCAGAGCTTGACTGCTGAATCAAGAAATGAAGGCCAAAGCTCTTACCACCCTGAGTCACCAAGGCCTGTGAGTGACAAAGGGAAAAGGAAAATGACTTCTAAGGAGATTGAGGAGGAGGAAAGAGAGAGGAAGAGGAAGCTAAGGGGAGAAAGTTCAAGAGAGTCTCCAGGATTCATGGAAGCTGCCATCAGGGCTACCCCCAGGCCAAATACTCAGGATGATGAGTTGAGGGAAGCCAGGATAAACTACTTGGGGACCAGAAACTACAATGTGGATGAACTACTCTCTCTCCCCTTTGATGAACTAAATGAACTGGCTGACAAGAAATTGTCCAAGGAGAGGAAGGAGGCAGAGGATGCAGCATTGCTCCTTCAGAAAAAGGATGAAAGGAGAAAGAAAAGACTCTACAAGCATGCTCTTACCCTCTTACCAATTCAGGAAAGTCTTGAGAAAGAGGCTGTGGCAACTGAACAACCTCAGGTAGACAAGGAAGCTGATAGACAAAACATGATTAGCTACCTGAGTGCACAGGTCTCTATCAGGTATCTGTACTTCTTTCCTTAGCATATGAATATGTTGAATTCAAGTATCTTAAGCAGCTGGAGCAATAAGTCATCTAGGAACAAAAGGTTGCTAAGAAAAAACTAAAGGAAGCAGCTGCAAAGTCAAAAGCCATTATCCAAAAGAGCCAAAAGAAATCTGCGACAGACAATGGATGATGAGCTTCTTGAAGTGGTATGGATTTTCCAGAAGGAGGCTTGGTCCAATGTCTCCGGATGAGAGCATTAGAGTGATCAAGCAGAATATTAAAAAGGGAGAGCTTGTTGACTTGCATTCTCCACCAAGTCCAGCTCAACCTGAGGTTGTCAAGGTTGAACCCCTCTAAGACAACACCACCTAGACCTAGGGCTGAATCTCAGCTAACTTCATCTTCTGATCCACAACAGGGTCCTCTTCACTCTCCTTTTGAACCTGTAAGAGAATAGAGCCCAACTGAGAGAGACACAGTAGAACAACTGATCACGAGTTAATATTTTAGTATTTAATTGATCTAAATGCTTGATTTTACATCATGATTATTGTGGAACAAGTTGACTTTGTTTATGTTTTGATTCATAGGTGTTAGAGCTTAAAGTAGCTTAATTGGAAGCAAAAGAAGCAAAACATGAAAGTTGAAGGACTTAAGATGTAAATACCAAAAGAAGGGAAAAAAGGTCAAGAAAGAGACCCGACGTATGATACTCCGGGTTTGGGCGTATCATACGCCGGGCGACGTATGAGGTGCGTATTGGTGGGTGTATTTGACAAAAGGAACAGAAAGTTAGGCGTATGGGTGGCGTATAAGGTGACGTAACATATGCCAGTGGGCGTATGATACGCCGGTGGCCTAACAGCATCCGGATTTTTTGGGTTTTCAAGTTTATTTAAACAAAATCAACCCCAATTCAATCTAGAACTTCTTGGAGACGAAAAGTGATGAACGCTAGGTGATTTTTGGTGTTCCAAGGCTCCCCAAATCATTCACAAACATTCTCCAATTCAAGATCGAAGGAATAATGAAGATGATGCGTGGCTAGGCTTTTTGTGATTGCTTTCTGGAGTACGATTCTTGTCAAGTGAGACAATTGGTATGCTTTGATTAGGTTTTTGTATTGAGCATTGAATTATTTAATGAAACATTATGTTTTGGTTGATTTAAAAGGTTTGCTTATAAATAAAGTTGTTTGCTTGATTATTAGTTTTCGGTTTCCTTGCATCGTAAGCTCACTAAAAAAAGTAGACAATTTGATATAGGTAAATTGGTAACATTGTGAACGAACGAGTCTTAAAAGTTTGTTCCTTTGTTGTCACTTTAATCAAAATCTAAGATCTTAAAGTATTGTTTCTTACAAACCCTAGGTTAAACACACTAATTGTTGATCTTGTAGAATTGGAGACCCAAAAGTGATTGTTTTCTCATTATCCATTAAATTCATTCCAAAGTTTATTGCTTTTTGCACTTGTGTTATTCAATTAATTTAAAGTTCCAATTTTTAATTATAAAGTTTGTGTCTTTAAGTTAATCGAGTCACATAGCTAAACACTTTCCACATATTCCCTTTGGAGACGACCTTACTTACTCTTACACAATAAAGGTAGCTAAGACTGATATAATAAACTGTTTTTGATCGAGTCTCGATAACCAGATCAAAAGGGCGCCATTGTCGGGGAATTAGTGTGCAAAGTATTATTTTTTGTAATTTTTTTAGTTTTATTTTCTTTCTTTTGTTTTGTTTTGTGAGGTGCTATGCTAGGTGTTTTATGTCTTGTAGGCTAATCTCAAGAAGTTAAACCTCACCATGAATCGAGTCTATTATTCATGTACTGGTTGCGGGAGTCCAGTTCACACATGAGATCATTGCCCTGAGTAGTTGCAAAAGTGGGAAGATGCGAGAAGAAAATTATATATGTAGGATGTTTATTATGATGATGTACCATCATCTTATCCGTACTATGAGGCATCTTCTCCATATTATGAAGGATATTATCAGTCAGAGACGAACTACAACTTTGAGCAAAATTTGTATTGCAACAATTATGAACCAAGATAATACAAAGCTCAAGTTATAAGAAAGATCACAATGACTATCATCAAGAATACTCTCAGGCAACATACGTGGATGTTAATAGGCATAATCAAGGAGATTCTAATGGATGCTCGAACCACTCAAATACTTCTCAATGTTATAATCAGAATCAATGTCAGTTTCCATGTCAAAAAGAAGAAAATGTTGATATCCAAAATGTTAAGCATTTTCAATATACTTATTAATCTGAGGAGGAGGAAAAGATTGCTCAATTTGAAATGATGTTGTCCACGATCGATGAAAGTTTATCACAACACCAACTTTCAGATCAACAACGACTCCCACTACCTTAGCATAAAATGTGATGTGCTTTCGATGAAAATCCAGATTGAAGAGTCACTAGAAAATGAGGTAATGGAGGAGGTTGTGGATACTAATACCACACTACTTCCCTCGGTTGTAGAAGACTCAGAGATTGAATCCACCGTGGCTGAGGAAACAGTGGAAGAACTAGTTATGAATCTTTTGGATCAAGACATGAAACTTATTAAAAAACCATAGACTGAGTTAATCAAAGTTTATCCCGACCCTTCTCTTGTACCTATTACTCCAACTTACAAAGTTAAGGAAGAGGATTTAAGGATGAAGAAAAGAAAGGTAACATTGCATGACATGGGACAAGCTATCATGAAGTGGCTTCCTAACAACTTCTCATTTTACATACCAATCATTGGAAAGCAATTATGGTAAGCAATTATGGTACTGGTATGTTAATTACCGAGCGTTTGTTGGAAACTCGCTAGGAAAATATAGGCTTCGACCACCTTAGAGGTCTCAGGCTGAAGACCTAAAACTTAGCGCTTGCTGGAGGCAACCCGAGAACTTTATGGGTGTGTTCACTAGAAACCCTCACGAGATGACAACTCGTCCACTAGAGTCTACCAAGGGGTTTAAAGGCTTGTTGCATACACTAAATGCAACTGTGATTCCTATGAAAGTGAGTTTTATTTCTTTTATTAGTTTGTGTTTCTTTGTTTTGTCTAGTTTAATTTTGTTTTGATAGTTCAATCACGAGACGCAAGCACTGAAGTGTGGGGAGGCACAAGTCGGTTAATGAAGGCTCTCACTAATGATCAGGTTCATGTGCTCTTTCCACTACTTTGGTTTTAAACAATATTATTTCATGCTTTCATTGAAATTGATTGATCATATGTTAGAATATGGCATACTAGTCTCCCTTCGCAATGAATTGTCTTGATTAGCAATAATAGGAATGAAAATAAGAATCTACATTCCTATTTTATGAAAATACCAATTGTGACTACCATACATTGAGGACAATGTATCTCAAGTGTGGGGATGAGGGAACAATTGTAAAATATTGAACCTTTTTGAAAAATAAATCTTCTAATAAGCTTAATTGTGTATGAGACCGAATTTTTTTTTCATACATGGTTAATTATCACTTGTTTGTGCATGTATAGATCCCTTGGCATGCTTGTGTTGAAATTATAGTAAGCCACTCCCATCATGAGTTTTTATAGAAATTTAGGTAGAATTCTTAGGAGGCATAACAAACCAATTATAGATGACATACGTGCTTCACATTTTTAACCCTTTCCCACCATTTCTGTGAGAATTTGAGCCTAATTGAGCAATTCATAGCATATGGTGATTTTCTTTATATTTTTGCAAAATGAGGGAGACCATAATGTGCATTTAAGTTAGAACTTGTGTAATTGATACGTGTCAAGATCATGAACCAATATATACATGAATGTGATAGAGGCATTAGGAATAAACCATTTGTTGAAACTTTTCTTTTGAATTCCATACCTTGATAAATTTACTTTAGACACCATGTTAAGCCCCAACTTGTCGTTTGAATAACCCAACACAATAAGCCTACAAAGCCTTAGCCTTTTATGAAACATAGGGTGATAAAGTCCAATCCATGACTTGTGTAGAATTATATTTTAAGTATTAGTGCAATAATAGTACGTGCGGTTTGAATTTGGAGATATATATATATATATATATATATATATATATATATATATATATATATATATATATATATATAAGAGAAAAAGAAAAAAAGAAAGAAAGAAGAAAAGCTAAATATGAGGTCAAAATGACCAAAATATGAAGCAACAAAGATAGTGTGAAAATTCGGTGATATTATTGTAACTAGTTGATAGAGATTGATAAACAAGACGTCTAGCATGTTAAATTGGATTTCATTCGCCATTATCCACTCTTAAATCCCTTTATATTCCACCTTAAACCTTAGACTAACATTACAACCCATGAAAGACCTCTTGATTTATGTATTATATTGTGTTAATTGATGGCGATATGATTAATATACGAGCTTATGATGAAGATGTTTATTCTTGGTTTGATAGTTCTAGATATACTAGTATATAATCACTAGCCAACAAAAAAACTGAGAGGAGTATTCATTGTGAGGAATGTGAATGCATGAATGTTTAAAGCAAAAGGTGATGTTATGCCAACTAAAGATTCTAAGTTTAAAACATAAGTGGTATTACATGTTAGGTTGTGAATCTTACATGATGAAAGTTAAAACTAAATATTCCTTGGGACCTTAACTTATACAAATTTGTGATAATTTAGCATGTTTCATTAAGTAAGGTTAATTGTGCAAGTAAGTTTGTTTGAGAACAAACAAAAGGTTAAGTGTGGGGATGTGATCACGAGTCAATATTTTAGTGTTTAATTGATCTAAATGCTTGATTTTACATCATGATTATTGTGGAACAAGTTGACTTTGTTTGTGTTTTGATTCATAGGTGTTTGGAGCTTAAAGTAGCTTAATTGGAAGTAAAAGAAGCAAAACATGAACATTGAAGGACTTAAGATGTAAATACCAAAAGAAGGGAAAAAAGAGGTCAAGAAAGAGACCCGGTGTATGATACTACGGGTTTGGGCGTATAATACGCCGGGCGGCGTATGAGGCGGCGTATTGGTGGGCGTATTTAACAAAAGGAACAGAAAGTTGGACGTATGGGCGGCATATCATATGGCAGTGGGCGTATGATACGCCGGTGGCCTAACAACATCCGGATTTTTTGGATTTTCAAGTTTATTTAAACAAAATCAACCCCAATTCGATCTTGAACTTCTTGGAGATGAAAAGTGACGAAACCTATGTGATTTTTGGTGTTCCAAGGCTCCCCAAATCATCCAAAACATTCTCCAATTCAAGATCGAAGGAATAATGAAGATGATGTGTGGCTAGGCTTTTCGTGATTGCTTTTGGGAGTACGATTCTTGTCAAGTGAGACAATTGGTATGCTTTGATTAGGTTTTTGTATTGAACGTTGAATTATTTGATGAAACATTATGTTTTGGTTGATTTAAAAGGTTTGCTTATAAATAAAGTTGTTTGCTTGATTATCTGTTTTTGGTTTCCTTACATCGTGAGCTCATCAAGAAAAGTAGACAATTTGATATAGGTAAATTGGTAACATTGTGAACGAATGAGTCTTAAAAGCTTGTTTCTTTGTTGTCAGTTTAATCAAAATCTAAGATCTTAAATTATTTTTTCTTACAAACCCTAGGTTAAACACACTAATTGTTGATCTTGCAGAATTGGAGATCCGAAAGTGATTGTTTTCTCATTATTTATTTTATTCATTCCAACGTTTATTGCTTTTTGCACTTGTGTAATTCAATTAATTTAAAGTTCCAATTTTTAATTATGAAGTTTGTGTCTTTAAGTTAATCTAGTCACATAGTTAAACACTTTCCACATATTCTCTGTGGAGACGACCTTACTTACCCTTACACAATAAAGGTAGCTAAGACCGATATTGTTTTTAATCGAGTCTCAACAACTAGATCAACAACCTGGTGCTGAAGACGAGTCCTCTCAGTTAAAGACTTCAAAGAAGAAAAAAGGATGGCCATGAAGAGTGTTTCCAAGAAGAAGACCAAGGAATCCATCTCTACCCCTCAGGATGAGTTAGAGCATCCTGAGGTAGTAAGAAGAGGCTACTCAACCAACTCCAACTCAAAGAGGAGCCTCTTGCAACTGGAAGACCCATCTTGTCCTGGATTTTTGCTGCTAATCCAGACAGGTGGTATGTCATCAGAGATCAAGGAGGTCAAGATGTCTATTTTTGGCAAGACATGCTTGATCTTCCTCTACATGATCTCCATGACATGAGAAGATATTATAAGAGTCTAAGGGATCCTGACCAGATGATGAAGAAAGGTATGGTCTTGATCCTAATGAGGACTATCAACATGTGAATAACTTCTCTGTTTATGGTAGCATTAGCCTAAGGGGAGTTTGTAAGGTTATATTAGAAGGTTGATGCAACCAAAGAAGCCAAAGCAACCAAGTTGCTTCCTACATGCATGAACTGATGTACAAGATAAAAGTTGCCTCAGAAGTTTTACACTCATCACAAAAATTATTCTAAGTGTAAAATATTCTGAAGCCAAAGACCAAATCTTCCAAAGCCAAAGATGAAGTCTTTCGAAGCTTCAAAGACAAAATCTTACAAAGCCAATGAAGTGAAGACTGATTTCTTCCGAAAACAGAAAGGACATGCTTTCTCTAATCTACTTTTACATAAAGCTGACTTACTTTCTGCTGCAACTCTGAAGACTCACCAACTTATACAAGTTGGTGAAAAGGTCCATGCTTTAGTAAACTGTAGATTATGGTCTTGAGTCTGTAACTTCTTACTTTGTACCTTTTATCCTTTTATAATATATTAGGATGTGATCTATGGCATGTCATTGTCACTAGTCAAAAGGCAATTTGTCTTTTGACTTTACATTGATCTTGTTGTCTAGATTAATGTTTCCAGCTGGCCTTCAAAGTATGGCCGGCTATAGGATGTTGTATAAAGTATCTCAAGTCTTTGTATTTCTTTTTATGCTTTGTAACACTTGTAAAAGAACTTGAGAGCAATATACAAAATTTTTGAAAACCATACTTATCTTGTTGTTGTTCTTAGTTCTGTCTTATTTACTTGTGTTCTAAGTATCATTTACATAAACCGAGTTCCCTATTTGATCTGTTAAGTGTTCTAACACTCTCCTCATTGTGAGACTGATTGTATTGACCATCCCTTTAACCGGTCCTGCAATAATCATTGACTCAATCATCATATTCAATCCTAGTTGAGTCACATCAACTGAGATTCTTATCTCGAACCCGATCAATCGGTATCAGAGCCTCAGCTCTTGAATTCTTCTCAAAATCAGTGCAGATCTTGGATGAAAATCAATTGAACTAGTGATTGAGCTGTTTATTAGCAAGTTTTATATTTCTAATAAGCATTCATACTGAAAATGCTTGAAGCTTCATCAACCATCACTATTCTTCTAATTGGCAAACACAAGAACATTGTTCGATTGTTGATTCTCAATAAAAATTTGACAAAAACCTCTCAAAATCACAAAATATTGACCAAAATCGATCTAAAATCAACTTAACAGTGGACTATTCATCAAATCAACCTAAAATCAACTATACTGCTACTGCTGTTCACCGATTCTAGACAAGAAAATCTTGATATTGGACTGTTTGAACATTTTGGACATATAAAAAATCAACTTAATCAATATTCAAACCATCTAAAATCAAGTTTATTCTAATGGATTCTGTTAACTTTTATGAACTTGGTCATGCATCTAAACCTCTAATGCTTAAATGAAAGTCTGAGTTTAAGCGGTGGAAAATAAGGTTTAGAAATTACATTACAGGTGTGGATCCCAACTACTGGATATCCATTTGCAAAGGACCTTACATTCCTGTCTCTCTCAGTGCTGATCAAGCTGCTCAGTACAGAACTATTAGAATTCCCATCGAGGATCCTAATCTAAATCTTGATGATGAGAAATACAAGAAAGTCAAGATTGATCTCTAAGCCTACTCCATTCTAACTCAGGCTTTGAAAATGGATGTCCTCAAAAGACTAGAGAAATATGGAAAAACCAAAGGTGTCTGGGATGCACTGCAGATTATGTGTGAAGGAAGCAGTGAGGTGACAGAAATAAACAAAGACAAACTGGTGTACCAATATGAAACCTTTCATCATACCAAGGGTGAATCAATCTCCAAGCAGCTACATCATTTTGTACAGTTGGTGAATGATCTGGAAATCATAAGGGTTACATATAAAGAGAAGGAAATGAATAAGAAGATGTTGCACAGTCTGCCAGAAAACTGGAAGCAGATTGTTACAATGCTGAAGAACACTCTTGACTTGGAGAGCACCAGCTTAGACATCATGATTTCTAAGATTGAAGCTCTTGAGTTAGATGAGAGGAGCAAAAATCTTAGTGGACCTCAAGTAATTGAGGCATATAAGTTTCCATCAGAAACTCATTCTGTTGAAAATGCCTTTGTGACAAAGGAAGATGATTTTCCATCTTCCAAAGATCAAGCAAGAAAAATTGGATTCATTGCTACTTCACAACAAAACAAGCAATCATCTTCAACTCCATCTACTGCAACACCCATATGCATGCCTAGTGATCAAAGATCTAAAGAGCAAAAGGCAACTTACAATGCCTTTGTTGCTAGTTTTAAGGCATATCTGGGAGGAAGACATACTTTAGCACATCTGATTCAAGAAGATCTGGAAGAAATGGATCCAGGTGATGTTGAAGAAATGGACTTGCAATGGCAGATGGCCATGATTGCAATAAGAGCCAAAAAATTCTTCCAAAAAGGGATGAAGCTGAGTCTGAATGAGAACACAAAACTTGGATATGACAAATCCAAGGTAAAGTGTTTTAATCATGCTGTGACTGGCCATTTCTCTAGGTAATGAAATGCTCCCAGAAGAAGTATCAACAATTACCAAAGAACTTCACATGGTCAACGATCATCTCAATCCAATTCAAGCTTTCAATTAAGCAATCAATACCAGTATCAACATCAAAATCCGCATCAACAAACTCATCACAATCTTCCTCATCAAGGTCAGGGAAGTAACCAATGAACCTCTAGGGATACAGAGAGCATAATCACAAGTTGGCTCTTAAAATCAAAGAAGAAAAAGTTAAATTTGAAATGTTAAAACAAAAGATGAAAATTTTTGAATTAAAATCAAATCAGTTTTTCAGATATTGAAAAACTCTATGGTGAAAAGTACGCTCTAGTAGCTGAGAATGAGAAGTTAACTGAATTGTTAACAAAAACCAAAGCTGAGTAATCAGCTACAGAAGTGAAACTTGAAAAGTTTCAATTCTTGTAAGGCCCCATCCCCGGGACTCCTACAGTTGGTCATTCATAGTGTAAAACGTCTATAACATTTGCAGTGGAAATATATCTTTTCATTAATAATTAAAATTTTGTTAAATCATCACATCATTTGTTTACATCCTAAAAATTGTATTAACACAATAACATTCTCAAAAATGTCGATGCCAGACTCGAATCATTCCCAGTAGCTTATGCATCCATGCCCGTACCTCCTCAGCATCGAGCATTACCTGCCAACTATTACTCATACAAAAAGTCAGTGATGCTAAGTGAGTTTTAGTTTTATAATAAAATATTTTACTTTTCTTTAAAACATTTCCTTTACTTTTGTACGTGATCATACATCATACATACATCTTGATAATAATTGTTATTATCTTTCATCAACGTTCATCATCGTTCTTTTTCATACATTAGTTAGTTAACATCTTTCACTTTCATATAGGTCCAGCCATATGCTAAACCCCCAATATTTTGCATGAAGCTGGTACTGTGCCGAGGCTTATAAATAAACCCCCAAACATTATGCACGAAGCTGACACAGTACCGGGGTAAAGAGACAATGACCCCATCGCATTTGGTCAATCTCAAGGATTGGACCCCTGAAGCATATCCTCATGGGCTTGCTAAGCCGCACCTCAGTTGCGTTAATGACAACATGGTTATGCCCCTCCATTCTTTTTGCTTGCAAGACTTTCATTCATTCATTACGTTCCACTTTTCATCATCGTTATCTTTCACTTTCATTACATAATACTTTACGTTCATATACATATCATACCACGCAAAGTCATATCTTAAACATATCGTTCTAAAAACCATTTAACGTGAAAAGATAACACAATACATAAATAGCATACCATGCGAAAACTTAATCACACGACATCATCATCTCACGCGAGAGATAGCTTTTCACGCGAGTACCTTACCACATTCAAATCCTACACATCCCATCATCACAGTTGCATGAAAACATACATATCACACGAGAACATACATATCACGCGAGAACTTCCTATCGCGCGAGAATTTCCTATCGCGCGAGAATTTCCTATCGTGTGAGAACTACCTGTCGCGCGAGAACTACCTGTCGTGCGAGAACTACCAGATTCAAGTTTCGTACTGTACACCAAACGGCTCACGCGAAAACTACGGGTTCCCGCCCAAACATAACTTATCACATCTAAGGCTGTTCTAACATGCTTAGCACCATAAACAACATCATCACAAGCATTAACAAGTATTTTAGTATGCATAATAGCCCCAAAACGTAAAAACTTGCATAAAAAGGGGACTAGGAACTCACCTCTTGAAGTTCTAGCACAAACACAACCTTCTCAAAGCCTTTACCAAGAGAAAACTACATAACCATGAATTACATTCATCAATAATCCATTCTTAGTACATAACATGAGTTACTACATGAGTTACATACCTTAAACACTTCGTTTCTTCACTTTCTCTCTCTATGCTGCCGTTTTTTCTCTCTAACAGCAGCACTTCTCGCTCGAAAATGGGGTCAAACTGGGAGTTCTCAGCTATTTATACCTAGCTCCCACTTTTCGCATAAGTTCTAAAGTGAGAAGTTTTCTTCACTCGAGAACTTTGTTCTGCCTTTGTTTTTCTTAAAATTTTCGGGCGTTTTAAGTCCACCTCCCTTATTTAGCTTTCGTCCTCGAAACCTATCAGCTCTCGAACAACTACGAATAATGCTGTCTCATCTCTTCCTCGGTCTCCCATGTAGACTCGGATCCCTTTTGGTGTCTCCACTCTATTCTCACAAGCGGAACCACTTTCTTCCTTAGCCTCTTCTCCTTCCTATTAATGATTCGAAAGGGCCCTATATACCTTGGGCTTAACTTTCCCCACTTCTTGAACTGGATGATCTCTTTCCAAGGCGAGACCTTCAACATAACTGTATCACCTACCTTGAATTTGATTTGTCTACGTCACCTGTCGGCATTTGACTTCTGTCTTTCCTTTGCTGCCTTCATAAAGGCCTTGATCTTTTCCACCTTTTAGGTCATAGCCTTAATCACCTTAATGCTCCCAACTCCTTCTGCCCAATCTTGCCCCAACACACGGGCGTTCTACACCTTCTACCGTATAGCATCTCATAAGGGGGCATACCAATAATGGCATGATAACTATTGTTATATGAGAACTCAAAAAAAGGTAATGTTCATCCTAACTTTCTCCAAAATCAATGATACAGGCCTGGAGCATATCCTCTAGTGTCTGAATGGTTCTCTCTGACTGACCATCTGTTTGAGGATGGTAAGCCGTACTAATGTGTAACCTCCTCCCCATCGCATTATGAAATCTCTTCCAAAACTTTGATGTAAACCTAGTGTCACACTCAAACATGATAGACACTGGCACACCATGACAAGTCACAATCTCCTAGATGAATAGATCCGCCAACCTCTCAAATGAATATGTCTCGCGGATCAGAAAAAAGTGAGCACTCTTCATTAGATGGTCTATTATCACCCATAAGGCATCGTACCCCCTTGCCGTACGCAGTAACTTCGTAATGAAATCCATGGTGATATGCTCCCATTTCCACTCGGGTATATCCAAAGGTTGGATCTTCCCATATGGTTTCTGATGCTCCTTCACTTGTAGACAAGTAAGGCACTTACTCACATACTCCACTACGTCACGCTTCATTCCCGGCCATCAATAATCCTTCTTCATATCCTGATACATTTTCATAGCACCAAGATGAATTGAGTATCGAGTCTTATGAGCCTCATCCATGATCTTCCCATGTAGATCTCTGTAACATTGAATGCACATCCGCCCTGATCGGGTCTTGACTCCAAGGGTGTTCTCCCTCAATGCTTCATCCTAAAACTCCTTGACCTGTTTCATCACATTGAAGGCCACGACCAACTGATAAGCCTTCACCCGGATGGTAGTGGATCTCATAATCATAATCCTTGATAAGCTCCAACCATCTCCTTTGCCTCATATTGAGATCCTTTTGCTTGAAGAAATACTTCAAGCTCTTGTGATCAGTGAAGATAAGGCATTTCGTCTCGTACAAGTAGTGCCTCCAAATCTTCAATGCAAAGACCAAAACCGCCAATTCTAAGTTGTGAGAAGGGTAGTTAGCCTCATGGATCTTCAACTGCCGGGACGCATAGGCTATAAGTCTCCCTCGTTGCATCAATACGCAACCCAATCCTGAATAACAAGCATCTGAATAGACCACCAAGTCTTCGCTCCCTTCGGGCAACGTCCAGACATAAGCTTGAGTCAATCTCGTCTTTAGCTCTTCGAAAGGATTCTCCTGCTCTACACCCCATATAAACTTCGCATCCTTATGGGTCAACTTAGTCAATGGTGAAGCTATCTTGGAGAAGTCTTGAATGAACCTTTTGTAGTAGCCCGCCAGACCCAAGAAACTACGAATATGGGATGGCGTCTTTGGAGACTTCTATTGCATCACCACCTCAACCTTTGCTGAGTCTACCATGATCCCTTCCGGGTTGACCACATGACCCAAAAACTGAACCACACGCAACTAGAATGCGCATTTGGAGAACTTGAAATACAGCTTCACCCTTCTAAACGTCTCCAGCACCTCCCGAATATGACTAGCATGCTCTTCTTCACTCTTCGAATAAATCAGGATATCATCGATAAACACAATCACTAATTTATCTAGCATAGGCCGACACATCCGATTCATCAAATCCATAAAAGCAGCTGGCGTGTTGGTTAATCCAAAGGACATCATGAGAAGCTCGTAGTGTTCATAACTCGTACAAATAACTATTTTAGGAATATCCTGCTCCTTCACCTTCAGTTGGTGGTAACCAGATCGGAGGTCTATCCTCGAGAACCAACTGGCACCCTGGAGCTGATCGAACAAGTCATCAATCCTTGGTAACGGATACTGGTTCTTCACAGTCAACTTGTTCAGCACGCGGTAGTTGATGCACATCCTCGTGCTACCATCCTTCTTCTTCACAAACAACACCGGAGCACCCCACGGAGAGATACTTGACCGAATACAACCCTTGTTCAGAAAATCTTGCAACTGAGTCATCAACTCTATCAATTCTGAAGGAGCTAGGCGATATGGTGTCTCGGCAACAGGTTGAGTTTCTGGTATCAAATTAATCTGGGACTCAATCCCTCAGTCAGGTGGCACACCTGATAGATCTTCCGGGAATACGTTAGGGAAGTCACACAAGACTGGTACATCTGACAATCATTGTAGTGATGTATCCACATCCTTCACATAGGCCAGATAGGCTGCACATCCACGCCTCATACACTTCTCCGCCACAACCATCAAAATTACTTCTGGAACCGTATGAATTCTATCGCCATAAATAGTCACCGAACTTCCATCGGGCATGGTCAATCGAATCGTCTTCTTGTGACATACGATATTGGCCTCATAGGCTCCTAACCAATCCTTTCCTAGGACTACATCAAATCCACCTAAGGGCATCACGAACAACCTAGCAGAGAATCTATGGCCTTCCAACTCTATGTCATAATCCTCTACCATATCAAAAATCCTAGTAGACTTACCGATGGTAGTTTTTACATCAAAGGGATCATCAATCTTTCTACTCCTAGCAGGCAACTTATCATTGAATGCAGAAGAGATAAAGCTCCTACCAGCACCATAATCAAATAATACAGAAGCACCAACGTCTTTAACAAGAAATGTACCTGATACAACATCGGGGTCGACTTTGGCTTCCTCTCGGGTCATGGTAAATGACCTGGCTTTAGTCCTCTACCCGTCCTTCTCCTTCTCAATCCCCTTCCTAGCCCAAGAGCTCTCAGCCCTTGGCTTCTTACAGTCCCTGCTCAAAAGCCCTACCTCACCGCAATTATAACACTTCACTCCCCCACAATCTCTCGCCCTGTGGTCCTCCTTCCCACACTCAAGTAGAGATTTGATCCCCACTTACATTCTCCTGCATGCTCCTTCCCGCACTT
The DNA here is from genome assembly GCA_025506505.1 of Flaveria sonorensis. Taxonomy (NCBI): domain Eukaryota; kingdom Viridiplantae; phylum Streptophyta; class Magnoliopsida; order Asterales; family Asteraceae; genus Flaveria; species Flaveria sonorensis. The sequence continues at coordinate 10,324,285 of CM046431.1, read as the reverse complement.
CTTGCATGCCTTCTCTCCCCCTGTTAATGTCTTTTGATCATCAACCCTCATCCTTTTACCTCTAGCCACAAAACCATCATTGTTATACCACTTCCCATTCACATTCTTGTCATTGCCCCACTTATTCTTCACATCCACCACAGCCACCACCTCTCGCTCGTCATACAGTCTCCCTGCCAGATCTACCACCGACCTAAACATGCCCGGTCGGGTGGCAATCAGGTGTCTGTATATCCACTGGCAGACCTTAAATGTATCTCTTGATCTTCCGTGACATAGGTATCACCTGCTCTGGCACCAGCCTCACCATCTTATTGAACATCAGCGTGTATTACTGGTATGTCATAGTTCTCGCCTCCAACTGTAGGAACTCCCTCTTAATCTTATCCAACTCCCTATGAGGACAAAACTCCTCGATCACCAACCTCTTCAGTTCACTCCATCTCATCCTCCCAATCGCCATGCTACCCTCGGCCTGGACTATGTTGTCCCACCAGCATAGGGCCAAATCCATAAATAAGTGGGCATCAAACTTCACCTTCTGATCATCCCTACACTCACTGATATCCAACACTACCTCCATCTCTCTTACCCATCGGTGAGCAGCAACAACATTCCCATTCCTATCGAAAGTCAGGGGCTAGCATCTCTGGAATGCCCCATAGTTGCACCCCCTCGTAGTTTCCTACACATCTTCCTCCTTCTCATCATCACTTGAAACAACTATCTCCGTCTCTGGTTGCTCCCTTTCTCGTGAACATCCTTCTTCGCCCCCTCGCCCAGCGACATTCTTCTTATCCTTCCTCTCGTCTTCCCTCATCGCCCTAATAACCTCAATCACCACAGACGGCAGAATTGTCTGCATGACTTGATAAACCTCCTCAACTACAGCCTCCTTTACTGAGGCCCTTATATTAGTGCTCTCATCCCCACCTTCCTAGTGATGAAGCTCAGGCTTTTCAGGAGCCGTCTAGGTAGTTTTAGCCCTGTTCCTCGTGACAAGCGGTCCAGCACCACATCCACTATGACCTCCACCTTGAGAAGCCTTCAAAGACCTTCCACCAACCATCTCTTAAGTACTATAAGATCTAAACACCAACATGGTCATTCAAGGTAATGGCTCAGATTATGTCAATTATAGTAAGTCCCTAATTATAGTGGCTAGTTATAATTAGCCACTTACTTTACTCTTCATCCCCAAGCATTTCCTATCTTATAGTGATGAAGATAGGAAATGACTTGATAAACCTCCTCAACTACAGCCTCCTTTACTGAGGCCCTTATATTAGTGCTCTCATCCCCACCTTCCTAGTGATGAAGCTCAGGCTTTTCAGGAGCCGTCTAGGTAGTTTTAGCCCTGTTCCTCGTGACAAGCGGTCCAGCACCACATCCACTATGACCTCCACCTTGAGAAGCCTTCAAAGACCTTCCACCAACCATCTCTTAAGTACTATAAGATCCAAACACCAACATGGTCATTCAAGGTAATGGCTCAGATTATGTCAATTATAGTAAGTCTCTAATTATAGTGGCTAGTTATAATTAGCCACTTACTTTACTCTTCATCCCCAAGCATTTCCTATCTTGAATACGTCAGTTTCCAAATCTACTAAGAGCACATAATTCACATAGCACGCGCACATAATCCCTTTTCCATTAATTTACATAAAACGTTTACCTGAAGGCATGTAGCTACTAGGACTGGCATCCCTTTCCTTTTCATCCCATTCTCAGTTTAAGTTTAGGTTTTTGAAAATAATTTACCCAATTCTCTTAAACTTTGGCTCTGATACCAACTTGTAAGGCCCCATCCCAGGGACGCCTACAGTTGGTCATTCATAGAGTAAAACGTCTAAAGTATAACATTTGCAGTGGAAATATATCTTTTCATTAATAATTAAAATTTTGTCAAATCATCAAATCATTTGTTTACATCCCAAAAATTGTATTAACACAATAACATTCCAAAAAATGTGGATGCCAGACTCGAATCATTCACAGTAGCTTATGCATCCATGCCCGCACCTCCTCAGCACCAACCATTACCTACCAACTATTATGCATACAAAAAGTCAGCGACACTGGGTGAGTTCTAGTTTTATAATAAAATATTTTACTTTTGTTAAAACATTTCCTTTACTTTCGTACATGATCATACATCATACATACATCTTGATAATAATTTTTATTATCTTTCATCATCGTTCATCACTGTTCTTTTTCGTACATTCATTAATTAACATCTTTCACTTTCATATAGGTCCTGCCATATGCTATACCCCTAATATTATGTATGAAGCTGGTACTGTGCCGAACCTTATAAATGAACCCCCAAACATTATGCATGAAGCTGACACAGTACCGGGGTAAAGCGACAGTGATCCCATCATATTTGTTCAATCTCAAGGATTGTACCCCTGAAGCGCATCCTCATGGGCTAGCTAAGCCGCACCTCAGTTGAGCTAACGACAACATGGTCGTGCACCTCCATTCTTTTTTCTTGTAAGACTTTCATTCATTCATTACGTTCCACTTTTATCATCGTTATCTTTCACTTTCATTACATAATACTTTACGTACATATACATATCATACCACGCAAATTCATATCATAAACATATCGTTTTAAAAACCGTTTAACGTGAAAAGATAACACAACACATAAACATCATACCATGCGAAAACTTAATGACACGACATCATCATCTTGCGCGAGACCTGGCCTTTCATGTGAGTACCTTACCACATTCAAATCCTGCACATCCCATGATGATCTAGTACATGTTGGACTCACTATAGTTGTTAGGATTATTCTGTTATGTATGTAATAGGTTGGATGTTAGTTTATTTCCTTGTAATTTGCATTTTTATAGTTTCTATGACCCAGTGAAACTACGGGCAAAACTACAGTTTCGCTCGTAGTTAGCTGTCCTAGGTCACCTGGCGAAACTGTAGTTCACTGCCGGGAGAATCTAGTTATTGGTCAAGACAGTTTCGCTAGCCAGCCGAACTGTCAGCGAATCTATCATTGCTTACATATTGTCATGTTTTTATCTTTGTAAGAAAGTTTTTGTAAAACCCTAATATTGAAATATCTTTGTTGCAACGGTGTGTGTCAGCTGGAAGTTCATTTATCATTATTTTTGAGCCACTGATTGATTATTATTGCTTAGATTCTCAAATTGTTCATTATATTATTGATATTATGGTGTTGATTCAGTGGGAATTCCTTGTTTACACATCAATTGCACTGTTATATCGATCAGAAGGACCAACAATATGGTATCAGAGCCATTGTGTTCTTGATTGATTGTTTTTTTTAGTATTTTCGAACAAAGTTACTGTTCTATTCCTTATTGATCTGTTTTGCTTGTTTCTTACATGGATATTGATTGAGGCTTGTGCGTTTTGGGTGTGGAAAGCTATAGAAATCATCAGATCACAAATCCATTGAGATTTGGATGAGTTTGGATTGATTTTGTACTGAAAAAGGTTTTCTGATTCGTCGGGCGAATTTAGATATCTTCCAGCGAAACTGCCACTTGTTTCAGCGAATTTACAAAATTCGTGGTGTTTGGTTCTGGTTTCTTTGTTTCAGCGAAAGTAGCTCTTTTGAACGAAAGTTCAACTTCCTTGATTGCCATAGCAAGCGAAAGTGCTGCCGAAATTATCTGAGAATGAAAGTTCTACTAGTCTCAGCGAAACTATCGCAGAAACTAGAGTTTCCGAGCACTAATTCGAGCAAAACTGCTCTTTGCTGCAAGCGAATCTACCAACGAAGTTGTCAGCGAATTTAGCAGCGAACTAACCAGTGAATCTATATTTTTCATAAAAATTAATATTGTATAAAGAATGACATCCGCCAATATCACCATTTCTGACTTGGAGAGTGTTGCTCCCAATAGGCCACCAAGGCTTATAAATGGTGATAATTTTGAGGACAAGAAACTATGTTTAAAAGCCTTCTTTTACTACACTGATCATAATCAATGGGAACCAATAGTAAATGGTCCACACACTCCAACTATCACTATTGGTCAAGTTACCTCCCCAAACACTGATCCATCTACCTTTACCGAAAGAGATCTCAAGCTAATCGATCGTGATTAGAAAGCTTTTGGACCTTTAACGATATGTTTATCTCATGATATCTATGCAGGACCGGGTAAGGGTACTTAACACTTAGTTTCACACTGAGGAGAGATCTTAGATCACTTAACAATTCAAATAAGGAACTGGTAACTAGAGACAGATGATGATAAGAACACAAGTAAAATAAAGAGACAGAACTAATAACATCACAAGAACACAAGATTGGTTTTCAAGGATGTTGTATATTGATCTCAAGCTCTTTTACAAGTGTTACAAAGCATTGAGAAATTACAAGGACTTGAGAAACTTTTATACTACAACCTACAACCATCACTTACATGTAAAGACAGTTGGGATTTGACTAATCTAGTCAACAAGATCAATCTACAGTCAAAAAGCAGATTGCCTTTTGACTAGTGACTATGACATGCCATAGCTCACTGACTTTTCCTAATACAAAAAGTCTACAGAAACAAGTAAGGTAAGTTACAGACAAAGACCATTCCTACTTTTTGATAAAGCATGGAAGTTTCACCAACTTGTGTAAAGTAGGTGAACCGCCAGAGCAGGCAGCGAAGAGTGTGTTAGCTTTATCAAAAGTTGATTCAGAGAAAGCATATTTTCTTTGTCCTCTGAAGAAATCAGTCTTCACAGCTTCGGAAGACTTTGTCTATGAAGCTTCAGAAGATTTCATCTTTGGCTTCTGAAGATGCTGGTCTTTGGCTTTGGAAGATTTCACACTTAGAATATTTTTCTGTTTGAGTGTGAAACTTTCAAAGTAACTCCTTCTGAACTGTTAGCTTCGAAAGATCTTACACTTGGACACATTTAAGAGTGTAAGACTTCCAAAGCTAGTTCATCTTTGTTACTTAGTGCATACATGGAAGACTTGGTTGTTCTGGCTTGTTGGTTGTATCAGCCTCATAATCTTCAGATGATCCAAGAGAAACTGGATCCAATGAGTGTGTGACATCATTCATGTTGTCTTCAATGGAGTGGTTATCAGCATCAAGAAATTCTTGATCACTGTCACCACCTCTAGTTCTTCCTGCATTAGAAGTTCCTTCTCTTGAATTCTGAGCCTGTGAGCTAGAATTTGAAGGCAATTCAGTTGAATCAGTAGTATTTGTCATGCTTATGCTAATAGGTGCCTCAATTACATTGCTAGTCACCACTGGAGCTGAAGTAGTCTTCTTGGTTAGTCTTCTTAGCTTAAATCTTAGATCAAGATCTTTTGTTGATCTGTTATCTGTAGATCCTAAAACATTCTCACAAGACTTGTTAAAACAATTGGTAACTAAATCAAGATCAAACAGCCAATCCGGACCAGAACCTTTCGCATAGGGTGCGTGGTCATTAAAAGTCACATTAGCTGACTCCTCAATGATTGTATACTCTATAAGCCTTAGCTTGAGAAGAGTATCCAACAAAGTGTCCATATTCTCAGCAAACTTGGCTATTTGATCTTTGGTATTCAAGATTGTGCAAGGACATCCAAATGTTTTGAGAAAACCAATGAATGGTCTCCTTTTGTGCCACAGTTCATAAGGAGTCTTACCATGTGTCTTAACCACTAAAACTCTGTTCTCCATATAGCAGGCTGTTGACAGCCTCTGCCCAGAAAGTGATAGGTAGTTTAGTGTCAGACAACATGGTTCTAGCAGCTTCAATAAGTGTCCTGTTTCTCCTCTCAGCAACACCATTTTGCTGAGAAGTCCTGGGAGCAATATATTGTCTTGAAATACCATTTTCATCACAAAATGTATCAAGGATTTGGTTTTTAAATTCAGTTCCTTGATCACATCTTATGGTCTTGACCTTGTGATCAGATTGATTCTCAATTTTCAGAATGAAGTTCTTTAAGATTTCAGGGGTTTCATCCTTAGTTCTAAGGAAAAACACCCAAATGAATCCTGTGAAATCATCTGTGATCACTAAACAGTAAGAGGTCCTTCCTAGACTCATTACACTGGTGGGGCCAAACAGATCCATATGTAACAAGTGTAGGGGAGTAGTGATAGAGTTCATTTCCTTTGGCTTGTGAGACACTTTGTGTTGCTTCCCTTTCAGGCATACAACATAGTGGTCATCACTTGTAAACTCTTTCTTTGGCATTCCAGTTACCAAATCATTCTTAATCAATTTATTCATGTTTATAAAGTATACATGGCACATTCTTTTATGCCAAAGAAAAGACTCATCACTATTTGCTTTAGACAGAAAGCAAGAAACTTCTCCAGAGGGAGATGTTTTCTACAGATCCATCTTTACATGTTCCCTTTCCTGGGGGCTCTGAGCAGAATATGCTCTTGAGGAATATTAACCCCGAGCTTGAGAACAATGCACTCATGCTCAGTAAAGAGCATGTGATGTTTTTGGTCACAAAATTAGGACACACTCAGAAGATTGTATCCAAGCTCCTTGACAAAGTTTACCTTCTCAATGCTGAGCTTACTATTTATAACCTTGCCCCTGCCAAGAATATACCTCCTGCATCTCCTCCAAAAGCAATTGGTCCTCCATCAAATCTTTCAAGGTTTTGAAGTAAGGACTCATTGCCTGTCATGTGCCTGGAGCAGCCACTATCAATGATCCACACATTTCTGTTTGCCTTTGGCTGTCCCTGCACAAAAGGAGATGATTTAGTTACATTTGGAAACCCACGCCTCATTGGTCTTGGGCTTGTTAAAATGAGTTAAAGGCAATGAAACAGTAAGTGATCCTATGTTCAGGCTCTGAGGATCATTTGATATTGTTGATGAAGAATCTTCAGTCACATGGTCTTCCTTCATCTTCCACACAACCTTTGGAAAATTTGGCTTGACCTTCAAAGCTTCGGAAGCTTTTGCAGCTTCAGAAGATTTGGAGACTGGACCTTCGGAAGATCTTGCTTTCACTGTAGCAAGCTTCAGTACTTCGGAAGCATTCCTTTCTTCCGAGACCAAATTTTCTTCCGAAAGCAATTTTTCACTTGCCTTCTTCTTCATTTTGGAGCTTCCGAAGGAAACAGATTTTCCTTCTGAAGCTTTCTTTTCTTTCTTCTTTCCAGAAGCCATTTCTTTGACCATGTGGATAGTACTTTTAGGATTGTAGAAGCAATCCTTAGCCAGATGAGAAGTACTACCACACATGATCCAATCCATTTGCTTCCTTCTGGGAATCTTCTTCTAAGAGCAAGACTGGACTTGAACACTTTCTTTCTCCAGCTTCTTCTTCATAGATGATGCAACAATTTTCTTAGAGAGAGAATTGCTTGTGGAGGAGGATGGTTCAGACTACGTAGCAGTGGTACACAGCAATTCATCCTTCTCTTTGCTGGTATGAGTTGGAATTGTACTAAAACTCCTGGTACTAGAGTTTGTAGTTGATTCCTCAACCTTTACCACTTCAAACCCTGCAGAGATGAACACTTGTTTCTGCTTGGGGGCAAAAGTGGCCTTGATCTCTTGAGCCTTCTTTGATCTTCTCTTTGCTCTTCTGATCAAGTTCATCCTCTTTGTCTTTGTCATACCAGCCTTCTTACTCTCCTCAGGAGCATGGTGACCCTTTTTGGATTGACTCTTTTAACTCATTTCAGAATCATCCCTCACCATCTCCTCTTCATCCTCTTCAACACTATGGTCTATGAGGGAAAGCTTATCTTTACCAGTTCCACACCTTGGAGATCTTACAGATAATAGAGTGTGTGGAGGAGCTATCTCATAAGATCCCAGTTCCTGCTTATTCTGATAACAAACTTTTGCATGTAGAGATGAGGATATTATGTTTTGAAGGTCTTTTCTTCAAGAACACATTTTTCTGCCCTGGCTTTGCTGATCACAAGCTCAGCCTGGCATTCAGTCAACTTAGTAACAAGATCTTTTATTTGAGTCTTGTAGTTTGTTTGCTCATGTTTAAGAGTTGAAATTGTTTTCTCTAGATCTTCTATTTTAAGCTTATAATCATTTTCAGCTCTCTTAAAATTAGCTTTTAAAATGTTTAAAGACTCAATATCAGATCTTATTTCTAAGTTGTAGGACCTGTATCTGTTTACTTTAGCAATACATTCAGGAGAGCAAAGATGTTCTAATACCTTGGCTTCATCATGGTCAGCCATGAGTGCTTGATTCGAAGAAGCATCTTCAGCTTGGAAGCTCCAGTCAAAGCCTCCTTTTTCAACAGCAATTGCAGCTTACTGTCTTGGCTTCTCATTCTGGTGCCCACCTTCAGTGTAGTTTGGCCTGGATGATGCTTGGCCACCATTTGACTTAGGTGCCTTGCATTCACTTTGCTTTTGTCCAGCCCAAACTTGCCACTGGCTGCATTGCTAGGAAACCTTCTCCCAGTCCTCTTGTAAAACTTCTGGGCTCTGTGAGTGAGAAGAGCCATCTGCTAGACTATCTCCATATATTCTAGATCATCTGGATGAATACAGTCTAGGTCTTCAAGAGTGAAGAGAAAGTTGCCTGAACTTTCATCAGTAGAGACAAAGGCTTGAGAGGAACTTGTCTCTTAGAAGGGACTTCCTTGGATGTAGCTCTCTCTGGGTGTCTCTAGGAAGGTGAAGAAAGGACCCTTTTGTGAAGTTTCAGGGTAGCAGATAAGATGATGTTGTGGTTCTCTGCTATCCTTTTCACCCACATGAAGGGCTGAACTCTGGTGAGTATTGGAGTTACCAGATGAATTTCGCATGTTCTTCTCCATCTGGTATCCACTGAGTATCCCATACAACTCAGTGAGAGTAAGGGTCTTAAGGTTTTCAGTCCTCTTAATGACCACACAGTAGTATGTCCATTGTCTGGGAAGAGAGGACATGAACTTCCTAACAATAACCCTGTTCTCAATAGTTACTCCAACATTAGCCAGAGTATCCATAATCTCAACATACCTGAAGTATTTGAGTCATAGTTTCACCTGTATTGAAGGTGAAGTTTTCAAACTGCTGCTTTAGGAGGTCCTTATTGTTTTCCTTGGCTTCATTGGACCCCTCATACATCAGTTTTAGTGCATCCTATAGCTGTTTAGCGGTCTTGCACTTCTTGAAACCTCTGTAGATGGAGTTTGGAAGAGCAGTTTGGAGGGTTTTCATGGCTTTCTGATCAATATCAATCCTTTTCCAGTCTTCATCAGAAAATTCAGTCCTCTCCTTTGGTATCATGCCACCACCAGCAATAGCTGAAGAGGTGCATGGTATATGAGGTCCATTGACAACAGACTCCCACATCCTGGAATCTTGAGACTTGATGAAGCCTTCCATTCTTTGGCACCAAGTGTCAAAATCCTCAGGAGTGATCAGTGGGGACTTTGACATAGTTATAGTTTCCATATCAGCCTTAGAGATAGCTGCCATTTAAAGAGTTAAATGATGTGTGAAGCTAAGAGGATTAAAGATGGTGAGATCTTACAATCAAGACCCTGGAATGCTCTGATACCAATTGCAGGACCAGGTAAGGGTACTTAACACTTAGTTTCGCACTGAGGAAAGATCTTAGATCACTTAACAATTCAAATAGGGAACTGGTAACTAGAGACAGATGATGCTAAGAACACAAGTAAATTAAAGAGATAGAACTAAGAACAACACAAGAACACAAGATTGGTTTTCAAGGATGTTGTATATTGATCTCAAGTTCTTTTACAAGTGTTACAAAGCAGTGAGAAATTACAAGAACCTGAGAAACTTTTATACTACAACCTACAACCGTCACTTACATGTAAAGACAATTAGGATTTGACTACTATGACATGCCATAGCTCAGTGACTTTTCCTAATACAAAAAGCCTACAGAAAGAAGAAAGGTAAGTTACAGACAAAGACCATTCCTACTTTTTGATCAAGCATGGAAGTTTCACCAACTTGTGTAAAGTAGGTGAACCACTAGAGCAGGCAACGGAGAGTGTGTCAGCTTTATCAAAAGTTGATTTAAAGAAAGCATATTGTCTCTATCCTCTAAAGAAATCAGTCTTCACAGCTTCGGAAGACTTTGTCTCTGAAGCTTCAGAAGATTTCATCTTTGGCTTCGGAAGATGCCGGTCTTTGGCTTCGGAAGATTTCACACTTAGAATATTTTTCTGTTTGAGTGTGAAACTTCCGAAGTAACTCCTTCTGAACTATTAGGTTCGGAAGATCTTACACTTAGACACATTTGAGAGTGTAAGACTTCCAAAGCTAGTTCATCTTTGTTCCTTAGTGTATGCATGGAAGACTTGGTTGTTCTGGCTTGTTGGTTGCATCAGCTTCATAATCTTCAGATGATCTTACAACAACTGCTTTGCTGAACACAACATTGCAAAATCTTTATATGATTCTCTGTGTGAATTTTATGACGAAAATGAGGATTTGAAGAAGGACAGGAAAGTTCAAGCTGAAAAGGAGTTCAATTCTTTCATAGGACACAAGAATGAAAGCCTTACTGATATTACAAATCAATTTTTGTCTATCTCAAGCAGTTAAAGAAGTATGATGAACATCTGGGTAACCATGAACAAGTTACTAAGCTCTTGGACTCACTCCCACCGCAATGTAGCTTGCAAGTTAGGATGTTGAAGCAGGAAAGAAACTTCACTGATTACAAACTTATGGATGTAATCAACAAATTGAAATCTTTTGATTTGGACTTGAAAAGGAGGGAATACAATCAATCCATGATGCTGGCCACGGTATATCCACAAAATGCTGCATTAATGTCATCCGCTGCAAACTCGTCTATGTATGGTTCAGCTTATGGTGGTTCTACAGGATATGGCATATCAAACAAGTCCAGTGGAGGATCTACAAGTGTTGGTTCAAGCTCAAAGCCATCCGTCACAGCTCAAATTCTATCTAATACAATGGCATTATTTGAAATGTTTGTACATAGCTATGAAGCTCTGGTTGCGGGGGAGCTGAAGGGAAAAAGATTGACTGTTGAAGACATATATCAGGTAAATCCTGATGATTTAGAGGAAACTGATATCCAATGGCAGATGGCCAAGCTCACACTGCGTGCAAGAAGATTCATGGAACGAACTGGTAGGTGGAGCTTTGGAAGTCAAAACCAGAACTCTAAGCTTGGCTTTGATAAGTCAAAATTGAGATGCTTTAATTGCAAACAGCTGGGGCACTTTAAAAGAGAATGTCCATCTCCTATCATCACTGAACCAAAAACTTCTAGAACTTCTAAAGTTATCCCGATCACCGACAAGGAAGAAGCTAAGCCCAAGAAGGAAACAACACTTATTTCGAACTTTGATTGGAGTGCTGAGATTAAGGAAACTGAAGAAGAAATCAATCATGCTCTAGTGGCTGAGATGGTGAACAGTGATGTGTATTCTGTTGAGGACTTTGATCCTTTCAGGGAGTTCAAGAGTGAGATTCAAGAAGAAGCCATTGGTGAAAGTGGTGAGCAACAAGTTCAAGTTGAAGAGATGAAGACTTGGAAAGTTAAAGAAGAAAAAGGTGATTGTGAGAATGTTTAAGAGAAAGTGACAGTTTGTGAAGTAAGTGAAGGGAAGAAGGATGTCTATAAAGAAAAAAAGAAGAAGGAAAGTGAAGCTGAGGAGATTCGGAAGAAAGCTGTAGAGGAAGAAGAATGCAGGAGGAACACTCCGGTTTGTCAGTGTGAAAAGGCCCTGGATGCTGAAAAGGTAGTTATGGGTCTCCCTTATGAGGTAATTCAAGACATGTGTTCTCCTCCATGCAAAATCCATTTATTTGGGGTATATAAAGCTAACAGACTATTATTAGAAAATGAAAAAGAATTAAAACAGATAAATAAGGAACTTAAAACAAATGAGTCTAAATATTTTGTCAAGTTAAATGAAGCTTTAAAAGAAAATGAACATTTAAAAAGAAATCTTTTGGAAAGAAACATTGAAATAAATGCTTTAATTGAACATGTAGCACTTGTTGAAATTGAAACAAGCAAATTAAAAACTAAACTTAAAAAATGGACAATTTCTGGGATGAAACATGAGGAGCTTTACAAGAAACAATGAGGGGCTAGAATTAAGACTGGTTTGGGAAGCGAAGGAACCACTCATGTTTATCCTCCTCCAAGTACTTACTGTTATTCTCCTATGCCTATACCTCATCCAACTAATGAATTAATTCAGAAAGATACTAACAGTTTGTATGCAGGTTTAGAAGGAGTGAATCATAAGGGGATTCGGGAGGAATATGATTATGGTGCAAGTAGTGGTCTGGGCAGCTCTAGTCTTAACATTTCAGATTCCAAAAAGTCTTCAATAGACAATAGTTTAAGTAGATTTCTTTCCCAAATGTCTAATACAGACAATAACACATGTAGTTCTAGTTCTAACCCAGCTTGTTTATATTCAGATGTCTATGAATCAAATCATGATGTTTCAAATTCTCATGTTAATAGAAATGATTGTTGTTTAAGTAAAGCTTCAGATAGACATACTAACTCAAGTTGCTTTGAAAAGTTTCTTTCTCATCCTATCCCATCTTTTACACCAATTCGGATCTCTAAACCTAAAGAGACAACTTTCTCAAACATTAGAAACATTAATGTAAATGAATCAGAATCTACTAAAATTAAGGTCATAAAGGAAATATTAAAGAATCATATGACTCTTGTAGCAATTTTGATTCACACATGTCTGAATGTGAGGAAGAAATATTAACTGATGAAGCATCAGTTTCAAAATATAATAAGAAAGGTTTAAAGTCCCGATGTTTTAGATGTGGGAAGGATGATCATGTTATTAAAACCTGCCTTGCGTTTGTTAGTAGAAATGTAAACAATAGTTCCTTAGGAAGTAGATTAAATCATTTCGTAAATAATTTTTTCTGTAAAAAATCTCTATTCCGAGACCTAAGTCAGTCAAGACTTGGGTCCCAATTTCTAAATCTTAACATTTTTTTTTGTTTATATGCCAGGAACATTCCAAAAGAGCTGTCAATAGCTTCTGGCATGTTGATAGTGGATGTTCAAGGCATGTGACCGGGTTGAAGAATCTACTCACAAATTATCGCATAATAAATGGAGGATATGTCGCTTTTGCTGGAGACAAGAAAGGTTGAAAGATGATTGGTCAGGGAGAAGTCTCAAATGGTTCCTTGACTCTAGAGAAAGTGAACTATATTCCAGAATTGGCATTCATTCTGTTAAGTTTATCACAAATCTATGATAAAGATATACCAGTGTTGTTTATGTCAAATGAATGCATGTTTCTCAAAACAGAGTTTATTATTCTAGAAGATTTAGTGATCATGTGTGCTCCAAGAAAGAATGATACTTATCTTTTGGATATGGGATCACAAGAATCTACCTCCACTGTGACATGTCTCCTGTCCAAAGCTTCATCTTCTGAATCCTTTCTGTGGCATAAATGATTAGGACATGTTTATTTCAAAAATATAAAAAAATTGGTTAAAAACAATCTTGTGAGGGGGCTACCACTTAAAGATTTTTCAGTGGTAGAAAAATGCATGGCGTGTGCTCAAGGAAAATAGCACAAAAGCCACACAAGCTTAAGCTTGAAAACACAATTTCAAAACACCTTGAATTATTACATACTAATTTATTTTGTCCTATTAGTGTTAAAGCTATTGCTAAAAATTCATATTGTTTGGTTGTTATAGATGATTATTCAAGATACTCTTGGGTAAGATTTCTAGCAAACAAGGGAGATACTGCAGAAGAGCTTCAGAAGCTGATCCTCTTAATTGAAACCGTCAGCAAAAGGAATGTAATGGCCATCCAAAGTGATAATGGTACTGAATTCAGGAACCATATCTTTGACTACTTCTGTGAGAGCAAAGGGATTCTCAGACAGTTCAGTGCTACCAGGACATCTCAACAAAATGGTGTCGCTGAAAGGAAGAATCGAACCCTTATTGAAGAAGCAAGAGCTATGTTGATTGAGTCAAAGCTTCTAATTATTTTTTGGACAGAAGATATCAATTGTGCTTCCTATGTACTTAACAGGGTTCTCATTGTGAAAAACAAAATGAAGACTCCTTATGAACTTCTTCATAAACAGAAACCCTTGATTAACTTCTTTCGCTCATTTGGTTGCTCATGTACTTTGCTAAACACTCAAGCTCAGAAGTTAAAGTTTGGTGCAATTTCTGATGAATGTTTCTTTGTTGGCTTATCTTCCTCACAAAAGGAGTATATGGTCTACAACAAAAGAACGCGTATTGTGCAGGAATCATTTTATGTTGATTGCAGGAGTCTAATTCTCCCCACATGGGTCATACCAGCATGGTTTTATGACTCAAATACTGTCTTCAAATCTTTCAACATTCCAGTTTTTGATGATGATGTTGTTCCTCAAACCAATGTGCAAATCATTCCTCCAACCGAACCCTATCCACCCAAACCTCATCCACAACCACAAATTGACCCTCCACCTCAACCTCCACTTGATGTTCCACCTACACCTCCACCACAATCGATTCCTCTACCCCAACACACTTCTCCTTCACAACCATCACAAACCACTTCTTCATCTTATTCTAATTCATTAACCCTTAACACCAACTTCAAAACCTTAAAAGACCATCCACATGATTACATCATTGGTTCCATTACAGATGGAGTGAGGACACGGAGTCAATCTGGTTTGATAAATGAATGTCTCTGCATGTTTCTTGTCTCAAATCATTCCTAAAAATATCTCAGCAGCACTTCTAGACCCAAGTTGGGTTGAATCATTGCGGATGGAGCTTCAGCAGTTCAGGAAACTGAAAGTTTGGCAATTAGTTGATCTTCCTCCAAACAAGTTCCCCATTGGTACTAAATTGGTATACCAGAACAAACCAAATGATCGAGGAATTATAATAAGAAACAAATCCAGGTTAGTTGTTTAGGGATTTACTTAGGAGGAGGGCAATGACTATACTAAAGTGTTTGCTCCAGTTGCTCGCATTAAAGCCATCAGAATCTTTCTTGCACACGCGGCTCACAAAAACATAAAAGATTTTTAGATGGACGTGAAGTGTGCATTTCTCTACGAGAACATTGATGAGGAGATTTATATTTGTCAACCTCCAGGTTTCGAGGATCCAGATTTTCCTGACAAAGTATATAAAATTGATAAATCCTTATATGGATTACATCAAGCACCTCGTATATGGTATGAAACTTTAACACAATATCTGCTCAGTAAGGGTTTCTCTCGTGGAACTATAGACATGACTCTATTCTAGAAGGAAGTTGAAGGTGAAATGCTGATTGTTCAAGTGTATGTTGATGACATCATTTTCGGGTCAACGAATGAGAAACTGTGCAGAGAGTTTGAAGAAGTAATGAAGGATCACTTCGAAATGAGCATGATAGGGAACTATGCTTTTTCTTGGGGTTGCAGGTTGAACAAAAGCCTACTGGTATTCTGATTCACCAAGAGAAGTACGTTCTGGAGATGCTCAAAAAGTTCAAGATGGATGATTCTTCTCCAGAACTCACTCCATTCATTGTTCAATCCTATTTAACTCTAGATGATAATGGGAAATCCGTGGATGCTCATCGCTATCGTTCTATGATCGGATCTCTCATGTATCTCACGGCTAGCCGTTCTGATATTACATTCGCAGTGTGCTACTGTGCCCGTTTTCAAGCCAACCCAAAAGAATCACATAAAAAAGCTGTTAAACGTATCTTTCGTTACTTAAAGGGTTCCTCTCAGTTGGGTCTTTGGTACCCAAAAGGAGGGAACTTTGATTTACATGCGTATTCTGACAGTGATCATGGTGGTTGCAGGATCAACAGGAAATCTATCACTGGCGGATGGCAATATCTCAGAGATTGTCTTGTTTCATGGCAAAACAAGAAGCAAACAATAGTATCTCTATCTACAGGAGATGCTGAATATGTTGTTTCATCCCGTTGCTGCTGCCAAGTGCTTTGGATACAACATTAGATTATGGATTACAGAATCAATTTCCTTCATACACCATTTTTCTATGATAATGAAGCTGCTATTGGAATTGCCAAAAATCCAATTCATCTTACTCGCACCAAGCACATTGAAACAAGAATTCATGCCATACGGGACACTCAAGAAAAGGATTTTATAGATATTATTCCAATTGACAAAAAAAATTAAAGAGTAGATCTTTACACAAAAACATTTGATAAACCTTGTTTTTATGAATTGATCTCAATGCTGGGTTTAATGTCCTTTTAAAACCTCATTTCTTAACAAAGTGTGTAAATATCTGTAAATAACTCCGTTTTGTTTCTTTTTTTTATATACATATAAACTTTTACTGATAAACTTTTGAGTCCCATATGTCTTCACATCTTTGATCTTTTACAAAAAAAAATATATATATATATATAGAAATTTCTATTGCATGGCTGCTAAAAAGAAATTTTGGGGGAGAATAAAGATTAAATTCTTAGGTTTTTCAATTTTGTCTTTTCAGGAACTTCAAGAAAAAGAAGTTTGAAGGAGGCCAACAGCCTTGTGTTGGGATATGTATGGTAGGCTCAGCCTGAAAACGAAGTAAACAGTGATTGTGTAGCTTAATTAAAGTTTAAGAACTCGGTGATAAGGATTATCCTCCTGATATTTCAGCCTGCACAACGTTACAACACCTGTCAAAAATGGGTTAAGAGTTTCAAATCTCTGCTTTGATTGTTTCAATATCTCCCCATCCCTTGTCTCTGAATTGATGCTTCTCGTTAGCTCTTCAGAGATATATCTCATTCTTATCTCCTCTGCTATGTGTGAACATTAACCTGGAGTGATGATCTCCTCTATTATACGTGAGTATAGACCTGTAGCTCTCATCAGCACGTTCTGATGATCTTCTTTGTTATACTTAAGTATAGACCTGAAGCTCTAATCAGCAAGTTAAGATGGTCATCTCTTCTGTTATACGTAAGTATAGACCTGGAGCTCTCATCATCTGTTTCGAAATAAAAGCACAATGAATCTTAAATTAAGAATCATTGTTGAAAACTCAAAAGAAACTCAAGCAGAGTTAATCATATTGCTCAATAAACCATGAGGACAGGATAAGTACTTTGCCGAATGTTTGTGGGAACCAAATCATCAGAGTCTCTAAAAATAAACCAAAACATGATAAAGACAACTGTAGATTACACATTGTAAAGAATAAGGCATGGGCTTAAAAGGACAAACATATCAGCAATCCTGCCAATCTTAGACTCTCTAGATCAATTTCTTGAAAAAGAAGTCTCTATATCCTTCTATTCTTGCCTTTTTCTTTTACCTTGTGCTTTATATCATTTTATTTTATTTTAATTTTAATTTTAATCGTCTGTTATTTTTATTTTGTTCATGTTGATATTATGGGGTGAAGAATGTTTTTCATGAAAATTTTTGTAAATATACGAATTTATTTTTCAAATTTACAAAGTGTAAGGTTCCAGCGAAACTAAGTTTCGCTGGCTGTTTCACTAAGTGAATCTATAGATTCGCCGGCAAACTCGCTGTTCACTGGGATACATGACTTTGTTTGTGATGCCGAGCAAAACTATAGTTTTGCTGCCAGCAAAACTAGGTCCTATATATTGCACAATGTGAAAATTGTTTCACATATTCTATTGCGAACATAAACCCTAGTTTCTCTACGATTTTAAACCCACACTCTTCAAAATCAATTTTCGTATTGGTTCTGAGTGCTTAGGTGGCTTTTTCGAACCTGTTCTTAAGCATTGATTGAGATTTTTTACACTAGACAATAGTTCTAGATTGATTCGCTAGTTCGAGTGGTTCGCTGATTCGTTCAGCGAAACTGCGAAACCAACCAGCGAATCTGAACGAAAGTTCAATGCCCCGAGCAAAACTATCTTGTTATGCCGACCACGTGTACTTGAAAGTTTCGCCAGGTCTATTTCAGCGAAACTATAGATTCGCTTAGGTACACAATTTTTGTCAGGGTTTCAACGAACTTACATCTTCGCTGTTGTAAGAACAACAATTTCGCCCTCAGCGAAACTATAAGATAGCTTAGACATATGAGTTTGTGCCTGTGTCATAGCAAATCTATACTTTTGCTTGGATGAAACTAAAAGTTCAAATCACAACGAAACTATAAGCCTGTGTCTATTGCGAAACTACCTCTTCGCTTGTTAGCAAAACTGCAGTTTCGCTTGTCAGCGAAACTGTTGGATTTTTCTGAATTTTCTTGAATTTTGTATATTTAATTTATTATCCTTTTTTTATTTTTTAACTAACTTACATTTGTTTAATTTTCAGTAAAGATGGCAAATATGAAGTTCGATGAGAAGACAAACATTGTTGCACTATTGGATGATAGTAACCCTAAGACCATTGGATTCAGAGATTGCATTAAGTGGTTGAAGCAGTCCCTAATCAGTTATGCTATTTCTCATATGCCTACGATCTATGATCTCCACATAAGAGACTTTTGGAGAACGGTAGAGTATGACCTTGGGACTAATCCATATCGAATTACTGCTAGAGTCCTTGAGCATGACTTTGTTATTACTGTTGAGACTGTGGCAAGGGTATTTAAGCTAGAGGAAGATTGTGGTGATGAGGTGATAATGTCTGATGCAGAGGTGCTAAATTCTTTTAGAAGCATTGGGTATGAAGGACCCACTTTTGGCTCAAAGAAAGAAATCAAGAAGTCCTTCCTATCTAAGGAATGGAGATACATCATGCACGTATTTATTATGTGCCTGGATCATAGGAAAGGAGGGTCAGATGGTCTAAATCAGCACTGGGCAAAGGCTATGATTGTATTTTGCCAGGGACAGAAAGCCAATATTGCAAAGTTGATTTTTGATTGCATGACTGAGAATATAATGTAATTAAAAAAGGATAAGTGGCTGCTATATCCAAGATTTGTACAGATGCTCATTAATAATTCAAAGCCAGATCTGCCTAGACATGGAGAAATTAAAAGACTGGTGCAAATGAACACTAGAATATTTGCAGATTGCTCAGCTGTGAGACATGACTTCAGCGGGAAGATAACGTATCTTTTGGAGAATATGTACTCTGCTGAAAGATGGAGTTATATAAGGAAGTTGATTGAAAATGAGAACAAAAATGCAAAAGATAATCAAGAAAAGCAAGCTGGGGCCATAAAGAAGCGAAAAAGGTACGCGAAGGAGAAGGAGTATGACTTAGAAGCTGAGATTGATGAAGTGGAGGAGGAGTTGAGAATTCAAAAGGAGAGGAGAACGAAAAAGAAACCTGATCAAGGAGAACCAGCTCATGTAACTAAAAGGAGATCTAAGAATAAGCAGCAAGTTTTTGAAGAAATAAAGGATCCTAGATCTGAATTAGATCAAGATGTTATTCGAAATCTGAATACGTCTTTGGCCAATGAATTAGGGATGATAAAAACAAATCTGGTGAATCAGGAACTGAGAGAAAAGAAAAAGGATAAAGAACTGGAGAGCATGAAGAGAATGATGGTATATCAACAGAAATTGATTAAGAGATTACTCAAAGAGGTAAATGAGCTTAAAGCTAATCCTGGCCCGCCCAACCAGCTATCTTAAGCAGAGCTAGATTATCTTACAGATATGTCCAAGTATTCATTTTTGAAGGTGGGAAGTTCAACAGGGATTGGAGGAGATGCCAGTGGAGCAGAAGCAGGTGCTAGTGGTAGTGGTGATGGTGGCCTTGATGTTGGAATTGATAAAGTTGTCAGAACTAAAGCTAAGAAGAGAAATGATGTGGAACGTGTTGTAGGAGGTGAGTCTAGGGTTATAGAGGCTGGGTTTGTAGATTTGGGGCTGAACATATACACTGATTTGACTGGGGCTAAGGTATTCAGAGAAGGAACAATTGAAGGAAGCAAGAAAAGAGCTAAGATGAATCTTATAGACGAAGAAGAGGAGTATGAAGAACAATTGGTTGACTATGATTCTGAACCTGATAGATGAGCGCCCAATGAATTATGTGGCTCAAAGAGGTTCTGATGAAGGAGATGTAGTCAAGCTTAGTAAGGAAGATTGGTTCGTCAAAGAGAAAGAACAAGAACAACTGACTCCATTGTTTCAAAACATAAGTGAACCAAGTAGGAAGAAATCAGATAAGAAGA
The DNA here is from genome assembly GCA_025506505.1 of Flaveria sonorensis. NCBI lineage: Eukaryota > Viridiplantae > Streptophyta > Magnoliopsida > Asterales > Asteraceae > Flaveria > Flaveria sonorensis. Next base: position 10,304,211 of record CM046431.1, on the reverse strand, counting down.
TAGTGAGTTGGAAGTACAACCATGAGTTAAAGATGTTTATGATTAAAAGAAGGGGAGGGGATATTTCTTACATGCATAAAAGGGAGGCATTCAAGACCTTGCCTAAATAGGATTTGAGGAGATTGTCTAAAATTCCCCTACTGGAGGCTCATGTGAGTGAGAGAGCAATGCTATTGGAGAAGGAGATTAAGAGGGGGATAAATGATAACTTTGAAGCGTTTAGATACATGAAAATAGAAAGGAGGAGATCGAAGAAGGATTTGGATTAGGCTACAGGAAAGGGGAAGATAGTGTTGAAGCTCAAGCCAGCCAAAATAGTTAACAGAGTGAAAGACTACAAAATTTTGAGAAGTGGTTCTACGACAACAATACTAGGAAGCTGTGATTAGATTGAAAGGTGGTGAAGAGATTAAACTATTTGACCCGATGGAAGTGTTCTCATTCTGTGATGAAGACTTGGTGGTGCTATGCGAGACCACATCAAAGCTGGAGCTGGAGCTGGAGCTGGAGCTGAAACAAGAACTGAAGCCAGTCTATTCATGAAGGTGGCTAACAAGGCTCGTGGTGTGAGGGCTGAGATTAGGGAGCTTACTGAGAAAGTATTACAAGCTGATGAATTGAGGATGGATGTAGAGGAGCTAACAAGAAAATTTGAAAAGGCCAGTGCAAGGGGAGAAGAAGCTGTTGTGGAAGTGGGAGATGAAGAAGAAGATAAAAGGTGAGGTCCAACCTTATGATCTAGTACAGGTTGGACTCACCATAGTTGTTAGGATTATTTTGTTATGTATGTAATAGGTTTGATGTTAGTTTGTTTCCTTGTAATTTTGATTTTTATAGTTTCTATGACCTAGCGAAACTACGGACGAAACTACAGTTTCACTCGTAGTCAGCTGTCCTAGGTCACCCGGCAAAACTGTAGTCTCTGCCGGGTGAATCTAGTTGTTGGTCAAGACAGTTTCGCTAGCCAGTGAAACTATCAGCGAATCTAGCATTGCTTATATATTGTCATGTTTTTATCTTTGTAAGAAAGTTTTTGCAAAACCCTAATATTGAAATATCTTTGTTACAACTATGTGTGTCGGCTGGAAGTTTATTTATCATTAATTTTGAGCCATTGATTGATTATTATTGCTTAGATTCTCAAATTGTTCGTTATGTTATTTTATTGCGGTGTTGATTCAGTGGGAATTTCTTGTTTACACATCAATTGAACTGTTAAGAAGGACCAACATCCCATCATCACAGTCGTGCGAAAACATACATATCACGTGAGAACATACATATCACGCGAGAACTTCCTATCGTGCGAGAATTTCCTATCGCGCGAGAACTACGTGTCGCGCGAGAACTACCAGATTCAAATTTCGTACCGTACACCAAACGACTCGCACGAAAACTACTGGTTTCCCGCCCAAACATAACTTATCACATCTAAGGCTGTTCTAACATGCTTAACACCATAAACAACATCATCACAAGCATAAACAAGCATTTTAGTATGCATAATAGCCTCAAAACGTAAAAACTTGCATAAAAAGGGGACTAGGAACTCACCTCTTGAAGTTCTAGCACAAACACAACCTTCTCGAAGCCTTTACCAAGAGAAAACTACATAACCATGCGTTACATTCATCAATAATCCATTCTTAGTACATAACATGAGTTACTAGATGAGTTACATACCTTAAACACTTCGTTTCTTACTTTCCCTCTCTATGTAGCCGTTTTCTTTCTCTAACATCAGCATTTCTCGCGTGAAAATGGGGTCAAACTGGGGGTTCTTAGCTATTTATACCCAGCTCCTACTTTTCGCATAAGTTCTCGAGCGAGAAGCTCTCTTCGCTCGAGAACTTAGTTCTGCCTTTGTTTTTTTTAGAATCTTCGGGCGTTACAATTCTCTTCTGCTAAGCTGCAAGAGTTACTTGACTCACAGAAAGAGCCAAAGGATATGACTGGGATAGGATACAATTCTTGTCCACCTCCATACAATGACAATTATATGGTTATGCCCGAGGCACTCACTTATTCTGATTCAAATGAACCTAAAGTTATAGAAACTAAAACAATGGTTTCACAAATAACTAATCCTCAAAACAAACCGAGTGTTTATATTGAAACGAATGAAGATAAAATCAAGTTGGGTCACCAAATCAAAATCAGAGAGTTCTCATACAAACTTGTAATTGTCAAGAAACCAAAAAGCCCAGTCGAAGCCATTGTGCCATTTGTGAAATTCATTCCTAAAAATCTCAAGGTAGTGAAGAATGCTGAATTATCAATGAAATCCTCTGCTGAAAGTAGATCTGATTGTGAGATTAAATCTCTAAAAAATTCAAGCAAATCAGAAAAGGTTTCACTGAAATCCAAAGGTAAAGCAACAGCTTCTCCATCATCCTAAGGTAAATCATCCATGGTTCAAAAATCAAAAGTAAAAACTGAACCAATCTCATTAACAAAGTCAACATAGGGGGTCGGTTTTGACATTTGCAATAAAGAGGATGTAGACCAACTTGAAAGGGAGTCAATTAAGGGTAAAAAGAAGCAAAAGCAGTCTCCAAAGACCAAGCCAAGTAGAATTGTGAAACAATCTACTGAAACTAAGAATACAGAAATTGCTTCTTCATTGAAAACAAAATCTGATGAAAACAAAATCTGAGGCTAATCTAAACTTTGTTAAATCACATGAAGACTCCACATCAAAATCAAAAGACAAACAAATGTACTGTGACATTTGTGACATGTCTAATCACAACACAGATGAGTGTTATTTTAATCAATATTGCTCCATCTGTTAGATGAACAATCATTCAACTAAAATTGTTATTTCAACAAGTGTTGTTCTGTCTGTGATATGAAAAATCACAATACGTCTGATTGTTTCTTTAAACAGAAAGGCTTGAGAGTTCCACAAAACAAGCTTATTTCACCAATTTCAACCAACAAGGTCAAACATAGAAGTCAATCACACATTAAACAAACACGGGTTTCAAATTCTGAAGACGACTTCTATGATCAATGTGAGTCAAAGAGTGTCAAAAGGAATCTTAATTATAATATAAAACAATCACTTAATTCCTATCCAAGATTTAAAAAAAAAAGTGATTTATGAAAATCAAAAACATGCCCAATTTCTACATAGAAATAGGGATGAAAGATTTGACTACTCTTCAGATAGCTCTACTGAAATTAATCAAATAAAATCAAAAAGGACTCCATAAAAATTCTTCAATGCATCAACCTCTAAATCACAACCAAGAGGCAAGTATTAAAAGGTTACAGTAATGGATAGAAGTGGGCAACCCAAGACCATCATGGCTTGGTTTCCATATTCTAACTAGTTCTTTTATGCTTGTAGGGTCGTCCATACAAGTCCAACAACTTATGATATGTGGACAGTGACACATGACTGGAGACAGTTCCCTCCTCCATGACTTCAAGCATATACAAGGAACTACTGTAGCATTTGGTGGAAACTCATAAGGTGGCAGAATTACTGGGGAAGGGTCTGTAACAAATGGACTGCTGAGCTTTGACAAAGTGAACTACTACGAGCAATTGAATTTCAACCTCCTCAGCATGTCTTAAATCTGTGACAAGAAATATTCCACTCATTTCATAGACACCCATTGCTACATTTTGAAACCAGGATTTTGAACTCCTGAAGAATGGGTTATCTTGAAGACTCCGAAGAAGAATAACACCTATGTCTTGAACCTTAATTCTGCCCAACCAATAGAAGAAACATGTCATTTATCTAAGGCATCATTTGATGAGTCATAGCTTTGGCATAGACGTTTGGGACACACAAATTTCAAAAACATGAATAGATTGGTAAAAGGAAAATTGGTTTACCTCAAAAGGAATTTCATTTAATTGACTACTGTTTTACATGTCTTAAAGGAAAACAACATAAATCTTCCCATAAGTCGAAGCTTGTGAACACAATCAATACTCCATTGAAGTTATGTCATATGGATCTCTTTGGACCAACTCATGTCATGAGTATTGGCAAAAAACAGTATTGTTTGGTGATCATTGATGACTTTTCACGATTCACATGGGTCTTCTTCCTACTTCATAAAAATGAAGCATCCCAGATAATAAAGATTTTATCACTAAAATCGAAAATCAACTTGATCAAAAGGTAAAATCAATTAGAAGTGATAATGGGACAGAATTTAGAAATGAAAATCTAAGTCATTTTGCACACACAAAGGCATTGCTTATTAATTCAGTGTAGCAAGAACAATGCTAGCCGATGCTAAGCTGCCAATTACCTTTTGGGCCGAAGCAGTCAACACATCGTGTTTTGTGCAAAATCGAACTTTGATAGTCAAAGAAAACAACAGAACACCTTATGAACTTCTTGTTCATAGAAAACCATTTATTGGATTTTTCAAGTCATTTGGTTGTCATATCTCAATATTAAACACCCGAGACCATTTAGGAAAGTTTGCTCCTAAGTCTGAGGCGGGATTTTTTATAGGTTATTCCCCAGTCTCAAAGGATTTCAGAGTATTAAATCCAAGATTAAACATTATTGATGAGTCAACAAATGTTCAATTCAATGAGCACTCCTTTCCTAAGTCAATGAATGGTCCCGATTGGCTGTTTGATATTGACTCTTTCACAAGATCTTTTGATCAGCTTCACTTGTTCAACGCAGGTAACCTACAATCAGATGGATCTTATTGAATAGTAGAGAGAAGAGATGACTTTCCAATGATTCCTCCATCTTCTGCTAATCAATTGGATGAAGAAGTTCCATTGCAAGCTGATCCTGTTAGACAAAAAGTACAAAATCAAAGTGTCTCAACTAAGGTTGGTCCTAGTACACTACCCACTCCTTCGGCAGAACTATCTACTGAAGTTAGAAATCAAGAACCAGCTACTGTGCCAGTTGAAACTAAAATGAATGCAAATGATGAAAGTCTTTAAAGTGCTGTTGATGCTGAAGCTGAAGCTGGTGAAGCGTTTTATTACTTTCACAATTCTCCTATATCACAACCTGAAGGTGCCTCTCACTAAGATGATCTGAATATCTCCAACCTTTATGTATCAATTGCTGATGTCTCAATTCCAACCACCAAGATACATAAGAATCATCCGGTGTCAAGCATCATTGGTGAATTAGATGAGCGAGTGACAAGAAGAAAGTCAAGTATTGCAAACTTCTGTTTGTTTTCTTGCTTTCAATATCAAACTATACCCAAGAATATAAAAGAGGCTCTTCAAGACAATAGCTGGATCGAGGCAATGCAGGAAGAATTGCTCAACTTCAAGAAATAAGAAGTATGGCAACTGGTAGACCTTCCCAAAGGGCAATACCCTATCGGTACCAGATGGTTACACAGAAACAAGACTGATGACAGGGGCATTGTTATCAGAAACAAGGCAAGATTGATTACACAAGGATACATCCAAGAAGAAGGAATGCATTATGATAAGGTGTTTGCACCTGTTGCCAGATTAGAAACCATCTGACTTTTTCTTGCTTATTCTGCATACATGAAATTTACTGTGTATCAAATGGATGTAAAGTATGCATTTCTGTATGGCAAAATCTCTAAAGAAGTCTATGTGAGTCAACCACCAGGCTTTGAGGACCCGGATTTCCCTTACAGGGTGTACAAGCTTGACAAAGCTTTGTATGGTCTACATCAAGCCCCACGAAAGTGGTACGAGACTCTATCATCTTTCATTCTTGCACACGGGTATGAGAGAGGAAAGATTGATCAGACTTTGTTCAGAAAAAGAAGAGGACATGAAATGTTACTAGTCCAGATCTACGTGGATGATATCATCTTTGGATTAACAAACAAACAACTTTGTAAGAATTTTGAAGACCTTATGCACTCCAAGTTCCAGATGAGTTCAATGGGGGAGCTTACATTCTTCTTAGGATTGCAAGTACAGCAAACAGCAGATGGAATCTTCATCAAGCAATAAAAATATGTGGAATCCATGTTGAAGAAATTTCATTTTGCAGATTGTCAGTCTATCAGAACTCCTGTTGATACACAAATGAATATTGGTCCAGACTCAGATAGCAATTCAGTGGATCAGACTCACTATCAATCAATGATAGGGTCACTTATGTATCTAATAGCTAGTAGACCTGACATTATGTTTGGTGTATGTGTTTGTGCTAGATATCAAGCAGATCCCAAGGAATCTCATGTGAATGCTATAAAGAGGATATTCAGATATCTCAAGGGCAAGCCTGCACTTGGATTATGGTATCCAAAGGAAGGGGATTTCAACCTCTATGCATACACAGACAGTGACTACGGGGGATGCAATTTTAATCGAAAATCCACTTCTGGAGGTTGTCAATTTCTTGGTCCCAGACTGGTCTCCTGGCAGTGCATGAAGCAGACAAATGTATTTGTTTCAACAGTAGAAGCTTAGTACATAGCAGCATCAGCCTGTTGCTCTCAAGTTCTCTGGATTCAAAACCAGATGCTTGATTAGGGTTATAATTTCTTGCACACAACAATTCACATTGACAACACAGCCACCATGTTCATAACAAACATTCCAGTTCAGCACTCAAAAACCAAAAATATTGAAATTAGATATCACTTTTTGAGAGACTGTGCTAAAAAGGGTTAATCAAGTTGATACAGTTCCATAAGGACAATCAATTAGCTGATTTGTTCACTAAGGCATTTGACCCTAGTCGGTTTGAATTCTTAGTTTAATCAATTGGTATGATTAACCTTGAGTAAAAATCAAAATCATCAAAATTTGTAAAAACATTCAAATATTATAAAAATACAAAAAGAATTTATTTTTGTTGAAGAATATGAATTGTACTCCGGTTGGGAAATGATATAATTACAGTCGTTATATCATTCACTTTGCTTATTTCAAAATCTTAAAAGGCTGACATGACTTATCTGATATGCGGGTAGGCTCAGCTTGGAAAAGAAGATACATGCTGTGATGAACTAAAGCTCATATTTAGTTATGAAGCCATCATCTCATGTATGAGTAAGTATTAGCTTATCCAAGTGTGTGTGTGTGTATGTGTAGTAACCTAAACACATCAGGTAATGATGCCTTATGAATCTCATTCACCCACATCAGCTTCTCCTCTGTTTTGCTATACAAAAACCTGGAGAAACAGGCATAAATCGCTGATGTCATGATCCAAAAAGATTCCCAATGTGGAATACATCTAAAATGGATGAATTAATAAATTCAAAAGAATTCCAAAAAGGATCACCTTCCAATGTGAAGTGCAAAAAGAATCCCAATGTGGATCAAATAATTATAAGGATCAAAGTAAAAGAATCACAATGAGGATCACCCTTACCCAAAACCAAATGAGATTTCATAATTTACATGGTCATGTAAGTTGTGAAAAACTTCTACCATGCATTTCTTGCGGGTGGTTGATCTTGCCATGCATTTGAGTGTGAGGTACATGTTGAATATTTAATCCACTCAAAACATGATAAAGATCACTAGCATTAAAATATTAACCAAGCATGAGTTTGAGATGACAAAAATACCTACAATCAATATGTTCATGATTATGTCTATTTTACTAATAATTGCATGCACTTGTGAAAGGTAAGATTGATATGATCCCAAGTAAGGTATACATCTTCTTCATGTACAGATAAGATAATCAAAAATTACAAAAAATATTTTCCTTTCAAAATTTTAAAATCTTTAAAGTTTTTATCCCATATAGATATAAACTTTTAGGGGAGTAATTAAAATTTAATGAAAATATTTATAAAAAACATGAAAATTTTCAAAATCTCAAAAATATTTTAATTACTTTGTACAGTTGCTGCTTTTCTTGAAAATATAAAATTAGAAAAATGGTTGTATTGGTGTGGAAGTTATATTATAGTATCTCACTATATGCAGATATTTGGAAGCACAAAAGTCCAAGATCAGTCAAATCTGGGAAATTTGTATCACACTGGGTGTACACTTCAATCCAAGCAAGAATTAACAATCCAAGTAAGAGTCAAAACTTCATAAAAATCCAAGCAATAGTCAAAACTTCATAAAAGTCAAAGCATCAGTGCAAAAATAGTCAAAACTATCCACATCAAAAACATTAATTTTTGACAAAGTTTAAAATTTAATACGGGTAAGAGTATTGGTTAATGCGGGTGAAGGTAACCAAGGCGTTTAACCAATGCGGGTAATATTTTTATGCAAATCAAAGTGAAACTAATGCGGATATGTTAAATCATCCGTATTTGTTTCCAAACAAATGCGTACAATAATGTCTCGAAGTATCATGGCAAAAAACTTATGCGTATAAAATTTTGTTCTTCTGCATTTATCAATGCGGATAAGTTTTTGTTCATCCACATTCGTTGCTGCAACAATGCAAGTTCTGATGTAAATGCGGTTAAGTCCAAATGTTCTTCCGCATTTGTTACTGAGCCAATGCAGGCAAGTTTATGCATCCTCATTTGTCTTAATACACAAATGCGATCAAGTTAAAACATCCGCATTTGTCTCAGTACTCAAATGCGTACAAGTTAAAACATCCACATTTGCTACAATACAAAAAATTAAAACTTCCGCATTTGTTCATTCACTTACGAAATTTGAGAAATTCATTAAATTGACTATTTAAACATATTAATCAGAGTCATTTAATACTTTTCAAATTTAAGAGAACCTAAAATGCGACGAGCGTTTTTCATACTGATCTTCATCAGTCATCAAACCATCACAAACCTTGTGTGTTGATTGTTCAGCCATCTCCATTTCTTCCATATTTTGATTCTTTGCCAAAGTAATATCGAAACAAGGTGATTCTCGGTGGATTTGTAAACTTCAAATACAGAACCTGTGATGAACAAAGAACCCTAGGTTTAGAAAAATAAAAAATATATATATTAACCATGAAAAATGGATTTCAATGACATTTTTGAGTTAAATGAAATGGATTTTGATGTTCACAACAAGTAACAATCGATTCAGAAATCCTTGGTAAACCATGATGAACAGGGGAAATTGAAACTTAAAAATGTTGAAATTAAATCCAATGTTTCAGTATAATAAGATGTTTAAAACAATAAACACAATCAAATATCATCATAAACAAACATAACACAAATGGTTAAACAACATAAAATCAAAGATAGGTCAACTTGTTATGCAACAGTAACCTTGAACTCTTAATTTTGACCTGAGAAAGTCAAACTGAGAAAGTCAAACCTGTTCTTACTTGCACAATCTAATATTTGCTAGTACATTTCTAACACATATGTCTCCATTGCAAAATCTATGGCAATCCTTACCTGGAGCAAACTCCACAATGTCAGTGGATATCTTGATCCAGATGTGCTAGAATCTAAGGGTTTGAGAGAGGTGATCAGATTCATCTCAACAACAAGAATAGCACATGCCATCACTATAAGACCCATTATCTATGAGAACTTCATCACATCATTCTAGTGAACAGCTAAGGTGAATGAAGCAGATGGTGTGAGGACCATATATGGAACGATCAATGATGATCATACACTAGTTATCTCTGAACAAACTATGAGATAATGTCTACAGTTTAGGGATCATGCCAACTCTCCCCAAGAACTAGAAGAAGATGACATTCTAACCTTCTTTGCCAACATTGGTTATGAAAGGGGATTTGAAGGAAAACAGATTGTTAAGGGGATAGTTGACTTGCAGTGGAGATTTCTGATTCATCTATTCCAACATTGCTTTTCAAAGAGGAAGACTGGTTGGAATGACATCCCTATCACTACATTATTAGCTATTTGTACCTTGTGCACTAACAGACAATTCAACATGTCTGCTTATGTGTTCAATGGCCTATTGTCAAACATTCAAGAAGGAAGAAGACATATGTTCCTGATGTATCCCAGATTTATTCAATGCTTCATCAATGAAGCATTCCCTGATCTTGTAGCAGAGGGCCCCGTGATGGACATTCCTCACTACAATGCAAAATCCTACAAGTACATCAAGAAGAGAGATTCTAGGAACTTTTACAGTGAAACTTTCTTTCCTTTACTTCCATGGATTGTACAATAGATCAATCCAAAAGAAGTTCATGAAGAAGAAGCTGAGGAAGTTGTTCCTGATGTTGAGGAACAAGTTAAGGATGATGTTCCTGCTTATGTGCATGAGATTATAAAGGAACATCCAGCTGCTCATAATCAACAAACTGTTGAATAGCATGCTAAACCAGCAGAAGAAGAACTGAGGCAAGTGTCACCATAGGTTGATGTAGGTGGTGATCTTCACACTGTGACTTCAATTCAAAATGCTGACATTCCATCAGGTTTCAAAGTGTCACCTATCCATTCACATCAATTATCTCCTATCCACACTCATCATGAATCTCCTGTTTATTCTTCACCAGAAGCTGCTGCTGCAATTATTGAATCTGGTGAATCTACCAGTTCATCAGATAGGTTTGAATCATCTTTAGATGAGGAGGATCCTCATTCAGGTTTTCAAATGCCTGTAAGACAAGTACACTCAGAGGCAGGTGCTTCAGAAAGCTTTGCAGAATCTGAAGTCAACCGACCTGATGCTAAGGATGATTTGATTTCTGAGCTATTACTGAAGGTAGCCAGAATGGAGAAACTTTTGGATAGAAGATCTGGCATCATAAGAGATAGACTTGTTAAGTTAGATGAGAAGGAGAATGAATTAAAAGAACTAAAATCCAAATATTAATTTGATAAAGAAAAGGATAAAGAGATTGATAGACTCAAAGCAGCCCTAGAACATGTCAGACAAGAAATCACTGGACACTTGGATACTGCAAACATCCACACTCTTGCCATGGAAAAACAAGAGAATCTTCTTGATGTCCAAACTAATATAATATCCGATCTTTATAGACAGATAGAAGCTCTAACAAAGAGAGCTTCTGAACTTGATATGTTGATTAAAATTAAAGAAGAATTGGCTAAAGAAAAGGGTGAGAAGGGTGATGATGAGAATGATAAAGACAAGGATAATAAGCCTGAAAAGGAAAAAGAATCAAAATAAGATGAAGATGCCTTTGGTGGGAGTAGTGATGATGATAATGGCTCTACACCTTCAAAGAGACAAAGAATGATAATAACTATTTAGCAATCCAAACACAGTGAGTTTAGGGAGGAAGATGAAAGCGTAGCTATGGTTGTCTATTCTGATCCAACTTCTGAAGAAAGACTTGATGAGGAATCTGAGATGAAAGAGTTAATTGAAGACTTAGACATTTATTCATCTGAATAGTTTATTATTGATGAAGACTTCTAGGATTTCATCAGAGATCTCAGAGCTCCAGTTGAACCAATAGTTGTGATCCCCCCTAAGCCTGTGCCATTAGAAGAAGAATTAAGCTTACAGCTTATTCCTGCAGTCACCTTGACCGATGAACGAAAGGAACTTGTCATGAAGCTGTCTGAAAAGCTTAGAGTAAAAGAAGCTTCTGAAAAACAAAAGGAAGAAGCTGAAAAACTTGAAAGAGAAAGGAAGGAAAAGGAAGCTGAAGCCTCTGTACCCTCTTCTTCTGATCCCAGTTTGCATACATACTCCAGGAAAGGAAGTACTTATCTGAGAAGGCCAAAGGCAAAATGCCAGTAGTAGAAGAGAAACTGAATCCTAAAAGGAAAAAGAATGATACAACAAGCCTTGCTACTATTGCTTAGTTTCTGGATGAGCATGTGAAGGCTGAGGAACAATTGAAGAAGAAAATTGAGGTGATCGCCTTAGAAGAAGGAGAGATAGAGGGAGGATATGACAAAAGTATCCTTGATGACCCTTTGTTCAAGGACAGTCCTACAAAGGTTGAGACATCTGTTGAGGAGATGGTTGAGAAGGCACAAACTAATGATTTGATGGTTAAAGCCACGTACTTGATTAATCACGGTTATGATGCCGATGAAGTTTTTGGAATGAACTATAAGGGAATGGTAGAGGAAGTGAACAAGATGCACAAACTTTTAGAACCTACCTTTGTGACTGAGTATGAAAAGAAGAGAACTGAGAAAGAAACAAAGCTGAAAAAGCATGATGTGACAGTTAGATCCCCAATCTCATTCACTCTAACACAACCTCAACAAACCTAAGTACCTCAATCCTAATACCCTGATCCCTACAGCATGACAGTTAGGGAAATAAAGGATTATCTCTCTGATCAAGGATTCACCAAAAGAAAGCTAGTTAACATGAAGAAAAATTCCCTCCGGGCTGCAATCCTTAAGATAGTCAAGGAAAAGAAAGAAAGTGTTGGACTCAATAAGTGCATTAATAGGTTAATGCTTAAAAAGGATAATGCTTGCCATAATCAAACATAATGTGTTCTAACATTCAAACAATCAATAACTAACATATTAGTATCATTAACACTCATAACATACACTAATATTGCTTAAATTTCTTTTTCAGGTTTGTAGATAAAAAGGAATTTTTGCTAACTGTCGGCAGCGGATGAAGAGTTTTCCATAGTGGATGACTAAGAAGATGCAGCGGATGAAGATCAAGTCCAAGAGCCCACAGCAGATGAACAACACACACAACGGATGCCTAAGTCCACAGTTCATGAACTGTCCACAGCCGATGAACATTTCCACAGCAGACAACATACAAAGCAAACACACACAAGTGTTCATGGAGGATGTTCATCCACAACGGATGAACATTCCACAGCGAAAAAAATACAAGCAAACACACAAGTGTTCATAGCGGATATCATCCAAGGCATAGCGGACATGTTATCTTACTTCCACAGTGGACAGCTTAACATCCGCAGCGGACAGCTAATCATTCACAGCGAACAGCTTATAGACTTAGGATTATTTATGTAATTTTGGTTTACATAAAGGTAGTTCAGTAATTATATATAGCTCTGTGTATAGGCTATAAATAGCATACTACCCTAATCCTTTGTAAGCTTTTGAACAATCAATACAAACAAGCAGTTATTATCATTCAATCACTAGCAATCACTCACACACACTAACATCACACCATTAATCATGGGTTTCTGCACCATGATTATTGTTTGTTAAATACAAGTATAACAATCTGTTGTTATATTTTGTTTGAGAGATTTGAAAAGATCCTTAGGAGGAATCAACCTATTTATGTTCTTCATTGTTTGTCTAAGTTCATAAACATCACACTGTAAGGGTTGATTTCATCAGGTGGTATCAGAGCCTTGGCTCAAATCATATATTGATTTTTGATCCTCTCAATCAACAACATGATATATGTGGTTCATTAGCTTCAAAACATATATTTCGAGCTGAAAATCATCACAACTACCTTCTTTTACACCAAACATTCATCAAATGTTCAAAACATGATTGAATAATCTGTTTTCGTTTGTTTTGTAGAAGATTTTGTGTGTTTATAGTTCTAAGCATCATTCATACATGATTTCGAATGTGTTCATCACAAACTCTCTAAACCCCATCGGTTTCTAAGAGCTTTTGATAAAACAGTATACCAATACTATTCTATCAAGTTTTCATCAAACAATCGCTCATCTAAATACCTTGAATTCATTCATTGTATTTAAACATCATATTTGAGTTGTTTTTCACTCAAATCAGGCGATTAATCTTCGACAAACAACAAACCGATTACTGTTTTGTTCAAGTTTTCATAGCCGCCAACAAATCCTAGGATAAACCCTAGTTTTTTTTATACTGTTGGGTCTGAAAAATAGTCTAATATTATCAACGCAGACAAAGTTAACATTAAAGTCAAAGTCAACGCAAAGTCAAGACGACTCGTTCGGAATGAAGATTAGTAGTGAGTCGTTGAAGTTACAAAGAACACGGGTTTTAGAGTTAATATATATTTTGTTGTCAACAAGATATATATTTAATCTTTATTTGTCTAGTTTGTGTCTTAATTGTAATTTCATAATTATCATGTTTTAATGATAGTCTAGGGGGCTAATTGTCATTAAGTCTAATTGTCATTAGACTATATATAGCTAGAGTCATTAGTGTGCTAACAAGCTTGAATGAGCTAGATTTGAGGGTTTCCATGTAAATAATATCTTATGCAATTCAATATAGATCAAACAGGGTTTTATTGAATATTCTTGAGGTTTTCATCTTTTTCATCCTTATTTTATAGTGTTTGATCTATTTTGTACACAAATATCATTGATATTTGTGTTATCAGTGGGATTTGTTTGTGTTTGTCAATCAAGTGTACTGTTATATCGATCAAGTGGACCAACAATCTAGTATCAGAACCTTTGTGCTCTTGATTGATTGATTTTTTTTGGGTATTTTAAACAATTCACTGTTACATTCATTTTTGATCTGATTTACATGTTTTGGACATGGAAATTGATTGAGGATTGCTTGATTTTAGTGTGGGAAGCTTTAGAAATCATCAGATCTCAAATTCATTGAGATTTGGATGAATTTTAGTTGATTTCATGCTGAAAAAGCTGTCCAGATACGTCGGGCGAATTTACAGCTTGTCCAGTGAAATTACAGCTTCAATCAGCGAAGCCTGGCGAAACTAGGGCTCCTTCAGCGAAACTAAGCTGCTCTTGGTTTTTGGATCTGGTTTCTTCGTTCCAGCAAAAGTTCATAGTGTTTGTGTGCCAATCCCAGGGAAATTGCTGCCAAATTGTTCTCTGAACGAAAGTTCAACTAGTTTCGGGAGAAACTATCCAGCGAAACTAGCATCTGTGTGGCATTGCTGGGTGAAACTGCTTCTGAAATTACCAGCGAAATTAGGAGAGAAAACATTTAACAACAATAGTTCTCGCATGGTTAGTTTTTTTCTGTCCATAACAACCTCCAATGCTATAGAGTTTTGATTCTCATGCCTTGTAAACACACTCGTAAACCAATCTAATCAATTCTGATTATAATCATCATTGCAATCACACTAATCAATCTCAAATGGAACTTTGGATCTATAGTTTAAATCAAAACTAAAATCGAACATGAAACCACATGAATGACACTTCAAATCAATCCACTACTGCCCAAAACTCATCAAGAACAATTTGCAATCAACTTCGAACACTCATGCCTTAACAATGCACCGAATCAATCAAAATGACAACTATGGATCTGTTGGGTCTGAAAAATAGTCTAATATTATCAACACAGTCAAAGTCAACAAAAGTCAACATTAAAGTCAAAGTCAACGCAAAAGTCAAGACGACAAGTTCGGAACGAAGATTAGTAGTGAGTCGTTGAAGATACAAAGAACACGGGTTTTAGAGTTAATATATATTTTGTTGTCAACAAAATATATATTTGACCTTTATTTGCTAGTTTGTGTCTTAATTGTAATTTTATAATTATCATATTTTAATGATTGTCTTGGGGGCTAATTGTCATTAAGTCTAATTTTCATTAGACTATATATAGCTAGAGTTATTAGAGTGATGTGGAGCTTGAATGAGCCATTGATTGAGGGTCTTTTCACATTTGTAATATCTTTAGCAATCAGTTCAGATCAAACAAGGGTTTATTGAGTGTTCTTAAGGTGTTCATCATTGTTCATCAATATTTTATTGTGTTTGATCTATATTTTACACAAATATCATTGATATTTTTGTTTTCAGTGGGATTTGTTTGCGTTTATTAATCAGTTGCACTGTTATATCGATCAGAAGGACTTACAATTTGGTATTAGAGCCTTTGTGCCCTTGATTGATTGAGTTTTTGGGTATTTTCAAACAAGTCACTATTCCATTCATTTTCGATCTGATCTGAGTGTTTTGGATATGGAAATTGATTGAGGATTGCTCGATTTCGGTGTGGGAATCTATAGGAGTCATTAGATCTCAAATCCATTGAGATTTGGATGAGTTTGAGCTGATTTCGTGCTGAAAAAGGCTGTCCAGAAAAGTTGGGAGAATTTACAGCTCGTCCAGCGAAATTACAGCTTTAATCAGCGAAACTACATGTTTCGCCAGGCAAAACTAGGGCTCCTTCAGCAAAACTAAGCTGGTCTTGGTTTTTGGATCTGGTTTCTTCGTTCCAGAGTAAAGTACATGCGTTAAACGAAAGTTCATAGTGTTTGTGTGCCAATCCCAGCGAAATTGCTGCCAAATTGTTCTCTGAACGACAGTTCAACTAGTTTCTGGCGAAACTATCCAGCGAAACTAGCATCTGTATGCCATTGCTGGGCGAAACTGCTGCTGAAATTACCAGCGAAATTAGGAGAGAAACTGCTAGCGAATTTGCCATTGCTTGACCCAGTTGCTTAGAAACCATTTAGTTGACATTAAAAGTATTTTTTTCGGGGGGAGAATATCATTCAACAATTTTTGGAAAAATAATTTTAGTTTTGGGTGTTAAAGTGAATTTTAATATTTTAAAAGAAAATGTCTTTTTCTGCCGATTTCGAATCAGACAACGCCAAAATGGCACAAAGTCGGTTTGATTCTTTCGCAGCCATGAAAGATGAAAAGATATCTGATGTTGTTGATCGATTTCTGATGGTGGCAAACAACCTTAAGAAGTATGATGACCAGCTGGGAAACCATGAACAAGTCACAAAACTTTTGGACTCTCTTCCTCCACAGTGGAGTCCACAAGTTAGGTTGTTAAAACACGAAATAAATTTTGCTGACTACAAACTCATGGAAGTTATCAACAAGTTGAAGTCATTTGATTTGGATATGAAAAGAAAAGAGTGCAGTCAATTCATGTATGGTGGTGTATCTTCAAGTGTTGAGATCAAAGAAACTAAAGAAGAAGTCAACCATGTATTGATGGCTGAGGTGGTAAACAGTGATGAGAATTATGTTGTGCTGGTGTAAAATTCAGAAGCTACAGGATAGTGAAACAGATGAAGTGAAGCAGGAGGTTCAGTATGAAGGAAATCCAGAGGGAGATGAAGCTGAGGAAGCTAAGAAGAGAGCTGCTAAGGAGGAAGAGTACAAAAAGAACACTCCCGTATGTCAATGTGAAAAAGCCCTAGCTGCTGAAAAGATAGTTATGGGACTCCCCTATGAGATAGTTAAAGACATGTGTTCTCCTCCCTGCAAAATTCATTTATTCGGGGTTTATAAAACTAACAGATTATTGTTAGAAAATGAAAAAGAATTAAAACGAATAAACAAAGAACTTAAATTCAATGAGTCCAAATATTTTATTAAACTAAGAGAAGCTTTAAAAGAAAATGATCTTTTAAAAAGAAATCTATTAGAAAAGAATGTCGAGATTAATGTTTTGAGCGAACGAGTCACATTAGCAAAATTTTAGACTAGCAAGCTTAAAACTAAACTTGATAAATGGATGATATCAGGGATGAAACAGGAAGAACTATTCTCTAAGCAAAGGGGAGCTAGAATCAAAACGGGTGTGGGATGTGGTGAAACTTCATATGTTTATCCTCCTCCTAGCACTTATTGTTACTCTCCTATACCTCAACCTCATCCATCTAATGATTTAATTAAAGCTGTAGATACTAATAGTTTACATGCAGGTTTAAGCAGCGTTAATCACAAAGAGGTTCGAGATGAATATGATTTTCCTGCAGGTTTGGGGCTCATCAAGCAAGGATCTGATCTGTAAAATGATAATTCCACCTCTAATGCTTCAAAACCAGTATCAGTTGTTTCCAGTAACTTCTTTAACAAAGTCAAGATAGGTAACATCCCTTCATTTGTTCCTATCAAGTTTGTCAAACTTGGAACAACTGTGGAATCATCAAGCAATCAGAACTCAACAACACAAACCGACACAACAAAAGTCATCAATCAAGATCCATTGGAAGCTGTCTTGTGTATACAGGACTGGACAAGTTCTGATGATGAACCAGAGATCATCAAGTCACCTGAAGTTATCAAGTGTCAAAAGCTTCCAACAGTTGAATCAAGACCTATACGGATCTCATCTCCAACTGCTAAGCAAATCAACAGTTCCTCCAAAACTTAGTAGAAGCACTCACCATCTTCATCTACTATCCATCAAACTCGCCACAAATCTGCCTCCAAGTCTACCAAATCACCAGTCATACAAAAGTGTACTCAAAAGAATGTTCAGATCTCAGCTCCCGGAACATCACAAATCAAATCACAGCCCAGTTCAAAATCCACATTGACAAAGCCTCAAAAGGTTCAATTTCCATATAGCCAAAAGAAGAAGCATCAAGGTTGTCAACAAGCTGCATCAACCTCAAAGCAGGCTCCACCCTCTCCTATTCTCCACGGGACTACAAAGAACCAAAAGCCTTTCAAGGCTTGCTTTAGATGTGGAAAAGAAGGTCATGTGCTAAAGAAGTGCCCTCAGGTTCAAAGGCAAGCTTCGGGAGGTAAAGATAACACAGGTTGCTTCTCGGGTTCAAAAGGTAAAAAGCACATATCTTTGAATGGTTGGATGAAGAACAATCTATAGAAACCTTCTCATGTGAAGCTGGTTTCACATGATTCAAAGATGAAAAAGACCAATGTTTCAAAATTAAAATCTCTTCCTTCGGGTCTTAAATAGAAAATGATTTCCAAATTCAATTCTTTCAAATCAAAAGTAATTAAACAGAAACAAATTTGGAAAGTAAAACAAAAAGAAAAGGATAAAGAAATAAATGATTTTTTAAAAGAGTGTGTGCTTAAACAGGTTACATACACTGATGAAAAAGGAACTCCCAGGACCACGATGGCCTAGGTCCCTCTCTCTAACTAATCTATTAATGAGTACAGGAACAATTCAGGAGGACTGTTAGTAATCTAGTTTACCGACAGAGAATGTTCCTTGGTCAAATTTGAAGCGGAACAAACAGGTTATGGTTCTGGTATCTCATCCATATTTTGGATACTTATCTGCACTATTACAGTTCACACTTCACAATCACTGCATTTTTCTTGGTACTTCATTTCTCATCTTTTTGCTATTATAATTTGGAAGACTTTCTTTGCTAGTATAATTGATATGGGTACTAAGAACTTGATTTGGGATGACTGAGAAATGATAGTATGTCTTCTTGGTATGCTTATTTGCATGACTTGTACTTTGTGAGAAATGATAATGACTGATGTAGATGTCTGTATCACTTAAAATACTAAAATCTAAAAAAAAGACAGTTTCATTATATGATATGTATGGTAGGCTCAGCCCAAAAATGAAGTAAACAGTGATTCTGTAGCCTAACTAAAGCTTTAGAACTCGGTGATAAGGATCATTTCTATGACATCTCGGCCTGCATAAAGTTACAAGTCTCATCAAAAACGGGTTGAGAGTATCTGACTTCTGCCTTGATCTCTTCCATTCCCAAAATCTCCCTATCCCCAAGTTTTGAATGTAGGTTCTCGTTAGCTCTTCAGATGTATATTTCGTGCCTATCTCCTCTGCTATGTGGAAGCATTGACCTGGAGCGATCTCTGTTATACGTGAGTATAGACCTGAAGCTCTCATAAGCACGCTCAGATGATCATCTCCTCTGTTATACGTAAGTATAGACCTGGAGCTCTCATCATCTGTTCCCCAAATAAAGGCACAGTGATTCTTAAATTAAGATCATTGTTGAAAACTTAAAAGAAAATCAAACAGAGTTAATCATATTACTCAATAAGCCCTGATGATGGGATAAGTTCTTTGCCGGATGTCTATGGGAACCAAATCACCTGAGCTTCTCTAATTAAATCTAAAACATGATAAAATCAGTTGCAGATCACTTGCTGAAAAGGATAAGGCATGGGTTTAAATTGGACAAATATACCAACAATCATTTTTGAACTGTTTTTGGCTTTCAAAAACTTAAAATTATGACCAGACTCTGTATCAGTGTGATCTCACTAACTTGTCGATGTTCAAATACATCTTTGTGCCTTTGTATATCTTGAGGATGTGATCTCATGATCAAATTGGTTCTTGGTGTAATATGATAAAACAAAATAAAATAAAATATTCATTTCAAATCATTTTTCAAGTATTTCATATTATGCTATTAAAATGTTATCATTTTCACATGCATTTCACTGGAAATTGCATATTCAGATAACACAGGTTTATTTGTATTGTTGAAATGATGTAAGGAGAATTGTGTAGATTGTGGTTGTGATTGTGTTACAGATTTTTTCTTCAAATGATGGCCGATAATCAGCTGAGCAAAGTACCATACCAGAGAACCTGTTCCTCAAGTTTGCAGAAGATACCGAGCTAGGATTCCTCCTCCTACATCTTTTGAAGCACTCAAGAATAAAGAGTTGGAGATGTTGTTCCTGATCATTCTCATGATGCACACAAAAGGAGGGAGTATTCAAAAAGGGGGATCCTATAAGATGAAAGATTGTCGGTACCAGATCATCAATCTAGGGGGAGATTGATGATCATTATAAGTTGTCTTATCGGTGCTGATCACGATGAAAGACGTTGATAATAATAGACTAAGGGGGAGTATTGTTGGGTCTGAAAAATAGTCTAATATTATCAACGCAGACAAAGTCAACAAAAGTCAACATTAAAGTCAAAGTAACGCAAAGTCAAGACGACACGTTAGGAACGAAGATTAGTAGTGAGTCGTTGAAGATACAAAGAACACGGGTTTTAGAGTTAATATATATTTTGTTGTCAACAAAATATATATTTAATCTTTATTTGTCTAGTTTGTGTTTTAATTGTAATTTTATAATTATCATGTTTTAATGATAGTCTAGGGGGCTAATTGTCATTAAGTCTAATTTTCATTAGACTATATATAGCTAGAGTCATTAGTGTGTTAACAAGCTTAAATGAGCTAGATTTAAGGGTTTCCATGTAAACAATATCTTATGTAAATCAATATAGCTCAAACAATGGTTTTATTGAATGTTCTTGAGGTGTTCATCTTGTTCATCCTTATTTTATAGTGTTTGATCTATTTTGTACACAAATATCATTGATATTTGTGTTATTAATGGGATTTGTTTGTGTTTGTCAATCAAGTGTACTGTTATATCGATCGTGGACCAACACATACATATCCTTCAAAAATCTATGGTGATTTTTGTTGATTAATCATCAAAATCAAAGAAGAAACATAATCTTCTTTGAATTTTTTAAAAAAGTTACTTTTTGATCCAAAAAGTTAACTATTAAAATATTTTCTGTGTTTTTAGGGTTTTGATTTTCTTTGACTGACATCATTAAAAAGTTGACATTCCCTTAACAGAATATTCCTTTCTTTTCACCGAGATTTAAAAGTGACTTAACATTGGACATTAATTAATTTAAAAATAAAATTAATTAATTTCCTTTATTTGATAAAAAAACAAACACACTAACAAACAAATCCTAGTGACTTTAGTATAAAAGCAAATTTTGGCACCGAGCTAAAATTATCAAACAAATTTAACTTAAAACAATAAGTTAAAAATTAACAAACATGACTCATGAAATTTCAAGAATAAACAGTGGTCTCAAACCACCAAGACTCATGAACAAAGCTGATTTCAAACAGTGGAAAATAATGTTCAGAAATTGGATAATTTTCGAAGACCCGGACCTATGGACATCCATAACCGAGGGACCATTCATACCTTTGACTCTTGGGCCTGATTACAACATACAGAAAAAAAATCAGACACGTAGCATATTGGCAATGACTTTGCCATTTGAAATTTTAACACGGGTTGAAAATTTCAAAACAGCACATGAACTATGGAAGGTACTTCACACCATGTGTGAAGGAAGTGAGGAAATCATGGAAATCAAGAAAGAAAAATTAAGGACCCAGTATGAAACCTTCCACCACGTTCAGGGAGAATCAATTCCACAACAGCTTCACAGATTTGTATAGTTGGTAAATGAGATGATTGTCTATGGTCTCAATATGAATCTATGGAGATCAACAAAAAGATGTTGCATACACTGCCAGAGAGCTGGACTCAATCAGTCTCTTTGATGAAAGCAACATTGGATCTTAAAGCATTGTCCCTATATGCTCTAGTTGTTAAAGTTAAAGCATTAGAACTAGACAAAAGATCCAGGAATATCAGCATAATCAGACACGTAGAATCCTACAAGTTTTAGGAACTACAACAAATAGACAGTGCATTTTTGACATACACTGGAGAAGATGAAGATGAAGAATTTTTAGATACAAGTGAAACATCCTTCTTCTCAGCCCCTAAATAATCCAGTACCAAATAGAAGTCTAAAAATACTGGTGTTCATGCTTCCTATAAAGCAACACCACAAAGCAAGCATAATCCTCACACATCCAGTTCTAGCAAACAACAACAACCAAAGAATCAAAACATGCACAAATGTGAGAAACCCATGGATGCTTTCACTATCATTTTACAAAGTGAAGACCAGAAAGCAGCCTATGCAGCTTTCTCAACTAGCTTTGAAGCATACTTGGGTGCAAGTCTCATAACATCTCAAATCATCCAGCAAGACCTGGATGAGCTACCACCAGACATGGTTGAAGAAATGGATCTTCAGTGGTCTATGGCAATGATTGTCTATAGATCAAAACAATTTCTACAAAGGAACAGAGGGCTAAGCATGGATAAGAAAAACAAAATTGGTTTTGATAAGTCGAAGGTGAGATGCTACAACTGCTAACTATATGGTCATTTGTCTAGAGAATGCCAGCAACCAAGAGTTGACAGAAATACCAATCAATCACAAGCATCCAGTAGTTATCACTCAAACAGACAAATCCCACCTTCAATTAGTATCCCTGCTGCACCAACCCCACCACAAATCACACAATACAACCAAAATCAACACTCCAAATCATCAGCAATGATCATAAAACAGGATGGTGAGTGTGATTGGAGCATGTACGAGGCTGAAATCAAATCTCAAGATCATGCCCTCATGGCAGACATAGAAGATACTATTTTAGAAATCCCGAAAGAGGTGAGGGAAAACCTTTATACACAAGCATACATTGACATGCATTGACAAAGTCAATCGATACAGAGGACATGCAGACAAACTTTCAAAGAAAGTTATTGAAACAAACATTTTGAATGAAAGTTTCAAATCAGAACAAAAACAATATAGTGCAAATAATCTTTCATTACAAAATGATTTAGACAAATTAATGTCTGAAAAGTTAACACTAGCAGCTCAAGTAGAGCAACTCTTTGAATCTTTGACTGTGTCAAAAACCATACAGGCTGAAATTGAAGTGAAACTTCAGAAGTTTCAGGTAAGCAAGAAGAAGTTTGAAGAACTTCTTGCTCAACAAAGGGCTTTCAAGGACCCGTCAGGTTTAGGATATAATAAGGTCAACCCAACTTATAATGACAATTATATTCCTCTACCCGACTCAATGACAAACAAACAGGGTGAGTCACTTGACCCACATGACAGGACTGATGATTCAAAACAATCATCATCATCATCATCAAAATCATCATTAATACCAAAAACACCTTTGATAAAATTTGTTAAAAGCCAAGCACCTCCACAAATCAAATCAATAGATTTTTATCAAGGAGAAAATAATAAATTTGATGAACAAACAATAGATGAAGATGATGTTGATAGATTGGATGACTAGTCAGATCAACCAATTACTGAAACTTCAAAAGTTTCAAGTGTGGTTGATACACAAAACATACAATCAAAGTAGACAAAAGGTTTTGACATCTGCTCAGGTGGAAGAAAAGCTGGATCTTCCACTGCCTCTCCTATTCAAACAAACAAAAGGAAAGGCAAAGCCCCCATTCAAAAAAATCAAGCAACTGTAACTTTTGACTTACCTTTAAAATCAAATTTAAAATCAAAAGTTATAAACAAACAAGGCAATGCAAATCTACCATACTGTAAATGGTTAGATCAATACACTCACACTACTGAAAAATACAAATATGGTAAATATTGCAAGTACTGTCACATGACCAATCACAATACTAAATCATGATATTTTCACAATTATTGTTCAATATGTGAAAGAAACAATCATAGCACTGCAAACTGTTTTTTTAATAAGATAAACAAAAAGCAAAACAAACAGCCTCAAGTTAAGAAATCAACTGAGAAACCGACAGTTGTTCCTAACAAGAACAAAAGAGGAGCACAAAGACAAACTCCTTATCAAAAGGTTGTTTTAAACAATGATAAAACTTTTTATGACAACTTTAATCAATCAAAGAGGAGACATAAGTCTCAAAACAGACAGCAAACAGACATAAGGACTTAAAGGAGAAGAGCTCAGAGTACTTCTCCTGATAGAGCTAAAAACAATCAGAGGAAATCTAGTGTCACTAGAATTTCCATACCATCAGACAATGCCACTTTAGAAGAAATTTATGTATGGGAAAAGATGGAAAACCCAAGACCATCTTGGCTTGGGTTGTACCATCTAACTAATTTCTTTGTCTTTAAAGGGACATCAAAGAGGGCCTGACAACATCTGGTATGTTGATAGTGGATGTTCCAAACACATGACTGGCACTTGTTCCCTCCTTCGAGGATTTTAAAAGCAAACATGGAGGAAATGTAGCCTTTGGAGGTGACAAGACAGGTGGAAAGATAACTGGTGAAGGAACAATGTCAAATGGGTTGATCAGCTTTGAAAATGTCAACTACTGCTCCAACCTCTAGTTTAATCTTCTCAGCATATCCCAAATCTGTGATAAAGGATATGAAACCTTATTCGACTCCAAGAACTGCTACATCCTCAAGACGAGTTTTTAAATTCTAGAAGATTGTATCCTTTTGAAAACACCCCGTCATAACAACACATACATTTTTTATATGAACACTGTTTCAGCATCAACCCCAAAAACATGTTTACTATCAAAAGCATCAGAAGATGTTTCCCAATTATGGCACAGATGTATGGGACACTCAAATTATAACAAAATGAATCAACTTGTAAAAGGTGAGTTAGTAATAGGTTTACCATAAAAAGAATTCTTTTGTATAGACCACTGCACTGCATGTCTGAAAGGCAAACAACATAGAGTGTCTCATAAGTCAAAATTAGTAAACTCTAACAACACACCACTCAAATTGCTTCACATGGACCTTTTTGGCCCAACAAACATCCTTAGTATAGGAAAGAAGCAATACTGTCTTGTTATAATAGATGATTACTCAAGATTCATATGAGTTTTCTTTCTACAACACAAGTCAGAAACATCAGAAATCATCAAATCATTTATCACTAAAATTGAAAATCAATTGGATCTTAAAGTTAAATCTTTAAGAAGTGATAATGGTACTGAATTTAAAAATGACTCTATTTCTTCTTTTTGTGCAGAGAAAGGAATCAGTCATCAATTCAATGTAGCAAGGACTCCTCAGCAAAATGGAGTTATTGAAAGGAGGAATAGAACATTAATAGAAGCTGATAGATCAATGCTAGCTGACTCTTTATTACCCATATCTTTTTGGGCTGAAGCAATCAATACAGCTTGCTACATTCAAAACAGAACATTAACCATCAAAGAACATCTTTCACTAAGAAAGTTATTGGATCAGACTGGTTGTTTGATATTGACTCATTAACAAAATCATTTAACACATCTTACTTTGATGTTTCAGGTACCAAGGGTTACAATGAGTATCCCATGGTTCCACCAACAACCATAGATGTTCCTTTAACTGCTGATTCTCAAAGGAGAACAAACATTACTCCTTTGAGTACCACAGTTTCAACTCCTCCAGAATAAAGATACACATCAAAAGAAACATCATCAAACACACCATCTTCATCAACACCTGTGACCACCTAACCACAGTTGAAGAAGATGATGATTATCATTCATTATCTGATACACATCATGAAAATGAAATCTTAAATTCTTTCATGATTCACCACAAATATTCAATGAACCATCACAACTAGATAAACAAACAACCACAAACACCCTTGCCCATCCATTAACACCCAACCAAACAATCACTAATCTTGATTCAACCATTATTGTTGATCAGAGTACAACAACCAGAGTTCACAAAGATCATCCTATAGAAAACATCATTGGTGACCTTAATACCAGGTTGACACGAAGTCAATCTGACACAGCAAACATTTGCTTGTACTCCTGCTTCCTATCTCTAACTGTACCCAAAAACATCACAGAAGCACTTAAAGACAACAGTTGGATAGAAGCAATGAAAGAAGAATTATAGCAATTCAGAAAGCAAGAGGTATGGAAGCTGGTTGATCTACCTGAAGGTCAATACGCCATTGGCACAAGATGGCTCTTTAGAAACAAAGCAGAAGACAGAGGAATTATGATCAGAAACAAAGCAAGGCTAATTGCCCATGGATATACTCAAGAGGAAGGCATTGATTATGATGATGTCTTTGCTCCAGTAGCTAGACTTGAAGCCATCCTAGTGTTCCTTGCATATGCCTCATCCAAAAACTTCACTATCTTCCAAATGGATGTCAAGTGTGCATTCCTCTATGGAAAGTTAGATGAAGAGGTATATGTTGCTCAACCACCAGGGTTTGAAGATCCAGATTTTCCTCACAAAGTCTACAAGTTAGATAAAGCTCTGTAGGGTCTTTATCAAGCACCTAGGAAGTGGTATGAAACTTTATCTAAGTGTCTACTACAGAATGAGTACACCCGAGGGAAAATAGATCAGACATTTTTCTTAAAATGAAAAGAACAAGACTTGTTAGTAGTTTAAGTCTATGTGGATGACATAATTTTTGGTTCTACAAATATCCAACTTTGCAAAGAGTTTGAAACTCTTGTGCAATCAAAATTCCAAATGAGCTCAATGGGATAACTTACATTCTTCCTTGGTCTTCAAGTTAAAAAATCAAAATAAAGAATTTTTATCAACCAGAGCAAGTATGTCAATCAGATATTAAAGAAATACAATATGTCTGATTGCACATCCAGTAAGACACCATTTGCAACTGGATTGAAGTTTGGACCCGATCCAGAAGGAACATCAGTTGATCAGAAACTCTACAGATCAATGATAGGATCATTGATGTACCTAACAGCAAGTAGACCAGACATCATTTATGCAGTATGCATGTGTGCCAGATACCAAGAAGATCCAAAAGAATCACACATAAATACTGTAAAGAGAATCTTCAGATATTTAAAAAGCAAACAAGTTTTTGGGCTATGGTATCCAAAAGATGGAGATTTCTCTTTATATGCTTACACAGATGGTGATTATGGTGGATGTAACAGCAACAAAAAATCCACTACAGGAGGTTGTCAGTTTCTTAGATCAAGATTGATCTCCTGGCAGTGCAAGAAACAAACAAATGTCTTAGTGTCAACAGCTAAAGTAGAATACATAAGTGCTTTTGCATGGTGTTCTCAAGTGCTTTGGATTCAAAACCAAATGCTTGATTATAATTTTAATTTTCTTCAAACACCCATACACATTGATAATTCTACTGCCATGTTTATCACTAACAATCCAGTTCAACATTCAAAACCCAAACACATAGATATAAGATATCATTTTCTGAGAGATTCCTCAGAAAAGGGTCTGATAAAATTGATCAAAGTCCATACCGATAATCAGTTGGTTGACCTGTTTACCAAACCATTTGATTCAACAAGATTTGAATTTCTAGTTCAATCACTTGGTATGATCAACTATGAATAAAGCAAGTAATGTTTTCAAAACATTAATTTCAAACAAGCTTGATTTTATCAAGTTCCAAATTAAACATCAACAAGCATATTTCAAAATCCATATATCAAACAAACATTCATCTTTTCTTATAATCAAACATCTTGAATCACATATGCCACACATGAGAAATGATAGTACACTAGCTCATTCTTCATTTGAGTCATTTTCCACTAATAAAGACTGATAGTACTTTGTTTGATATGTGGATAGGCTCAGCATGGGACACCTAACATCACATACAACAGTGAAGTACTAAATTCTCATGATTGTGTGGTCAACAACACATCTTGGTTTATGGTGAGTATTAATCTATCCAACATAGGTTGCTTGTAAAGTAACTACAATACACCAAGTGAAACAGTTTATAAATTGCTGAATCATACAAGTGTCTCATCTGTTATGATTTTCATAGACCTGGAGTACACCAAGGCATTCTTTGGTGTGCTGAGCACAGACCTGAATGACCTAAATCATGATCCAAAAAGATTCCTAATGAGGAACACATCCATCTTGGATGAACAATCAATAAAGTCTTTCAGACTACATTCCTTGTGATTGAATAAAAATAATCCCAAAGAGAATCACCTTCAAAAGTGAAGTGAAAAAGAATCCCAATGAGAATCAAACAACATGGATCAAATTGAGCATTTATACTCCTAAGTATCTAGGTCTTAAGTATTGAAGGTGCTTTTTAGCTGATCTGGTTATCGAGACTCGATCAAAAACAAGTTATTATATCAGTCTTAGCTACCTTTATTGTGAAAGGGTAAGTAAGGTCATCTCCACAGGGAATATGTGGAAAGTGTTTAACAATATGACTCAATTAAGTTAAAGACATGAACTTTAATATTAAAAATTGGAACTTTGGATGAAATCAAGAACGCTATTGCAAAAAGCAACAAACTTTGAAACGAATTTGATTAAATATTAAGAAACAATCACTTTTGGGTTTCCAATTCCACAAGATCCACAATTGATACTTTCAAATTACAGTTTGTAAGAAACAATACTTCAAGATCTTAGCTTTTGACTAAAGTGGTAACAAAGGAACAATCTTATAAGACTCGTTCATTCACAAAGTTACCAATTCACCTATATCATGTTGTCTACTTTTCTTAATGAGCTCACGATGTAAGGAAACCAAAAACTGATAATCAAGCACACAACTTTATTTATAAGCAAACCTTTTAAATCAACCAAAACATAAGACTTCATTCAATAATTCATTGGTCAATACAAAAACCTAATCAAAGCATACCAATTGTTTCACTTAACAAGAATTGTACTCCCGAAAGCAATCAAGTAGAACTTAGCCACGCATGGTCTTCATTGAATCTTCAATCTTGATTATATGATGATCAATGATGATTTGGTTGGAGTTGGGAAGCTTGAAAGCACCCAAAATCACCTTGAACTTGCTAGATTTCGGCTGGGAAGAGTTTTTCTTTGAGTTGGGGATGGATTGGTTTAAGTAGAGATCAAGATCCACAAAATTCAGGGATTCGTTGGTGACCGGCGTATGATACGCTGACCCTGGGCGTATCATATGCCCATATCAGCATTCTTACGCCCAACTTTCTGTAATTTTTGTCAAATACGCCCACTGATACGCCGCCCATATGCCGACTGACGTATTATACGCCCATACCCGGCGTATGATACGCCGGGCATATGATACGCCGGTATTCCTAATTTTGTGCCTTTTTTGTAACATTTGATGTTTACATCTTTAGTCCTTGTAGTTTCGTGTTTGGGTCCTTTTTCTCCAAAATAAGCCTTCTTTAGCTCCTAACACCTATAAATCAAAAAACAAACAACTTGAAACTTTTCCACCATAATCATGATGTAAAATCAAGCATTTAGATCAATTAAACCTTGAATTATTAGCACTCGATCACATCCCCACACTTAACCTTTTGTTTGTCCTCAAACAAACTTACTTGCGTAATTCCCCTTATTTAATCAAACATGCTAAGTTATCACAACTTTGTATAAGATGAGGTCACAAGGCATACTTACTTTTAAACTTTCATCATGTAAGATTCACAACCCAACATGTAATATCATTCATGTTTTAAACTTAGAATCACCTTAGTTGGCATAACTTCACCTTTTGCTTCAAACATGCATGCATTCACATTCCTCACAATGAACACTCCTCTCGGTTTGTTTTGTGGACTAGTGATTATACACTAGTATATCTGGAACTCTCAAACCAAGATTGTACATCTTCATCATAAGCTCGTATAGTAATCATATCGCCATCAATTAACATGATATAATACATAAATCAAGAGGTCTTTGTAATGTTAGGCTAAGGTTTACGGTAGGATAGAATGGGATTTAAGGGTGGATAATGGTGAATGAAATCCAATTTAAACATGCTAGATGTGATGTGTATCAATTACTATCCTCTAATAGCAATCATATCAGAGAATTCTCATACTATTTTTTTTGCTTCATATCTTGGTCATTTTGACCTCATATTTAGCTTTTTTCTTCTTTTTTCTTTCTTTCATTTTTTTTCTCATATTCACAACCAATCATACTATTATTAAACTAAAACAACACTTCTAAGCATATCATGAATTGGACTTCATCACCCTATGTTTCATAAAAAGGCTAAGGCTTTATAGGTTTATTGTGTTGGGTTATTCAAATGAAAAGTTGGGGCTCAACATGGTGTCTAAAGGAAATTTATCAAGGTATGGAATTCAAAAGAAAAGGTTCAACAAATGGTTCATTCCTAATGCTTCTATCACATTCATGCACATATTGGTTCATGATCTTGACACGCATCAATTACACGAGTTCTAACTTAAATGCACATTATGGTCTCCCTCATTTTGCAAAAATATAAAGTAGATCACAATATGCTATGAATTTCTCAATAAGGATCAAATTCTCATAGAAACGGTGGGAAAGGGTTAAAAATTTGAAGCATGTATGTCATCTACCATCCGGTTTGTTATGCCTTCTAAGAATTCTACCTAATTTTATAATAGCTCATGATGGGAGTGGTTTACTGAAATTTCAAAACAAGCATGCCAATGTATCTATACATGCACAAAGAAGTGATAATTAACCATGTATAAAAAAAAATATAGGTCTCATGCACAATTAAGCTTATTAGAAGATTTATTTTTCAAAAAGGTTTAATTTTTTTTCAATTCTTCCCTCATCCCCACACTTGAGATACATTATCCTCAATGTATGGTGATCATAATTGGTATTTTCATAACATAGGGATGTAGATTCTTAATTTCATTCCTATTATTGCTAATCAAGGTAATTCATTACGAAGGGAGACTAGTATGCTATATCCTAACATATGATCAATTAATTTCAACGGAAGCATGAAAATAATATTGTTCAAAACCAAAGTAGTGGAAAGAGCACATGAACCTGATCATTAGTGAGAGACTTCATTAACCGACTTGTGCCTCCTCACACTTGAGTGCTTGTGTCTCGTGATTGACTTTCAAAACAAAACAAAGCAAACCAAAGAAGAAAAAAAACAAAAACTAATAAAAGAGGTAAAACTCACTTTCGTAGGAATCACGATTGCATTTAGCATATGCAACAAGCCTTTAGACCTCTTAGTAGACCCGAGTGAACAAGTTATAGTCTCATGAGGGTTTCTAGTGAACACACCCACAAAGTTCTTTGGTTGCCTCCCATAAGCGCTAAGTTTTAGGTCTTCAACCGGACCTTACCTGAGACAACTTATGGTGGTCGTATTGAGTGCTTCTCTCCAAACATCTTTTCAAATAAATGCTTCTCTTGGCTTGATAGATTCTCTAGTTCACTCAAGCTTTGGCCAATCATTGCTTCTTTAATCCTTGAATTCTTATGATCCGGTGGTTTACCCATCTTAACCTTTCGTCTTGGATTTTCATTCCTTGGTGGCTCCACCTTCACATTTTCATCCTTTCCACATTCTCAAGCTCAAACCTGTCAGTATCAAAACCATTTTTCTTGGTGATGTCCTCGCTTACATGTGAAATGTAAGGAGGAGCACACCTGTTAGTAGCATATGTTACAATACAATCATTATTAACTACATATGTAATTGATTTTGAAAACACATTAAAGAACAACTTACAGTTTTTTATTGGTCATGTCGACAATTCCATCTAGACAATTGATTTGAGTTTTAGATGTTGCCAAGAATGGTCGTCCTAAAATTACATTTGGTTGGTCGTTTGTCCTTACTGGTGCATAATCAAGCACTATAAAGTCCACCGGGTAGTAGAACTCTCCTAGCTTGATGATCACATCCTTAACCATTCCTCGGGGTTGTTTCCATGTCGATTCAGCAAGCACCACTATTTTGTCAGTTTCATGTAATGGACCAAAGTCATATTGGTCAAATAGACTCCCCGGAAGGATGCTCACCCTAGCTCCATAATCCAAAAGTGCCCGCTTGATTTTAAATTTCTCGACTTGAATGGGAACGATTGGTACTCCCGGGTCACTTCCTTATTCTTCATCTACTTCCTTATCGTTACCTACAACTACTTGAGGAGTAGAGGTTAAATCATAATCAATATATTCAGATTTAGGAAGGATACTAACCAAATTGATGTGCACATTCTTTTCACTTGAGGCTTGATTTTGAGGGTTCTTTGTTGTATCACTTGGAAGCTTCCCCGGTTCTCATTCGGGCAATTGTTCAGCTAATTGTCCAAGTTGCTTGGCAATGGCCTCATTGGTCTTTTCTTGCACCTCTTTAAATTGTTTAAACTCTTTCATCTCCTTTGCAAGATCTTGAATTGATGACAAAATTGCATTGTCATTGCCATTGTTAGTAGAAGCACCTTGCTGATGTTATTGATTCCTTTGATTATATTGACTACCTTCTTGGTAGTTTCTTTGATTGTAGTTGTTCCTTTGATGGTCGCCTTGATTGTATTCTTGTTATTGGCCTTGATATTGGTTGCTTCCTTGATTTGGTACCTGAAAAGGATGATTCATTTGATTAGTATTGTTACCATATCTAAGATTTGGGTGATTTCTATGATCGGGATGATATGTGTTAGAATTCATATCGTATGTCTTCCTTTCTCCTTGGCCTTGTAGTTGATGTACACTTTCACTCTTCCCCAAATTCAAGTAGCATGTGACCGATGTATGTCCAATGTCATTGCATATGTCACACACTTCATACTCACTAGATATATTTGCCACACCACTCTTTCCAACTTTAAGGCTTGCAATTTCTGGTTCTAGAACCGCAATTCTATCCATGGCCACATGATCATTCACCATCTTTATGTTTGCACCCCTTGACCTCCGACTTGATTGTGCACGCTTCTTGGAGATTAAACTCATCCTTTCAAGAATATCCTAATCATCATCCTCATGGTTTAAGGTGATGGTTCCTGCACTTGTGGAATTTACATCTCTAGCATCCTCCGGTGATAGCCCATCATAGAATGCTGAAATCAACTCCCACTTAGCTATGTCATGATGTGGACAAGTTCTTAGCATCTCTTTGAATCAGTGTAAAGCTTCATGGAACTGTTCACTTGATTGCTGTGTAAATCCTCAAATGGCTCGCCTTGCATCACTTGTCCTTTGAGAAGTACAGTATTCATCCAAGAATTGTTGTTGCATTTGTACCCATGTGTGAATACTTGTAGATGGTAAAGATAGGAACCATTGTTTGGCCTTGTATTTAAGGGTAAATTGGAATAGAACCAATTTAACTTCATCTGGTGAAAAGCCTTGGCCACCAATGGTGCTACATGATGCCTCAAATTCGGATATATGTAAATAGGGTTCTTCGGTTGCCATGCCATGGAAGTGAGGGAGAATTCCCAAGCAGTGTAGTCAGACTTCAAAAGGTCATCCCTTTTGTGTTGGTGAAACTATATGAGATAGATTGTTGGCAATGGTGGGGCGAAAGTGACTATCCACACCATGTGCTGGTACATAGTGTTGCGCTCCTAGATTGGCAGGTATGCCATTAAACGGTTGACCTCCAACATTGTTGCGAATGGGTGGTTGAGCATAGCCATCCTGATCCCCTGGTTGTTTCCCATAATCCTCAAAATAATGTTTGTTTGGTCCGTCTATATCGACTTGATCTTCAATCCACTCTTCCATATAATTAGTGTGGTGACTTCCTTCGACTGAAAACCGGTCCGCATTGCTATGATGGCTCCCTTCCACATCATGCTAAATTTTGCATCGGTTGGAAGTTCATGGGTGGAGGTTGGTTTTGCACACCTTGATTTATAGGGATCGGCCCCTAAGGTTGAGGTTGCACTGGTTGTGGTTGAGGTGGAAGATCATCAGGTGGAGGGAACACGGGTAATGGAATATCTCCCAAAGGTTGGTTGGGTTGTGGAACCCCTTGGTTCCTAGATTGTCCATCATTCTTGACTGGTTACTTTTGAGTGTTCTTGAAAGTCTGCTTAATATCCGTTAAGCTGTTGCTGATGATGTACCTTCTTCCGATCTTGTTTGACCACAAATTTGAGAAGTCCTTAAAGTTGATGCTTTTTGAAACACACGATTCGCTCTTGTAGTCTTCTCGATTTCTGGATCAAATTGTAGCGGTGAGGTCCTTCCTAAAAATCCTTTATGCATTAACGTAGTAGCTACCTGCAAACAAGAAAATACAAACTACCTCGCGTAATACTGAACAATAAAAAAATTAAAAGGAAAAAAACAGAAAAGCAAAATCTTTTTGGTTTTTTTTTAAATTTTTAAGAAAAGCAAATAAAAACTATTAAACACTAAGCGCAGTAATTCCCTAGCAATGGCGCCATTTTGATCTGGTTGTCGAGACTCGATCAAAAACAAGTTATTATATCGGTCTTAGCTACCCTTATTGTGTAAGGGTAAGTAAGGTTGTCTCCACAGGGAATATGTGGAAAGTGTTTAACAATATGATTC
Organism: Flaveria sonorensis; assembly: GCA_025506505.1. Classification (NCBI taxonomy): domain Eukaryota; kingdom Viridiplantae; phylum Streptophyta; class Magnoliopsida; order Asterales; family Asteraceae; genus Flaveria; species Flaveria sonorensis. The sequence goes on along the minus strand of CM046431.1, from coordinate 10,269,799 downwards.
AATTAACTTAAAGACACGAACTTTAATATTAAAAATTGGAACTCGGGATGAAATCAAGAATGCTATTGCAAAAAGCTACAAACTTTGAAACGAATTTTATTAAATATTAAGAAACAATCACTTCTGGGATTCCAACTCCGCAAGATCCACGATTAATACTTTCAAATTAGGGTTTGTAAGAAACAATACTTCAAGATCTTAGCTTTTTACTAAAGTGGTAACAAAAGAACAATCTTTTAAGGCTCGTTCATTCACAAAGCTACCAATTCACCTATATCACGTTGGCTACTTTTCTTAATGAGCTCGCGATGCAAGGAAACCGAAAACTGATAATCAAGCACATAACTTTATTTATAGGTAAACCTTTTATATCAACCAAAACATAATACTTCATTCAATAATTCATTGATCAATACAAAAACCTAATCAAAGCATACCAATTGTTTCACTTAACAAGAATTGTACTCCCAAAAGCAATCAAGAAGAACTTAGCCATGCATGGTCTTCATTGAATCTTCAATCTTGATTATATGAGAATAAAATATGATTTGGTTGGATTTGGGAAGCTTGAAAGCACCCAAAATCACCTTGAACTTGCTAGATTTCCGCTGGGAAGAGTTTTTCTTCGAGTTGGGGTTGGATAGGTTTAAGTACACATCAAGATCCATAAAATTCGGGGGTTTGTTGGTGACCTGCGTATGATACGCCGACCCTGGGCGTATCATACGCCCATATCATCATTCTTACATCCAACTGCTGTAACTTTTGTCAAATACGCCCACTGATACGCCGCCCGTAGGCCAATCAACATATTATACGCCCATACCCGGCGTATGATACGCCGGTATGCCTAATTTTATGCCTTTTTGTAACATTTGATGTTTACATCTTTAGTCCTTGTAGTTTCGTGTTTGGCTCCTTTTTCTCCAAAATAAGCCTTCTTTAACTCCTAACACCTATAAATCAAAACACAAACAACTTAAAACTATTCCACCATAATCATAATGTAAAATCAAGCATTTAGATCAATTAAACCATGAAATATTAGCACTTGATCACTAGCATATCTTGAGGAGGGTTGTTCTAAACATACAATCAGATGTGGGGTACATACAAATCATATCAATCAACTCAAAACATGATAATCACTCACTGTTTCAATCAATCATTATTACCATGCATGAGTTTAAGCGGATCAAAATATCTACAATCAACATTGTATTAGTGTATGTCTATTCTCAAAAACATTCAAACAACTCAGTGAAAATTTAAGACTAGTATGATCTCATGTTATGTGCAAATGATTCATGTTCAAACAAGAAAATAATTCATTTATTAGTTAGATAAGGCATTATCTTTCTAACTTTTATCAAGCATGTAACACCCAGAAAATTTTAAAAGACGAGAAAGAAAGAATAAATGTGCAGAAAAAGAAAGAAAACACAATTTAACCCAAGTTGAGGGGCTAAATGTGTCAAAAGGACAAAAAAGAATAAAAGTGGGTGCAAAAAGGTGATGGCCGCCCACACCTTCCGACACATTTCACTTCAACCGGATTTTCTAGAGAGAGAAAGGAGAAAAGCTGAATTTTCAGACTTTGAAGAAAGAAGAAGGAGAATTCGAATTCAAGGTAAGAATTCTTGGTTTTAAGTTGTTCTTGGCCGGCCAATGCCTCGGTTGTATGCTTATGTGTGTTTTGTTGTGTTCGGGTGTGTGTTTTTGGTGGGTTTTAGGTGTTCGAACTCATTTGCATTCGGGTTGAAGGAAGTCATACTCGAGGGCTGCTAAGGTGAGTTCTAGATCCCCGGTTTCTATGTTTTAAACCTGTTTTGGGGCTGGAAATGCATGTAACTAACTTTTTAAAATGTCTAGTATTTTGTACCATAAGTTTGGCCCTGTTTCTTCTACTGGGTGTGTTAGGGCCTGCATGTTTTGCTCAGTTTATGTGGTTGTATGCTTGTTCTAAGAGATTAGCATGCTAGATCGGTGAGATGAATGTATAAGAATGAAGATTTGGAACTGATCATAGTGTAAGATGCGGTTTCAGGTTAGGTTATCATCCGCATTAAGTTTGAATATTTGCATGTGTTGTTCATCCACATTAGTTAAGTGTTCATTCATATTTGATGAACACATCGACTATTTTGTTCATCCGCATTTGTTGTATGTTCATCCGCATTTGATTTGCCCATGCGCATTTGCTTTAGTCATCCGCATTTGGTTCATGCGCAATTCTTTGGGACACTTTAAGGTGTTCATCCGCATTTGTTTATTCATCCGCATTTGTCTGCTCATCCGCATTTGGTTACTCATCCGCATTTGTCTGTTCATCCGCATTTGTTTGCTCATCTGCATTTCTTTAAGGGGATAGAATTTTCTGAGATTTTGGGATGTAGAGCTTAAGTGTTAAGAAAGGAGGTTTTATGGGGGACTGTGCTTGTTTACGATTTGCATGCTTTGTATGCTGTTATGATGATGTTGTTCCATGTTATGTTTATGTTGTGACCTTACATGGTGTGACGTATGAATATGCTTATGTAAAGTAGTACTTAACGAAAGTGGAAGATAACTAAAGAGAAGTAAGAAAGAATGAATGCATGCATTAATGAATGATCGGAAGTAAGAAAAGTCTTGCAAGCACTGTAAGGAGGTTCACACCCAATGAAGGGTGTTAGCTCAACAGTGTGCGGGTTAGCTACCCTAGAAGGATGCACACTGGGGTCTAGTCTTTGTGACTGACCATACGTACGGGACCATTGTCGCTTACCCCGGTGCTGGGCCTGCCTAGTGCATGATGTTTGAAGTCTATTTATAGTCTTCGGCCCAGTACCCTCCTTGTGCATGATGTTTGGGGTATAGTACATGGCATTGTTCCAAATGATGATACCCCGGTGCTGGGCCCGCCTCGGGCATGATGTTTGAAGTCTATTTATAGTCTTCGGCCTAGTACTCGCCTTGTGCATGATGTTTGGGGTATAGCTCGAGGCATTAGCCTGGAGCATAGAGAAGTGAAAGTAATAATGATCGAATGAAATGTACGATAAGAAAGAGAATGAATGAATGTAAGTTGACGATGATGAAAGATAATAATGAGATTATCTATTTGTACGTATGATGTATGATCGTTTACGAAAGTAAAGTACGGTTTTTAACAGAAGAAAAGTATTTTATTTATAAAACTAGAACTCACTCAGCAACGCTGACTTTTATGTAATTTCCAGTTGGCAGGTAAGGTTGCTGAGGTTGGCACGGGGCAGCTACTTGGCATTTTTGGATGGCATCCGTTGTTTGAATTATAATGTTTTTGTGATGTAATGCATCGTGTGATATTTTGTAACAGTTAACTGAAATGTATTATTTTGCAGAAGCAATTATAATGAAATGGTTTGTTCAAAGAATTCCACTGTGAACAATCAAACAAATCATTTCAAGGATCCACAACGCATGAACAAATGTTCATCCGCAATGAACAACCAAACAAGTTTTAAAGGGTCCATAGCGCATGAACAAATATTCATCTGCTGTGAACAAACAAACAATTTCGAACAAGTGTCCACAGCGCATGACCAAGCAGTCATCCGCTGTACACATAGTACAACATCCAAAGGGTCCACAGCGTACAGTTTAAGGTTATACAGCGGATGAAAGGTTTCTAACAAACAAACAGACAAAAACAAACAAACAATCTAACCAATCAACAAACAAACATCCAAACATACATAACATATAACAATAGTCAATCATGCACGTACCACATTATACATGTAAACATACAGTCAATCATACATGTAATAAGAGAAATATTCAATCATACAATTATACATGAGTAATCAGTAAAACATACATGTAATCATACAAACATACATGTAAACATACAATCAATCATACATGTAATCAGACAAACAATCAATCATTCAATCATGCAAAAACAAACAAACATGCAAACATTCAATCATACAATCATACAAGACAAACAATCAATCATGTATAACATTCAAACATGCAATCATCAACAGAAGATATGGCAACAACATTAACAAGCATCAACACACACATTGTTACTAACAAACAAAACATTAACTAGCAAACATTAAAGTGATGGCAACATCATCCTTAGGGGGAGTATTGTTGGACTCAACAAGTGCATTAATAGGTTAATGCTTAAAAAGGATAATGCTTCCCATAATCAAACCTAACGTGTTCTAACATTCAAACAATCATTAACTAACACATTAGTATCATTAATACTCATAACATACCCTAATATTGCTTAAATTTCTTTTTCAGGTTTGTAGATAAAACGAAATTTTTGCTAAGTGTTGGCAGCGGATGAAGAGTTTTCCACAACGGATGACTAAGAATACGCAGCGGATGAAGATCAAGTCTAAGAGCCCACAACGGATGAACAACACACACAGCGGATGCCTAAGTCCACAACTAATGAACTGTCCACAGCGGATGTTCATCCACAGCGGATGAACATTTCCACAGCGGGGAACATTCAAAGAAAACACACACAAGTGTTCACAGCGGATGAACATTCCACAGCGGACAACATACAAGCAAACACACAAGTGTTTACAGCGGATAGCATCTAAGGCAAAACAAACATGTTATCTGACTTCCACAGCGGACAGCTTAACATCCACAGTGGATAGCTAATCATTCACAGTGGATAGCTTATAGACTTGGGATTATTTATGTAATTTTCATTTACGTAAGGGTAGTTCTGTAATTGTATATAGCTCTGTGTATAGGCTATAAATAGCATACTACCCTAATCCTTTGTAAGCTTTTGGACAATCAATACAAATAAGCAGTTATTATCATTCAATCACTAGCAATCACTAGCAATCACTCACACACACTGATATCATAGCATTAATCATGGGTTTCCGCACCATGATTATTGTCTGTTAAATACAAGTATAACAATCTGTTGTTATATTTTTGTTTGAGAGATTTGAAAATATCTGTTTATGTTCTTCATTGTTTGTCTAAGTTCATAAACATCACACTGTAAGGGTTGATTTCATCAGAAAGACAAAAGACTATAGAAGAAAAGGTTGTAGGGAGGAAGCCCAAAACAAGAATTTCAACTCAAGATATCCAATTCACTACCAAAAACCATGATGTCTTGGCACCCATGCTACACAAAAATCCTGAAAGGTTTATTGAACCCTCTCAAGTAGAGTTACATGAAGGGTTAACCACTTCAGAAATGATTATGGGTGTGTCTGCTCTAGAAGGCAAAGTAGATATGAAAATAATTGCCTGGAAGTATGACAGTAATTAGAATATGTTTATAGTGAAGAGGATCTCAGGGATGACTAATCATACACACACGCACACATTGATATCATATCTTTAATCATGGGTTTCTGCCCCATGATTATTCATTGTTGAATACACTATAACAATCTATTGTTTTATTTTTTGAGAGATTTGAAAAGATCCTTGGGGTAATCCTTCTGTTTATGTTCTTGTTCATAAGTTCATAATCAGCTTATTTATTGGGATTTCATCAGGTGGTATCAGAGCCTTGGCTCAAATCATACATTGATTTTCAATCCTCTCATTCAACAACATGATATCTGTGGTTCATTAGCTTCATAACCGTACTCGAATATTGTTCTATCATTTTCATAACAACAAACACTGTTTTGGGTGATTTGAATCTATTCATTGTGTTTAACACATCACATTCACGTATTTTCATACTTGAATCAGGTTTGTGTTCCTCAATCAACAAACTGATTATTGATTTTTGTGAAGAACATACAACCGTAACAAACCCTAGGATAAACCCTAGTTTTTGTTTATTCAAACCTTCATAATCTCCGGTGATTATGTTGGTTCATCATCATATCGAAGAAGAAACATATTCTTCTTTTGAATTTTCAGAAAAAAGTCACTTTTTGATCCAAATAAGTTAACTTTTAAAATAAATTATTCGTTTTTAGGGTTTTGACTTTGTTGACTGGATTCACTAAAAGGTTTTGACTGTTGTTGACATCCTTAACAGAATATTCCTTTTTATTCTACCAAGATTTGAGTGTGACATATCATCAGAGATAAATTAATTGATTAATTAATTACCTTTATTCGGTAAATAATTAAAAGTGACAAAAAAACATCAAACAAATCCTAGTGATTTTAGGATAAAAACAAATTTAGCACCAAGCTAAATATTCAAGCAAAAGTTGACTTAAACCGTTAAGTTAGAATTTAACAAACATGTGTGATGAAATTTTAGGATCAAATAGTTGTCTTAAACCACCAAGACTCAAGAACAAAGCAGATTTCAAACAATGGAAAATTATGTTTAGAAATTGGATTATTTTCCAAGACCCGAACCTATGGACATCCATAACCGAGGGATCATACATACCATTAACTCTTGGGCTAGACTATAACATATAAAAGCCAGTAAGCTTAAAAAGTGTAACTGGTGATGATCTCAAGAAGGTCAAAACAGACATGAAAGCATACAACATATTGGCAATGACCCTGGCATTTGAAATTTTGACAAGAGTTGAAATTTTCAAACCAACTCATAAACTCTGGAAGGTACTTCACACCATGTGTGAAGGAAGTGAGGAGATAAGAGAAATCAATAAGGAGAAATTGAGGACCCAATATGAAACTTTCTACCATGTTCAAGGAGAATGTCAAATATTGCTCCAACCTCCAGTTCAATCTTCTCAACGTATTCAAAATCTGTGATAAAGGATGTTGTGGGTGAAAATCTTGTACAGTATTCTGCTCAGTATTCCGGTGCTCAGGATATGCAGACAGGTTTGGTATCCTAAACCTTATTCCCAGCAAATATCCCTGACATATTTCTTGTAGATATTGTCATTTTTAATAAAGAAAATAATTGCATAACTTGGTCCAAGCTAGAAGATTGGGATGTGATTAAATACATGAACGTTTAACATGTACGAGAGACTTCAATTGTCATTTAATGAGTTATAATGTATAAATGGTTGTTGTTACAGCTAAAGACTTGGTCTATGCTAAAGACCCAAACTTATGGGTGTTAGAAATGTGTAGCAAAGACTTGTAATGGTTAAGAGGTGAAGAAAACGTGTTCAATTAGCGGGATAACGGCTAACTGGTCAAAGTAACTGCTGAGGATCCCGGAAATCTCGCAGAATATCCCGAAAATATCTCATATTTTGTTTATTTCATGTACTATATATCATGAGGCTTGGCTGATTGTTTTAGGTTACTTATTCACATTCACATACCTGTTCTCAGCTCACAAACACTCAAATACACTCAAATAATCATTGTAACACTTAGATTTGATCATTCAAGCTCTCGAGTTGTACTTGTTTTTCATTATTAATCAAAGAACCGGCTGTTGACGATTTGTCAGGCGCCAAGGGGTTTTTTTGTGCCAGAGATCACTCTGATCAAGGGCTTTTTCCCCTTCAAAAATTCGTTTGTCTTTGTTCTTACTTGATTTACTTGTTCGTTTCTGTGATATCCTGATCAATATTCTGATATTAATTTCATATCTCAGTCAGTATTCTGATATAGCACACTACCTCACTTAGCTAATTTGTTCATTAATTACCAAGTTAATTTTTGACATAAAATAATTTGGCGCCCACCGTGGGGTAAGTGTCTCTATAATCTTCAAAATCTTCTTAAAAATCTTCCTTTGTTTGATTTTTTCAATTACTCTTACTTTTTCGAAAAGATGGCTTCCCAATCGAAGCAATCTTCATCTTCAGCACCTTCTTCTTCCATCTCTGCCACCTTGAACATACCTCTTCCTGCTCCTCCTAGTTTTGAAACATTTCAAAGAAATAAGGATAAGGTTGTCGGCAAATCTGCTACTCCTATCTTTGAAATCCCCAGATTTGGAAATCCTGGTCGGAAATCTGCCCTAGTTTCTGGTGATGAATTTCGCTCGGTAGTATCCATGATTAAGCAACATATGGAGCAGCAGCAGCAGATGATGAGTCAACTCACGGAGTTAAAGTCAGCATCCAAAAAGCCGGTCCAAGACGTGGAAACACCATTGCGCCCTAGGATACTTAACTTTGATTTTGCAAGATCCTATAGGGTGTAGGATGATGATATATTCCCGATGCAGAATAGCATGGTTGGACCATCTGTTTCAACCAAGACTACAACGACAACAGAAATGGGATTTTCCTTAGGACTTACCTCAGGATTATCCTCAGGATATCCCAAAGGATCTTTTTTTGGAACCTTTACTGATGATATTCTTATAAATAGAAACCCTTCAGTTACAAATAATTTTCAAACTATGCAGGATACGGGGATGAGTACTGCTGTTGCTAGAGAAATCCAAAAACTTAAGGATAAATAAAGCCCATCCCTGAAGTATCCGATGCTAGTCACAGGATATCCCTCTTGGAACCACCAATTTGTGATGTTGAAATCCCGAAGTGATTCCAAACTCCTAGCATGAAGCTCTATGATGGTTCAACTGATCCTGAGGAGCATATTGCCCAGTATAGGGAGAGGATGGAGATTAACCCTGTCCCTGCGCACATGAAAAAAGCCTATTTGTACAAGGGATTTGGATAAACATTGACAAGGCCAAACTGAAATGGCTGCTTAATCTTCCACCTTATTTTATTACCTTCTTTGCTCATTTAATCAATTTGTTTAACAATCAATTTTCTTGTAGTAGAGCATTTGAAGGACTAACAACTGATCTATATAGGGTGGTCCGTAATCGAGGTGAATCGTTAAGAGATTATGTCAACAGGTTAAGTAATGAGGCTCTAGACAACTTAAACCTTGATATGCCGATGACAGTGCAGGCTTTCAAAATGGGATTGCCGAAGGATTCTGCATTCTACGAGGATCTTGCGATGAATCCTTACAGGAATTTGGATGAAGTCAGAAACAAGGCTCTGAGGTTTATAAGAATCAAGGAAGATAGAAAGATCTATTAGAGGATCTATGGATCCTCAAAATATGAGAATCCCAATAGGAAATCAGAATCCTCTTTAAAATATTACCGTCCAAAACCATATTCCTACAATGATGGCAAGAAAGTAAACTTTGTTGAAGATGATAAGGATGATGAGGAGTATCCTAAACTTGCTGATTATTGTTTCTCAATGTCTACTTTAGAATTTATATATGCTATGCAGGGTCTCGGAGAGAAAGCTAGGTGGCCTCGGAAGAATGAGAAGAATCCTGGCTGGAAAGACAAGTCTTAGTGGTGTGCATTCCACGAAGACTTTGGATAATATCACTGAGGATTGTATGGCTCTGTGCAAAGAAATACGTTACTTGTTGAGTAAAGGACACTTGAAAGAACTGGTAGGAAAGAAGAAGGCTTAGCACCAGGATACTGATAGGAATCTTGAGAGTAATCTTGAAGGAAATCCTAAGAGAGTTGCATCTCCTCCCCCGGATGCTTCAATTGTTTACTTTATTTTAGGTGGATCTGACATATGCAGAACATCATACTCTACTGCCAAGAGACATGCAAAAGAAGCCAAATTAGAGAAAGGAGACAGGCTTAACTCTAAAGCTACTTTGACTCAAGGAAAAACCATATCCTTTGATGATGATGAGATGGATAATATGCAGGATCCTCATCATGATGGTTTAGTTATCACTCTATATGTTGCTAACCATTTTGTGCGTAGGATATTGATAGATGGTGGGAATTCTGTGAACATAATCCAGCTACAAACTCTAAAGAAGAAGAAGATCCCAGACTCAGAAATCATCACAAAATCCTCGATCCTTGTGGATTCAGTGGTGAAACAAAGAGTACTATTCGAGAAATCAAGCTTCCAATCTATGTAAAAGGAGTAAATTCTATGCAAAAAATTTGTGTAATGGATTGTTTGTCTTGTTATGACATCATTTTAGGTAGGCCTTGTATCCATGACATGAAAGTCGTACCTTCAACATACCACGAGTGTGTAAAGCTCCCTACACCTTAGGGTGTGGTCAAAATTAAGAGTGACCAGCAGGAGGCCAAGGACTATTATACATCCTCAGTGAAAGCATCGGCTTAGAATAAGGGAGCATAGCAATTACAGAATAAAATTCAGGATGTGTTAGAGAATACTGAGCAGGATATCCAGCAATATGTTAAAGAAGTAACCTTAGATCGCGAAGACCCAGAGATAATAGTGTTGATTGGAGCAAATATCCCTCAGGATATTGAGCAAGATATGATCTCCTTCCTAAAGAAAAGAAGAAGCACATTTGCTTGGAGACATGAAGACATGATAGGAATCTCCAAGGATATTATAACTCATAAACTTGGTTTGGATGAAAATTGTAGGCCGATTCACCAAAAGAGGAGGAAGTTTGCACCCGAAAGAAATCGAATCATCCAAGAAGAGGTGGAAAGACTACTGAAATCTAGGATGATAAGAGAAGTGAAGTTTCCAAGGTAGCTTGCAAATATGGTACTGGTCCAGAAAAAGAATGGAAAACGGAGGGTGTGTGTGGATTATACCGACCTCAACAAAGCTTGTCCAAAAGACCCATTCCCATTTCCATACACTGACTCCATGGTAGATGCTACTGCTGACCATGAAATGCTGACTTTCATGGATGCTTCGTCAGGATTTCAACAAATCCAAATAGAGCCCTCGGATCAAGAGGACACAGCCTTCATAACCCCAATAGGTATTTTTTATTATATGGCCATGTCTTTTGGTCTTAAAAATGTAGGTTCTACATACAAAAGGTTGGTCAACAAGATGTTCAAAAGCAAGCTGGAGGACACCATAGAGGTCTATATTGATGATATGGTAGTCAAGTCAAAGAAAGCTGAGGATCACCTCCGGGATGTTAAAGAAGCTTTCAATATCCTAAACCAATTTAATATGAAGCTGAATCTTGCCAAGTGTCACTTTGGTGTGAGGGCAGGAAAGTTCTTGGGATACATGGTCACCAAAAGGGGATAGAGGACAGCCCGGAGTAGATCAAAGCTATCATGAACCTTAAATCCCTAACTAATGTCAAGGATATCCAAAGGTTAACTAGGAGAGTTGTAGCCCTAAACAGATTTATATCAAAATCCTCTGAGAGATGCAAAGATTTCTATGATATGCTGAAAAAGAATAAGAAGTTTGAGTGGGGACAGAAACATGAAGAGGCACTTCAAGCTCTTAAAGAATACCTTGCCTCAGCCCTTCTATTAATGAAGCCCGAAGATGGAAAGCAACTGTCATTATACTTGGCAGTATCCCAGACCACTATAAGTGTTGTTCTTGTTAAGGATCATGATGGAAATCAGCATCCTGTGTATTATGTGAGCATAAGTCTACTTGATGCTGAAACTAGGTATTCTCATTTGGAAAAACTTATTTTAGCTTTGATAATGGCTTCTACTAAGCTTAGACATTATTTTGAAACACATAGGATATGTATCCAATTAAAAATGTGTTTAGAAAACCTGAAATGTCGAGTAGGATGGATAAATGTTCTATAAAGCTTAATGCCTTTGATATAATATATGAGCCTAGGACTTCTATAAAATCCCAAGCCTTAGATAATTTTGTGGCGGATTTTAGTCAGGATATCCAGCAGAAAGTAGACTTAGAAACTAAGAACTTGGAATCTAATAATGAAATATGGACCTTGCATACTGATGGAGAAGTTCACAGTTTACTAGATGGATGTTAAATGTGCCTTCTTATATGGTAAAATTGATGAAGAAGTCTATGTTGCCCAACCCCTAGGCTTTGAAGATCCTGATTATCTATACATGGTATACAAGCTTAACAAAGCTTTGTATAGTCTACATCAGGCCCCAAGAAAATGGTATGAAACATTGTCATCTTTCTTACTCAAGCATGGTTACAAAAGGGGAACAATTAATCAGACTCTCTTCCTGAAGCATAATCATCAAGATCTCTTAGTTGTCCAAGTATATGTAGATGATATCATCTTTTGATCAACAAAGAAGATTTTGCGTGAAGAGTTTGGATGTTTGATGAAATCTGAGTTTCAAATGAGTTCCATGGGAGAATTAACATTTTTCCTTGGTTTGCAAGTTCATTAGAAACCAGATGGCATTTTCATCAATCAGGAAATGTATATGAATCAAATCTTGAAGAAGTACAACCTTGCTGATTCATCTTCATGCAAAACACCAGCATCATAATAGATAAGATTATACCTAATCCTAAAGGGAAGTCAGTTGATCAAAGATTATATGGATCTATGATAGGATCTTTGATGTACTTAACTGCCAGCAGACCTGACATAATGTTTGTTGTGTTTGTTTGTGCTAGGTACCAATCAGATCCCAAGGAGTCACATATGAATGCAGTGAAGAGGATATTTAGATACCTTAAAGGGAAGCCAGCTCTAGGACTTTGGTATCCTAAAGAAGGACAATTCAACCTCTACTCATATTCTGATAGTGACTTTGGAGGGTGTAACAACAACATAAAATCTACAACTGGTGGATGCTAATTCATAGGACCAAGACTTGTTTTTTGGTAGTGCAAAAAGCAAACAAATGTATCAGTATCAACAGCTGAGGCTGAGTATATAGCTGCTTCAGCCAGTTGCTCTCAAGTTTTATGGTTGCAAAACCAATTACTTGATTATGGTTACAATCTTCTTTAAACACCAATACATATTGATAACTCAGCTTGTAAGGCCCCGTTCTCGGGACGCTTACAGCTGGACCGTCATCGCATAAAATATTTAAAGCATACATTACTTTTACAACGGAATTTAAAACTTTCATTAATAATTTAAACACATCATTATGTTACATCATTCGTTTATATTTCAAAATATAAACATCATGTCAAAATGTGGATGCCAGCCTTAAAATGCTCCCAGTAGCTTATTCATACTTGCCTACAACTCCTCAGCATCAACAAAAATACATGCCAACTATTATGCATACAAAAGTCAGCGACGCTGAGTGAGTTCTAGTTTTATAAATAAAATACTTTACTTTCGTTAAAACATAACCTTTACATTCGTTTGTGATCAGACATCATACGTACACATTGATAACAATTATTATTATCCTCATCATCGTTCATCATTATTACTCATTACATCTTTTACCATCATCCAGATCCTGTCTCATGCAATACCCCCGACTCGTGCTCGAAAGCTGATATTGTTCCGGGGCCTGTAAACAAACCCCCGACTCGTGTCCGAAGACTGACACAGTACCGGGGTATGCGACAAGGATCCCATCTCGTATGTAACACCCCCGACTCGTGCTTGAAAGCTGATACTGTGCCGGGGCCTGTAAACAAACCCCCGACTCGTGTCCGAAGACTGACACAGTACCAGGCGAGCAACAAGACCTCATCTCATGCCATCCTGTCTCATGCAATACCCCCGACTCGTGCTCGAAAGATGATACTGTGCCGGGGCCTGTAAACAAACCCTCGACTCGTGCCCAAAGGCTAACACAGTACCGGGGTACGCGACAAGGATCACATCATCTGTTACTTCCATACTTATCATTCGTTATCTTCCACTTTCATTACATAATACTTTACGTACATTCATACATCATACTACGTAAAGTCATAACATCATACATAACGTATTACATAACATAATACATACATTTTGAAAACCGTTAAACATGGAAAGATAACACAACACACACCTCATAATCATCACATCATGCATAACACATCAAGCACAAGCCATCGCATCACAACAAAACCTATCTCAACCAACTACCTCATAAAACCCTAAGTCCAAAATGGAGAACAGTTTATCATCTCAAGCGCATGAGCATAAAAATTCTAAGGAAAACAACCTAGGCGCATTACCACTATGCAGGCGCATCAGCCCTACTTAGGAGCATGGGCACTGCTGGGGCGCATGGCCAACACTTAGGCACATGGGCAACTCTAGGAGCATGATTACTATTCAGGCGCATGGCCTACACTTAGGCGCATGGGCAACTCTGGGCGCATGACTACTGTTCAGGCGCATGGCCTACACTTAGGCGCATGGGCAACTCTAGGCGCATGACTACTGTTCAGGCGCATGGCCTACACTTAGGCTCACGGGCAACTCTGGGCGCATGACTACTGTTCAGGCGCATGGCCTACACTTAGGCGCATGGGAAACTCTGGGCGCATGACAACAATTCAGGCGCTTGGGAACATTTGGGGTGCATGACCAACAATCTAGGCGCATGACTAACAATCTAAGAATATAACCGATGCTACAAACAACACCCAAACATCGACCTAGCACATCCTAACACAGATCTAACATGCTACCAACACTAAAACATGCTAAACATCAAACATATCCATAAAATAGCCTTAAAACATACAACCACAGAACAACGGTGGAACAACATTATGAAAACCCATGGGTACTTAAAAAAATATTTTGCTCGGTATGCATAATAGCCCCAAACGCTTAAAAACCAGTAAAAAGAGGGGTTCAAGAACTCACCTGAAGCAACCTTCGAGCAACACACTTCCACCTGCAAATTCAGCTCCTAAAACCCACGAAAACAGGCACGTAGCACCACAAATCTCGGCCTAGAAGCTGAAAATTTGGTTGAAACCGAACATTAACCCAAGAAAACTCACCTTTTTACAGATTTCAGCTTCTTCTCTCTCTAAAACCGTAAACTTTTCTTCTCTTCTCCTTTCTTCTTCCTAAACTGAGAACAGGAAAGTGGGCGGCCATGCCCACTCTTTTAAACACAATAATATTAAAGTTTGCATCTGGCATAACTTTAGTCCATCAACTTGTGTTATTCCTCATTTCTTTCTTTGTACTTTTATTTTCTCTTCTTTTTAATAAAATTTGGGGTGTTACACAGCTGCTACGTTCATCACTGCTATTCCAGTGCAACATAGTAAAACAAAACACATAGAAATCAGATATCATTTTTTGAGAGATTGTTTAGAAAAAGGTTTAATCAAGTTGATTAAAGTGGATACAACAAATCAGCTTGCTGATTTATTCACTAAAGCCTTTGACTCAGTGAGATTTAATTTCTTAATTAAGTCCTTAGGCATGATCAACTTAGATTAAATAATCAACACAAAGAAAAGCATGATCTATCCTTAAATTTCATAATATGAAAAAGCCAAAAACATTCATAAAAGATATAAAATTCCAAAAATATTGTCTTAGTTTTATGTTTTCTTGAATAAGCAATTTATGTATTGGGAAATGATAGTACACTATACCTTTGCTTAATTTCCTGAATTTTATCACACAATAAAGACTGATCAGATGTGATTTGATATGTGAGTAGGTTCAGCTTGAGTGAAAACTATACAAGTTCATGCATAACATAATGCCAAGGTGACTAATTGTGGACAATTCCATTTTGAGGAACAAGCACGTAAGTCTTATCCTGATGTGATTAACTTATTCACCTAAGCACACTATGTCGTGACACTTTATAACCTCTATCTTTGCACATCATGGACCCTTTGTTTTGTGTAAACAAAGACCTGGGTTCACAGGCACCTCTGTTTTACGTAAGTAAAGACCTGGTGTCCTGTTGATGATCATAAAAAGATTCCAAAAAGGAACAGCTCTAAAAGAATCCAATATGATCAACTGTATATTAATTTAGAGCTTACAAATCATATCAACATTAATAAGATTTCAAAGAAATCTTAAGATAGAGCTTATAACTTAAAGAACATAGTTTTAAGTGTAAAAAAGTGATAAATTGACTCACAAACGGAGGACAAACTCTAATGTGACTTGAATGTGGAGTCCATATTTGTCTATCTTTAACCAGTACCAAAACATGATAAACAGCATGACAAGTTGAAACTACACTCTTGCTAGAATTTATGTGGATCATAACACTTGCAATCAGCACTAGATCTATGTCTTCTATCATCAAACAAAACTATTTCAGGAAGTTACTTAGTGTCATAGTATGATCCCTTTATATGATGTAAATGCTTGTAAATAAGTTTAAGTTTCTGCTTATAAACAAAAATACAAAAAGATTTTGTTTTTGTTCTTTTATTTACTAATAAGTTTGACAGATAATTGCTTTTCATGCTATTTTCGTAATAAATTTTTGATAAATGCATAGCTTCATCATTAATCATAAATTTAGGGGGAGTAGTAATCAGCATGAAAATCTGAGTTTAATGTGTTTTAAATGAAGAAAGTTGGATCTTGAGCACTAACTTGGCTGCAGGATATCTGAAGTTTTTAACTAAATATCTATTTTGCACATTTGCCATGAAGCAGAGTCAACAAGGTCCAACAACAAACAACAAATGATCTAACAATATGTTAGGATCATATTACAAAAACAAACATTTGCTTCGGAAGAAAATTTTATCAAAATTAACTTCGAAAGAAAAACAAACATTTTCCATAGAAGAAAAACAAACATTTGCTTCGGAAAAACTTTTTATCAAAATTACCTTCGGAAGAAAAGCATAAGTTTTGTCTTCCATAGATGTGCTGCGGAAGAATAAAATTAAAACAAATCAAAAAGGAAAGGTTTTGCCTTCCGTAGATGATCTACGGAAGAATAAACTTGTGGATAACCACAGATGGGTAAAGAGGTATATGGGACCTATAACATTAAATAAGAGGTTCTTAAATTGTCTGAGAGAGTATAAAGGATACATTGACCGTTGGCAATTCTATTCGCTTTTTCATAACACTTTTGCAGACCTAGAAAAACGCTCTTACCCATAAACCCCTTTCTCACTAAAACATTCAAAATTTTCATTCCATACAACAATCCTCGCCTAAATCACCTCTCAAACAACATCAAAATGGCCAATCAATTCGCAAAATAGCATAATGTCTGTGCTTTTCTTAATCCAGAGGATTCAGTAGCCGATGGGTGCATGGATATTATCAGATATCTAAGAAGATCAAGATTGTTCTATGCTTTATCTGCGGATCCTGTCATCTATCAATCGCACATTACGGATTTTTGGAACTCAGCCAGGATTAAGGAAGAAAATGATGATCGGGTGATTTATGCTACAATCAGGAATGAAGAGTTAGGAGTGGATGAAGGAACCATTAGGAGGGTGTTGGAGTTCGGAGAGCAAGAAGAAGGTCATCCTGATGTATTCGAACATGAATACATACAGAAGGTATTTCACTTAATGGGGTATGACGGTGACTATCGAAATGGTGAAATCAAGAAGGAGAGGTTGTGCAAACCCTACAGATTCTTGTGCCATATGTACTTAAAATGCATGTCCAACAGGAAGTCTAGTTTGGATAGATTCTCAAGGAACATCTTATCAGGATTCATTGGTATATTTGAAGGGAGGACGTACAATTATGCTAAGTACATTCTGGGATGTTTATATGACCACATCAGGGTGGAGAAGGAAAATAAGATGTATGTGTTTCCAAGGTTTCTTCAGCTGATTATTAATGAAGCAATGCCCAATATTGAATGAGAAGGTGAAGTGCTTGTTCAAGCTCACCTAGGGAGGTCTGTGCTCAACAAGATCACCGGGTAATATAAAGGAGAAGAAGTGGAGATGTTTGCTCATGTAGTAGATGAGAATGCTCACATCCCTCAAGAACTTCTATACATTGATGATCAGCAGCAACAAACATCATCAGCTAAATCTTGTGATCAACAACAACAATAATCTCCACCAGTTGAATCCCCTGAACCACAACATCAAGAACCCAATCCTCCTTCACCACCATCCTTTACCAACATACTGTTATCACCAACTGTCTATATCATCTCACCACCAAGTGAACACACATAACCACTATCTCTTTCACTTTCTTAAACATCAATGAACTCTGCTAAAACAAAAGTGTTCTCATTTGATGATCCTCAACAATCTCCATCACACCCAACAACACAACCAACTTCCTCACCCACACCTACTGAACCAATCTCACATGATGAAAGCCTAACTCACACTGAACCAGCCAATCTTAATAAGGATGATGAGCATGATGCTGTGAATGATGGTGTTATAGAAGATTTTGTTTGGATGTAGAAAGGGAGAATGATGAAGTAGTTGAACAACCAGATGAGAGTAACTACATTGACATAGTTGCTCATGATGAAAATGATCTGAGAGATGACGAGATAAATGTGAGCAAAAGTTTTCTTGTAGCAAAATACAACAATCTCATTATCAAGAGCAATAAAAAGTTGGAAAAATTGAGGAAATTAAAAGGAGATATGATGGAGAAAAATGAAAATCTCAAAACTAGAAGGGACAATCAAAAAGTTAAGAGAAGAGATTGAAACTAACAATGAAGTGATTGATGCTATGGATAAGCATTTAACTGAGTCCTGTGAATCTCTTGAGAAAAAAAAACAAGAGAAGGAGAAAGTCTTGACTGAGCTTAACAATGCATTGAAAACCATCTCTGAACAGTCAGTACTATTGAAAGTTAAAGATGATGAGATAGAGAGACTAAAGAAGAAGGTGGATGAACAAGAAGGAATTACTCAACAAGAGCCAATCAAAGAAACTGCTATCTTTTCCATGATCAAATCAAAGGAACCAGCAATCAAATATCATAGGAAAAGGAAGTATTTGGGAAAAACTGTAGAAGAAGTTACTCAACTTGAAGATACCCTAAAGAAAGCAAGAACCATCTCTACTGAGCACACTCCATCAATGAATCTCTCTACTCTCAAGCCAACTGAACCTGATGAAGAAGAAAGTGATGCTGAATGGATAGATCTAACAAAAGATGAGACTTAAAAGGATGATGAAGAAGCAGGATCTGATGAAGAGCTATTATCCACTGAAGATATTTTTGAAAAAAGAGCCCAATCCTCAATGTTCATGGATTTGATAAACAATGGCTTCCTATATGACTTTCTTGAGAAGATGAACATGGCTGAAATGATTCAGGTGCTAAAAGAGTTTGATGTGGCCACATTGATGCTGCCAGTGTGCAACTATGAAACATTCTCAAAGTTCAAAGCCATTGAAAATATAAGAAAAGATTTGGGTCACTGTGACCCCATGAAGCTGACAAAATATAACATGACTTGTTGGTTGCAAAGTCACAACTATGGGTCTCATGAGCTTAAGGGCAGATCAGTGGGAGAATTGAGAGCCATGATGGAATATGTAATGAAGGTTGAGCTAGACATTGGTGTGAGATTCAGAACCGGAGCGCCCAACCCTGCTTACAAACAACAATCAAAACAAACTCCTGCTGAGCCAACAGTTGTAGAAAGCAAGGATATGCACAAAGGGAAAGAAAAACTTATAAGGGAGCCAAGGGATGTAATCCCCAACAAAATCTGGCCTTTAGGAACCGCTGTGAGAGAAATAACTAAACAAACATCTTCTCTGATCCAACTTTTTGAGCTCATGACCACCCCAAGATCAGTAGAAGAAAACAAAATTATAGCATGGAAGTTTGATTCTGAATAGGATTGTGCTGTGATAAAGAGAGCATCTGGGATGGTGCAATATTTTCATTGGATGGAGATAATCCTATCACTCCTGGATGCAGACCTGTATTCTTTGCAAAATATCCCCATCATCAATTACCCAATCAGTCCAAGGGGAAGAGACTTTTCTGTGCTGATTGCAAAACTCAATAACAAGTTTAAAGGTGATGTGTTAAAGGAAGCAAAGAGAGAAGATGCTAAACACAATCAAAGAAGATAGAGGCATAAAAGGTCTCATTTCAGCTCATCTGTGTTAGTTGATGATGAATTTTTAATAAGAGTTGGATATGAAGACAAAACTTCAGCATATGTAAAGAGCATTGAAGGAATTCAGTACTCATTTCCTATACAGAATGGGGATATGTGGAGAGAACAAAAGAGCTTGTGCTACAAAGGAATGATCCTCATAAGAAAGCTTCTAGCATAAGACTATTTGACCCAGTGGAGATCAAACTCCTTCATCCCAGCTACACATCCTATCTTTATGATTAGTATTTTCTAAAATTGAATGACAAAGTAGCTCAAGATAACTTATGCTTATATGTCCATATCATCCCAGTGATTGACAAGCTGCATGCTAAAGTTAACAAAAGAAGAAGATTTGAAGCAGGTCAACTTATGGGATCCTACATTCCATCAATCACTGAGCTCAGAATATCAGAACAAGATGAACTGGAAGTGGTTTCAAACAACAGTGTTATTGCAACACTAACCACAGAAGAAGACATCTTTAATTACAAAACATTAAAGAAAATGAAGAAAATGCAGATCAAGTATTTATATGATGATTAAAAGAATGCGATTGAATACTTCAACACAAGAATTTTGAGAAGAGTTCAAGAATTGAGAGCTCTGAACCGATGATTACAAGAATCTAAACCTAAGGGGGAGTATTGTTAGGTCTAGATCTTTTGTATAGGTTTAGATGATGACTCCTTTCTTGTAATGAACTTCTGTAATTCTTTATTATTTTGTAATGCATGAAATATATGTTAACTCAAATATTATTTGTGTTGATTTTATGTAATTAAGGGAAAACATCATACTTGATCAATTTGGTAAATTGACTAAGTGAAAGAACTCCTACGGATGAACAAATTGTTCCTTCGTAGATGTTTTGCGGAACAAAGAACAAGGAATACACATCCGTAGATCTCCTGCGGAAGCTCAACATCTACTGAAGAACAAGTTCTGAAGTCAAGTTGCTGCTGCTGTGGAAGAAGGAAGTTTGCTGTTGAGGATAAAGTTCAAGAACAAAGGATCAACTCTTACGGAAGATCAACTCCTACAGAAGACCAATTCCTATGGAAGAACAAAACACTTGTATGATCTCAAATCATCGAGTACAACATAAAGTCAACCTGTGACGTCAACAAGTCAATGACCAAGGAAGACACTGTTTATGTCAAGCAAATATTCCACATCATATCAATAATATTTATTTTGTAAAGTGAATCCCTCTGCCGCTAAAAATAAGGCATGGATCCACACTTTTAGGAGAGTTTGTTAGGTTATTGAGGGAGATCGATACAACTATAAAGAGACATATTCTTAGTATCGAAATTAATCAATAAATCAATCAATCATTCATTCAATATAGCAAAACTGCAGGAACATCAAGAACATCATTGGAGATCACAAGATCACCAGAGCATCATATCAATTGTAATCGATTATGTATTAATCAAAAACAATTGAAACAAATCTTTTGTTGCATTATATTATTTTGTTTTCAATTTGTTTTATATTTTGTTTGTCGATTTTAATTCACAAACAATTAAATTAAAAATCAAATATTCCGCGATCTTTATTTGTTCAATCAAACTGATAATTCCTGATTAGATCCTTGGATTCACAAATCGATCCCTTTGTACAACTTCGGTTAATTAACTTTTGGTTAGTAACCATATCCTTGATACTTCAATCATGGATAATACTCTGTACTTGATAAGATATGTTAACTCAGATAGGAGGAGCTTGGAGTGACCATGCAAAGCAAATTATCATTACGGGTGCACACGTAAATGCAATTTTCAGTGCATGTGAAGCCTTGCAAATCTTGTCATGAGATAACAATCATAGTTAGTACAAACCTTCCATTCTATATCTTGGGACACTAGAGTCTCAGTCCCTATAAGACTTTATTAATGATGAGAAAGCATCCATAACCTTTACTCTTATGTAAGTTCTAATCTACCTGAAACCTTAATGGGATTCATATTGTGATATTAGTCCTAGTCACATGAGACGTTGCTCCTTTTAGCATTTAAAAAATTATGCCATTAACTATTTGTTTGGAATGTACATGGCCTTTGCAAAGCAGCAGCAGAGTGCTTCTACTCCTGGCATATGTATTACCTTGTTTGATGGATTGATCTTAAAACTTGGAGAATTAGTAGTTTGAATGTTCTATCATTGCTAGGCCAGTGCTTTCTTAGCTTTTTTTGCTAGGCCAGTGCTTTCTTCGCTTTTCTGTTAGGTCTTTTGGACATTGTAAGGAACTGCACATATGTTGAAATGGCCGATAATGTTTTGGCTCTCCTTCAACGTAACACTCATCTGTATCTTGCTGATGTCATAAATTTGATATGACATGATAGCTTTCTTTATCTATTTGTCAAAGTAATGTTCACTTATTTTACTTGTTGTTTCTTTATACTTAACTTTACTAAGTTCCCACAGTTTAGTAATCATATTCTTCTTTTATTTAAAGTTGTCATTTTGTAGCAAAGAACTCATGTGTCAACTTGTTCTACAAAGATTTAGTTACCTTGATGCAATACAATTAAGTGATGTGCTTTCTATCATACCTTTAACGCTTACTGTGTCTTGTTTGATGAGGTAAAGTTTTAATTTTCCTAAAATATTTGACAAATTGACTTTTGGTATATTGACTTAGGCTCTTGACTTGATTACGGATCGAACCATCAAATCCTTACGGATTCATGTCTAGAAGGACAATTTTCCAATGACGATGGAACTGCGTTGGTGTGTTTGACTTCTCGTTGTTTGCAATATGTACCTTGAGAACGTCCAAATCCAAAATCAGTAGTGTTTGCTCTTACTCTCTTCAAAAGGTGACTAAAGTTAGTTTGACTTTTTGCCTTGTACAAATGACTTTTTCGGCACAACATAGTTTGTAGATCAACAAAAGTGTTGACTATATTTGAGGTTCGGAATGGATTCTTGTTGAAACATAATGTTTTTAGCATAATATATAAAACAATTTAGGAGATTGTGTGCATTAAAAATAGACTTTAGACATGTTTCCCTTTTAGCTAATTCTTTTAACATTCTAATGAATTGAATTGGAAGAATAGGAGCAAAGAATTGATGAAGCGGATTAGCCATTAAGGATTTACGGGATGGATTCGATTAGAAGCAAGAATTTGGGATGATGATTTGCAGCCAACATTTTATGAATCAGTATTATTAATAATCGGATTATATATAAGCGGCTACACCCGCTAAACGCGCGGATATTCCTGTGTATATAGAAAGAACAGGTTATGGGTTTTTTTTATGTTTGTGATGTTGTGGATAAATTATTGCAAACCTTCTTTTTTATTATTATTATCATTTGGTTGGCTTTGTACTCACCATTCAGCTCCAACGCCACAAATGCTACAGGGTCCACTTAAAAAACTGACATAAATACAGAATATAAATACAGGGTAAAATCACCTATCTATCTTGGCATAGTTGGTGGTACTTTTCTTTTCTTAGATTTCTATAGTAATCGGTGACCCTTGTAAGGTGGCTCTATGTGACATCCGGTAATTTTCCGTTACCAAACTCCGTTTGTTCCGTTAAGTCTTGCATACACGTGTCGGGAGCACACACTAGTTGTCGTTGAACGTTGGTGACTGAATAATAATTAATAATGTTAAACAATAATTTCTATGTTGATTATTGGTTGTGATTATGTGATTTAAATGTTTATTGTGAATTTTATCGCATAACGTGGAAACGTGTGTATTTAATTCGTATATTTTGTATCTAATAAAGATAAAATATATAATTGTCATTGTTAGTTTATATGCTTATTATTGTAGTTAAAAACCTTTTAAAAAAAAAAAAAAGAGTTTAAAAGCTTAAGTTTAATAAAATGTAAAACAATAGGGGTTTAAAAGGTAAATGTGATTAATAAAAAAAAAAAAACATAACCCTAGCCCCCACCCATACCCTTCGGCCGCGATCAAGCTTCCAAACACACACACACTTCGAAATCGATCAAGAACAAGCAAGAAACCATCGGATTTGGTCGACTTCAAGTTATACAACGCGTTAGAATCATCAATTGCAACCCATTACACGTTTAAAGGTTAGATTTTTGTATGTTTTTGATGAGTCTTCATGTTGGCCGAATGTTTCATGCGAAAACTGCAAATTGGTGGTTGATTGATGCTTGTTTGTTGTTGTTAATGTGTTTGTTGGGTAGATTATATGTTAATTAACGTCAAGTATGCAATAAAGGTTGGATTTTTACAAGTTTTTATGGAAATTACATTAGGGCCGAAACCCTAATTCGAAACTTGTAATTGGGGATCGATTTGTTGATGTTGGTTAGTGTTATTATGTTAGTTGGATTGTATATATGCTAGTTAACGTCGATTATGCAAGAAAGCTATGATTTTGATACATTGTTCATAGGTTACTAATAATAGTAACTTTATTTTGCATGAATTGATGATTGGTTGACGTATGAATGTTATGGATGTGTTTGTAAAGATGTTTAGATGCTAGATGGTTGATATGAATGTTAGGAATTCAAGAATGCATGTTGTAGTTCATACCTTACTAAAGATAGTAACTTTTGGGTATGAAAGTTGATGAATCATGATGATTAGGTGTTGTTGATCATGTTTAAATGTTGTCATGGACTTGAATTGGTATATAATTGATGAATTCATGAATGTAGTGTGAGTTTGATGAATTTGGGATGAACTTTCCCAAAAGGGAAACTTTATTGGTGCAAATCCTTGAATTGGATGATTTGAGCATGTTTGGGATATTAGGACCATGCTAGTGTGTTCATGGATGGTTTCTAAGGTGATTAAATGTGTTGTTTAGGTTATATGAATGGTGGTTTGGTTTGTTACCTGTTTTGGCCTGTTGTAATTCGCATGACTTGTATGATAATTGGTTGATGATGATCTAGGTAGTACATATGGTTAATGATGTGCTATATGTAATCAAGTTGTATGTTGATCATGTATGACATACTGTTGTGTTAGTATTAACGAATTATCACCTATAATGTCACCAACGGGTCAAACGGGTCAACTGGGTCAAATGTGTCTTGTCTTTCTAAAACCTTGAGTCTCTTGGTTTGTAGAACACTTAGGGTTTCATGTTGATTTTGTGTACACGTGCTTATGTACTCTTGTATTCTAGGTGACCTTTGAAGGTTGTCTTTCCTTCTTTCTTTCAAGTTAAGCTCTAAGTTAATTCTTGCGCGTATCAGGTGAGTTCTTGCCCCACTCATTTTACATCATCTCTTTTGGGGGAGATAGCATACTGTTGATCACAAACGCTTTTATTTATGAGTGTGTATAATATTGATATAGTGTTGTTTACCAGGGAAAGTCCTCACACTTTCGGATTGTTAATATTGAATAGCGGGGAAATCTTGGGTAGTACTACTGGGTCTGACGAGCCCCACCTGTGCGACTCGAGGTCAAACGGGTGCAATTTTGTCCTAACACATATTCGTCATGACCTGGTAAGTCGTGACGGGAGGCAACAAACGTAACACAGTCAGCTTCGATCGCGAAATCACTATGATTAATATTTTTATGTTAATAGACTAGCTATCTATTGCAATACACTACTTATGCTCTGAAAACTGTTGATTGGTTTATATATTAATGCAAACTCTTGAACTCACCAACCATGTGTTGACTTGTTTAGTATGCTATTCTCAGGTTAAGGTTGCCAGTTGCCTAGGAGCACGCACACCAGCATCGTTGAGTTGTCTACATTTGTTTGTTTACAAATTTGGGATTATTTTTATATTAAACATTTGTGTTTGGGGCGCGTATGTTTTGCGCATTCTCTTTACATACTACTTGTTTTGGGTTTTCTGTTTTAAAAACGCTTCCGCAGTATTTTAAACGTTAACTCTGGTTTTGTTTATTTATCATATAGAGTCGTTCTTGGTAACTAATGACTGAGATCCTGGTATGTCACGCGCCTCGCGGTAAAACCCCTCTCGCGGATTTTGAGGGTGTGACAGATTGGTATCAGAGCCATTGGTTATAGGGAACTAGGTTGCATACACACACTAGACTATAACCGCACAGTTGTTAGTTACTTATCGCTTACTATCCTTACTGTATACTCATTGGCATACGCAACACGTACTTCGCAGCATGGCATCGTCGTCCAGAAACTTGGGCAAGAGACCTGCACGATCTGAGTCACCTCCTACTTCTCCCGTACCGGATAGGGGATTTAACTGGCCTCGACATCCTTATCCTCCTAGTGAGATAGACTGGGATCAGCCTTTCATACCTCCTGAGCTCGATCCTCCGCGTAACTGGGATTTTTACCCCACTTACATAAACCGTATGGCTTATAGAGAACGCGTACCACCAGTAGCACCTACACGACCTAGGACTAGGTCATCAACCGCCTCTACTTTGCCTACACTTCCTACTTTGAGCATTCCTCTGGAGCAGGCATTTGCAGCCCTAGTAGCCACACTGGACACAGAGCGACAACGGATTAGAGGACTCACTGATGAGAACTCTGCATTACGATCTGAGATGCGTCAGCTGCGTTTCCAGGTAGAGACGCTGCAGGAGCGACTTTCGATGGCCATTGGTGGACATCATACTCTGGCAGGCAACGTGGTAGCACTTAGTGGGCGCATGGACGCACAGGATCACCATAACATAGTGATCGATGATAGGTTTGCTGATTTAGAGGCACAGCTAACAGCACTTCAGGTTGCTGAAGCCCCTGCACCTTTGGTGGACCCTGATGAGGAAGAATACTGCCCCCGAAATGAAGTGCAGAAACTGGAGATTGAGTTCTGGCAACTCAAAATGCAAGGCTCAGAAATTGAAGCCTACACGACTCGTACTCATGAGTTAGCCACTTTATGCCCAGGGATGGTGAATGAAATGCACAAGAGGGTGGAGCATTATATACGGGGATTGGTGCCCGAAATTCAAAGTATGGTAACTGCTTCTAACCCCACTACCATACAACAAGCTATCCGAACCGCCCACAGGCTGACTGACCAGGCAGTTGAGCAAGGTCGGTTACCTAAACGGGGTGCGGTGGCAAGCGTGCCCGACCAGAAACGCAAGTGGGATGGTTCAAGCAACAAGGGATCGTCATCCAGTAGCCAATCTCAACCTCAACAACAGCAGCAAAGTCAGCAACAGCAACGGAAGTTCGATAACAACCGAAGCTTCAACCAGGCGCACTCAAATCAAGGACTCGGCGGGTATGGTGGAAGACTGCCGAAGTGCAACCGGTGTAACTACCACCATGTGGGTCGGTGTGATAACTTCAAGTGTCAACGTTGTGGGAAGATTGGTCATGCAGCCAAAGACTGTCGGGGTGAACTGATGAGAAAGCCACAACAATCACAAGAAACTCCGAAAGGTTGTTTTGAGTGTGGAAAAGAAGGCCATTACAAACGCAACTGTCCCCAGCTTAAGAGGAATGGTAGTGGCAACAACAACAATGGGAACAACAACAATAATAACAATGGCAACAACAATAACAACAACAATGGTAATGGCAACAACAATGGAGGCAATAACAACAATGGAGCCAAAGGAAGAGCCTTCGTCATTGGCTCAGGTGAGGCTCTAAACGATCCTACAACAGTAACTGGTAAATTTTCAGTTAATGGTTGTTTTGCTACTGTATTATTCGATACCGGAGCCGATAGAAGTTTCGTGTCCACTAGGTTCTGTAGTCTTTTAAGTGATATGCCCTTAGCCTTAGGATCTGAATACACCGTGGAGTTAGCTAACGGCACACAGATTCACGTAACGCATATTCTTAGAGACTGCAAGATAGAGCTTGCTAGTCATACATTCACCATAGATCTCATGCCTGTTACACTAGGAAGTTTTGATATGGTAGTAGGCATGGATTGGCTTTCCGATAAACAAGCAGAAGTCATATGCCACGAGAAGATCATACGGATTCCCCTTGGTGAAGAAGTCCTTACGGTCAGAGGTGATAGGAGTGGTGCGGTGATAGGCATCATCTCGTTTATAAAAGCACAGAAGTTGTTACGAAAGGGTCGACTAGCCATATTAGCACTCGTCACAGATAAACAGGTCGAGGAAAAGAAGATAGAGGATATCCCCGTAGTTCGTGAGTTTCTCGAGGTGTTTCCGGAAGACCTGCCTGGATTACCACCTCATCGTCAAGTTGAATTCCAGATTGAGTTGACTCCAGGAGCCGCTCCAATTGCGAGAGCACCGTACCGGTTAGCTCCGAACGAACTGCAGGAATTATCCGCTCAACTACAAGAGTTGTTGGATAAAGGGTTCATCCGACCGAGTTTGTCGCCCTGGGGAGCGCCAGTTCTATTTGTGAAGAAGAAGGATGGTACATTTCGAATGTGCATTGACTATAGGGAACTGAACAAGGTTACTATCAAGAATAGATATCCCTTACCTCGTATCGATGATTTATTTGATCAACTGCAAGGATCAAGCTATTACTCCAAGATTGATCTGAGGTCTGGGTATCATCAGCTGAGAGTTCGAGAAGAGGACATCTCGAAAACTGCTTTCTGTACACGATATGGTCATTATGAATTTTTGGTCATGCCATTTGGGTTGACGAATGCACCAGCAGTATTCATGGACCTCATGAATCGCGTGTGCAAACCCTATCTTGATCAGTTTGTTATCGTCTTTATTGATGACATACTGATATACTCAAGGACCGAGGAAGAACATGAGAAGCACTTACGTTTAATCTTGGAATTACTTAGAAAGGAACAACTGTATGCAAAGTTTTCTAAGTGTGATTTCTGGATACGTGAGGTACAATTCTTGGGTCATATTGTCAACGAGAAGGGAATACATGTTGATCCTGCTAAGATTGAAGCGATAAAGAATTGGTCTGTTCCTATGACACCAAGTGAGATACGACAATTCCTTGGATTAGCGGGATATTATCGACGATTCATTGAAGGATTCTCTAAGATTGCACAACCTCTCACAGCTTTGACTCACAAGGGAACGACGTACAAATGGGGTGAGAGTCAGGAATCTGCTTTTCAGTTGCTGAAACATAAATTGCGTAGCGCACCAATATTAGCGTTACCGGATGGTAGTGATGATTTCGTAGTCTATTGTGACGCTTCTATTCAAGGACTTGGATGCGTCCTGATGCAGCGGGATAAAGTGATAGCATACGCCTCTAGACAATTGAAGATTCATGAGAAGAACTATACCACCCATGACTTGGAACTGGGTGCGGTAGTTTTTGCCTTAAAGATCTGAAGACATTACTTGTACGGTACCAAATGCACCATCTACACCGATCACAAGAGTCTTCAGCACATCTTTGAGCAAAAGGAGTTGAACATGAGACAAAGACGCTGGGTGGAATTGTTAAACGACTATGATTGTGCTATTAAGTACCACCCGGGGAAAGCAAATGTAGTTGCTGATGCGTTGAGTAGAAAAGAGACTGCTAAACCTCGACGTGTGCGAGCTCTGCAACTAACGATTAGTACGCAACTACCTGAACAAATCCGAGATGCTCAAACAGAAGCTTTGAAAGCAGAAAACATTGGGTCTGAATCGTTAAGGGGTATGGAAAAACAATTGGAAGTAAAAGCGGATGGAATTCGTTACTTCATGGATAGACTATGGGTACCTCTACACGGAAATCTGAGAGATTTGGTTATGAGTGAGGCTCATAAGTCCAATTATTCTATACATCCTGGATCTGACAAGATGTACCACGATTTGAAGGCGCACTATTGGTGGCCTAACATGAAAGCAGATGTAGCTACTTATGTGAGTAAGTGTCTGACCTGCTCGAAGGTTAAAGTGGAGTATCAGAAACCATCTGGTCTACTACAACAACCCGAGATCCCTATGTGGAAGTGGGATCAGATATCAATGGATTTTATTACTAAGTTACCTCGTACTTCTATGGGTTGTGATACAATATGGGTTATCGTGGATCGATTAACAAAATCTGCTCATTTCCTAGCGATAAAGGAAACAGATAAGATGGAGAAGTTAACCCGACTTTATCTGAAGGAGATCGTTTCGAGGCATGGAGTACCGATCTCAATTATTTCTGATCGCGATTCTCGTTTCACATCACACTTCTGGCAGTCGTTGCAGAAAGCTTTAGGTACGCGATTGGATATGAGTACTGCTTATCATCCACAGACTGATGGTCAAAGCGAGCGTACTATACAGACTTTGGAGGACATGTTACGTGCTTGTGTGATTGACTTCGGGAATAACTGGGAAGTTCACCTACCATTGGTGGAATTTTCTTACAACAACAGTTATCACACTAGCATAAAGGCAGCACCTTTTGAAGCTTTATATGGGAGAAAGTGTAGATCGCCAGTTTGCTGGGCTGAAATTGGTGATAGTCAATTAACGGGTCCCGATTTAGTACACGAGACAACTGAGAAGATTGTTCAGATAAGAAACCGCATGGCCGCAGCGCGAGACAGACAGAAAAGCTATGCTGACAAACGACGAAAACCTTTGGAATTTCAGACAGGTGACAAAGTTTTGTTGAAAGTCTCACCGTGGAAAGGCGTAGTTCGGTTTGGTAAGCGAGGAAAGCTAAATCCGAGATACGTTGGACCATTTGAGATAGTGGAAAGAATTGGTCCAGTAGCTTATCGACTAGCCTTACCTGATTCATTGAGTGGAATCCATGATGTATTCCATGTTTCAAATCTAAAGAAATGTTTAACGGATGAAACGATGGTCGTACCACTGGAAGAAGTTCAAGTAGACGAACAATTACGCTTCATTGAGGAACCTGTCGAAGTGATGGATCGTGAGGTGAAAACGCTTAAGCAAAGCAAGATACCCATCGTCAAAGTTCGTTGGAACTCGAGACGTGGACCAGAATTCACGTGGGAACGTGAAGACCAAATGAAGCTTAAGTACCCTCAGCTATTCGAAAGGACGATGCCAGCCGGCGAAGGAATTGATTAAATTTCGGGACGAAATTTCTTTCAACATGGGGATGATGTGACAACTCATCCAAAACTCACACGATTTCGATTTCCTTGTGCCAATGCAGTAGACCAGTGATGGAACACTCACCATGTAACGTAATTTTCGGGACGAAAATTCTTTCAACATGGGGATAATGTGACATCCGGTAATTTTCCGTTACCAAACTCCGTTTGTTCCGTTAAGTCTTGCATACACGTGTAGGGAGCACACACTAGTTGTCGTTGAACGTTGGTGACTGAATAATAATTAATAATGTTAAACAATAATTTCTATGTTGATTATTGGTTGTGATTATGTGATTTAAATGTTTATTGTGAATTTTATCGCATAACGTGGAAACGTGTGTATTTAATTCGTATATTTTGTATCTAATAAAGATAAAATATATAATTGTCATTGTTAGTTTATATGCTTATTATTGTAGTTAAAAACCTTTTTTTAAAAAAAAAGAGTTTAAAAGCTTAAGTTTAATAAAATGTAAAACAATAGGGGTTTAAAAGGTAAATGTGATTAATAAAAAAAAAACATAACCCTAGCCCCCACCCATACCCTTCGGCCGCGATCAAGCTTCCAAACACACACACACTTCGAAATCGATCAAGAACAAGCAAGAAACCATCGGATTTGGTCGACTTCAAGTTATACAACGCGTTAGAATCATCAATTGCAAGCCATTACACGTTTAAAGGTTAGATTTTTGTATGTTTTTGATGAGTCTTCATGTTGGCCGAATGTTTCATGCGAAAACTGCAAATTGGTGGTTGATTGATGCTTGTTTGTTGTTGTTAATGTGTTTGTTGGGTAGATTATATGTTAATTAACGTCAAGTATGCAATAAAGGTTGGATTTTTACAAGTTTTTATGGAAATTACATTAGGGCCGAAACCCTAATTCGAAACTTGTAATTGGGGATCGATTTGTTAATGTTCGTTAGTGTTATTATGTTAGTTGGATTGTATATATGCTAGTTAACGTCGATTATGCAAGAAAGCTATGATTTTGATACATTGTTCATAGGTTACTAATAATAGTAACTTTATTTTGCATGAATTGATGATTGGTTGATGTATGAATGTTATGGATGTGTTTGTAAAGATGTTTAGATGCTAGATGGTTGATACGAATGTTAGGAATTCAAGAATGCATGTTGTAGTTCATACCTTACTAAAGATAGTAACTTTTGGGTATGAAAGTTGATGAATCATGATGATTAGGTGTTGTTGATCATGTTTAAATGTTGTCATGGACTTGAATTGGTATATAATTGATGAATTCATGAATGTAGTGTGAGTTTGATGAATTTGGGATGAACTTTCCCAAAAGGGAAACTTTATTGGTGCAAATCCTTGAATTGGATGATTTGAGCATGTTTGGGATATTAGGACCATGCTAGTGTGTTCATGGATGGTTTCTAAGGTGATTAAATGTGTTGTTTAGGTTATATGAATGGTGGTTTGGTTTGTTACCTGTTTTGGCCTGTTGTAATTCGCATGACTTGTATGATAATTGGTTGTATGATGATCTAGGTAGTACATGTGGTTAATGATGTGCTATATGTAATCAAGTTGTATGTTGATCATGTATGACATACTGTTGTGTTAGTATTAACGAATTATCACCTATAATGTCACCAACGGGTCAAACGGGTCAACTGGGTCAAATGTGTCTTGTCTTTCTAAAACCTTGAGTCTTTTGGTTTGTAGAACACTTAGGGTTTCATGTTGATTTTGTGTACACGTGCTTATGTACTCTTGTATTCTAGGTGACCTTTGAAGGTTGTCTTTCCTTCTTTCTTTCAAGTTAAGCTCTAAGTTAATTCTTGCGCGTATCAGGTGAGTTCTTGCCCCACTCATTTTACATCATCTCTTTTGGGGGAGATAGCATACTGTTGATCACAAATGCTTTTATTTATGAGTGTGTATAATATTGATATAGTGTTGTTTACCATGGAAAGTCCTCACACTTTCGGATTGTTAATATTGAATAGCGGGGAAATCTTGGGTAGTACTACTGGGTCTGACGAGCCCCACCTGTGCGACTCGAGGTCAAACGGGTGCAATTTTGTCCTAACACATATTCGTCACGACCTGGTAAGTCGTGACGGGAGGCAACAAACGTAACACAGTCAGCTTCGATCGCGAAATCACTATGATTAATATTTTTATGTTAATAGACTAGCTATCTATTGCAATACACTACTTATGCTCTGAAAACTGTTGATTGGTTTATATATTAATGCAAACTCTTGAACTCACCAACCATGTGTTGACTTGTTTAGTATGCTATTCTCAGGTTAAGGTTGCCAGTTGCCTAGGAGCACGCACACCAGCATCGTTGAGTTGTCTACATTTGTTTGTTTACAAATTTGGGATTATTTTTGTATTAAACATTTGTGTTTGGGGCGCGTATGTTTTGCGCATTCTCTTTACATACTACTTGTTTTGGGTTTTCTGTTTTAAAAACGCTTCCGCAGTATTTTAAACGTTAACTCTGGTTTTGTTTATTTATCATATAGAGTCGTTCTTGGTAACTAATGACTGAGATCCTGGTATGTCACGCGCCTCGCGGTAAAACCCCGCTCGCGGATTTTGAGGGTGTGACACTCTAGCATCTTGCTAGTGGTCTTATTAATAAATAAAAAATTTGCCATTCAAAAAAAAAATACAGAATCTAACAGGGGTTCTAATTTATACACCCCTAATTTATGAGTTTACACCACTAACATATGTAAACTGTAGTTTACTTTACAAATGGTAGTTACGCATTTAAACTAAAGTTTACAAACCAAAATATTAAGTTTATTATTTTTAATTATATTAAATAAATTAGTATTTGTGTTTGTTAGTTACACATAATAAAAATACAGTTTATATCAAAAAAATAAAATAAAAGTTTAAATAGAAATTAGTATATTTATATTAATTGTATAGATATAATTATTATAAATTGAGAATACCACTTCCATCTGGTAATGTCCGTGGAAATATTAAAATATTATGGACAAGTTCTCCGTATTCAAGATTTTTAATACTCAAGTCTAATGGTAACATAAGTACCCTCACAAATATATCTTCTCTCCATCGCACAAGTGTAAGT
Source organism: Flaveria sonorensis (assembly GCA_025506505.1). Taxonomy (NCBI): domain Eukaryota; kingdom Viridiplantae; phylum Streptophyta; class Magnoliopsida; order Asterales; family Asteraceae; genus Flaveria; species Flaveria sonorensis. Next base: position 10,236,112 of record CM046431.1, on the reverse strand, counting down.
ACTAAACTTTTGGTGAAATATTCAACGCGTAACATACATACCCCCACAAATATACCTACGATGACAAAAGTGTCATTTCTATTTTTAATTATCAAAAGTTATTCATTTTATATAAATATATTAATTTCTATTTGAACTTTTATTTTAATTTATTTCATATAAATTTATCTAAAATAGCAAGTAGAAAAAAATTTATTGATTTGGTCAAATCTTTGTAAACTGTAGTTTACTCGTTTGCAGAGTAAACTACAACTTACAAATGTTTTATTTTTGTACAATTTAACGTATTAAGACCAATATTTAATTAATAATTTATAATTAATAATCTTTAGAGTTAATTACACAAATAGTCATGTGTTTTGGAGAAAATAACAGGTTAGAGTATTAACTTTTTTGAGTAACATATTAATGTTTTATGGTTTCAGTTTTGTAACGAGTTTGAGTATTAAAATTAATTTTCGTTAATATTTCTGTTAAATGAAGATGAATTGAACAACATTACCCTTTTACTATTTTAGACAGGGAGTATTTAATGTCATTAACTATATTATGAGGTCTACTTGTGTAAATAAGAAGAGTTCATTTACAAAGTACAATCGTGGCACCAAGCATCCAAGCACCACCGTTTGTATCCACCTTAGGCGAGGTTGTGGTAGGTGTTTGGGCTCGTGAAACCAAGTGTAGCTTCTTAGAGAAACCACTGTTTCACAACTTAATCCCTAAAACTCTAGTACTTGTGTTTAATTGATGAATAGAACAAACTAGTATCTAAGCCCCATGCGTTGCGGTGGGGACGTAAAACTGTTTTAAGTAGCATCAATTGTCACATCGTTGCTAGCGACCACCAATACTAGAAAAGCTCGTAATACAAAAAAATAAACCGAATGAAAAATAGATGTAAAAACATTAAACTATGCACATGCGTTACGGCATGTTAATGTGTATAAATTATAACGAAACGTAAAACACAACGCGACCGTTAAACAGAAAAAAAAAAAGAATAAATGTAAAAATGCTAAACCACATACGCATGTTTTAGTATGTTAATTCGAAAAGTTTGGATCGAAATGTAAAATGAAAAATTTGTAAAAGAATAAAAGTAAATTGTACTAAAGTTAAAAGTAAAAAAATGTGTTAGGGTTAAATGTGAAGGTTGAAAACTATAAGGTCGAAACGTCGAAAAGTAAAAAAATTTTACGGCAGTTAGTTTTAGTACCCAAACTCGCTATAAAATATAAATCATAAACTCTAACTTGTTACCTAGAAGAGTTAGTATTTAAACTTGTTATTTTCGGTAAATCATGAGACTTGCTTATGTATTTAACTCTAATCCTTATCTTTATATTATTATCTATACTAACACCAATATCTATACTAATAAAAGAAAATAAAATTTGCCGCATGTCATCTTCTGCATTATCATTGGCGCATGTCATTTTTTTACACCAATCATGCCACATGTCAATAATATAAAAAGTAACTATTTGATGATCGTATTAAATGCTAAAAATATTATTTGTATTGTTTCCAAATTAAAAAAATACATTTTTATTAAAAAATATAAGCTTTTTAGAAATAAACAACTATTATTTTTTTATAAAGAGCTTTTTTTAATTGTCATTTAAAAAATTAGAAAATATTCGAATGTATAAAAATCATTTTTTAAAATGTTAAAAACGAAAGTTTAAAAAAATTATTATTATATTATTACTTAAGGTAGTTGATTTTAGGTAATTCGAATCATAATTTATCTAAAAACTATAATATAATTTCTAAATATTAATTACTAATTATTAGTTTAATATCATAATTTAACTCGCGTAAAACATGGGTTTCTAAAGTACTAGTACTTTAATATAAGAGTAACTAAGGAGACAAGTGGCAGTATGACATTTCTTCTCATCAAAATTTTCATGTTTCTAAATAGTAACTATAATTACTGATAATATTATTTAATTTCTCTATAAACTTAAAATACTTTTTAATGAATTGTCGTTTACGTCCCTGTGTTTCGTTCACGTTTGTCATTATCATCTAAAAGTCTATTTTTTGCATCTGGATCCCCAACGTTTCATTTGGTGCCCTTTACATTCAACAAGTTAACGCTGTTATAATTAATGTCAAATAATTGTCCTTTTAAAGGGCATTTAAGTAATTTTCTATTAAAAAATAAAACCCTAGCTTTAGGATTTTAGATAATATGGTCAATTGTGACCTTGCATCAGTTGTAAATATTGTCAAAGTACTTGCCGTTCAATAGGAAAGAGTAATAAAAGGACAAAGCATGTAGTGGATGAATTGTATATGTATCCATTTATCTTACCGTATTGTTTGATTATAATAAAGTGGGACCAGCCACATTTATCATGTTGTTATCAGTTTTTTTTAACGGTATGTTAGTAGTTAGTTGTTAGTATCAACAAGTTAGTAATATTCGTTAATATCAAGGTTTGAACCTTGGATCTCCAAGAGAGGCAAAACCTCCCAACCCCCTTATCAGTTAGGAGTAGTTATTTATGGATAATCACTACAGCAACAAAACTATCATATCCTTTAGTTCTTTTTCTAAAATGGGATGTGAGGCCATTCACATATGACAACAGACCCACTAACAAAAGCCTTAAAGCTGATGTTAAAATCTAAAGATGACATTATGAAGATGAATCAAATGTGCATTGCATCAAAAGTTCACTGTACTCATGAATACCATTTCATATTTGCATCAAAGTGCATTGCATCAAAAGTTCACTGTACTCCTGAATACCATTCCATATTTGCATCAAAGTGCATTGCATCAAATACATTGAATTCCATGTAATTACATACAATTGTACCAATAATTGAGACAAATAAAGATTTGTTAAGTACGTAAGAACAATAGAAAATTCAGATTACAAAAACCTTATATTGCATCAGATCTTGAAACATCAAACAATCATTACATTGAAACACAAATCATTCACTTACAAAGAAGATAGATAATAATATAAAACCCACTATAACCTAATACTACTTTCAGCCTCTTGTTCTTCCATTCATGCTCATTGATTGAGTTCAAAAGCTCGAGTATGATTTGGATAGATCTTTGACAGATCGGTGGGTCGACCTAAGCTACAAACTCACAATCGTGTCCTACCTGTAATCAAACCAAAATCTTTCACACAAATATTATACCCACATTAGAAAAATAACACCAAGATCAAACCTTTTAACGTTGTTGAACTACATGAGCATAGAACCAACTTATCTGTCGATTAAGTTGATTACAACTAAGAACTTAAAATCTCCTCTTCGTATTCGATTTCTTCCCCACACTGGTCGATTAAACCAAAGTCCGATTTCTTCCTTAGATGTCGATTAAATCGGTCTAACTGAATGGCTTGAAATCTCATCTGTGTATTCAATTTCTCTAACTCAAGTCGATTAAATCATAGAAGTCAATTGGGGCTGCATATTTGGGGGGTTTTGTTTATATTTAAATGGATATTTTCATAAGTTTATAACTTTAACATGTTAATTTTAATGGTGTTAACTTATTGGATGTAATGGCTTCAAATTATATATGTTGGGGATGCAAATGTAAAATGTAGAATTTTGGATGATAATGGCAAGCATGGACAAATCACAAGGAGGCAAACGACAATGCACTCTATTTGTAAAGATAAATACTTTTATAAAATAAGAAATTTTTCTAAAACATAATTTTCTTTTAAAATATAGGATAATTTAAAATTGATGTTTTTAGAAGCTAAAGTATTTATAAATCAATTGGCAGTTATAATAATGAAATTTTTTAAAATAGTTTTTTTTGAAACAAAATGTTTACTTTTTTATACTAATATAAGAGTAACTAAATGAAACATGTTACAACACCAAAATCCACTTCATTAAAAATTTTCTGCTTCTCTCTTTATTTAATAGTTATCATAATTACTAGTAATATTATTTAATTTTTTTATAAACTAAAAATGCCTTTTAATAAATTAAAAAAGCTCTTTTTATTAATGTTATTTAAGAAGGAAATTTTTGTAAATAAGAAAATTTTTTAAAACATAATTTTTTTTTGTAAGAGTTATACTTAGAGACTGATGCAACCAACGTTCTCTCAGCATGCACAACTGAAGTACAAGGAAAGTTACTTTGGAAGATTTGATACAACTCAATGAAATTCACTAAGTATCATATCTTTCGAAGCCAAAAGACCATTTCTTTCAAAGCCAAAGATGAAGTCTTTTGAAGCTTCAAGACAAAGTCTTTGAAAGCCAAGAGACTTATTTCTTTCAAAGACAGAGAAGACATGATTTCTCTGACATGCTTTTTAACGAAAGCTGAACTACTTTCCGCTGCCATCTCTGAAGACTTACCAACTTGTATAACTTGGTGATATGTTCATACTTTTTTAATTGTAGATTAAGGTCTTAGAGTCTATAACTTTCTACTTTGTATTTTAATTCTTTTTGTAATAGATAAGGATGTGAGCTATGAAATGTCATAGTCACTAGTCTAAAAAAAATCTGTCTTTTGACTTTACATTGATCTTGTTGTCTAGATTAGTGTTCCAGGTGGCCTTCAAAGTATGGCGGGCTGTAGAATGTAGCATAAAGTATCTCAGGTACCAGTCCCTAGGATTAAGCTTTATAACATTTGTAAAACATTTTAGAGCACTATACATCATCCTTGAAAACCATCTACTTGTGTTCTTATTGTGTTCTTTACTTGTGTTCATTGTTTCATTTAGCCGGTTCCCCATTTGATATGTTAAGTGTTCTAATCTGTCCATCCATTGTGAAATTGTTGCAATGCTCCCCTGCACCGGTCCTTCAATTGGTATCAGAGCTTTTTAGACTCTTGATTGTAAGATCTCACCATCTTTAATCCCTTCAGTTTCACAAAACACTTACCAACTCAAATGGCAACTCTCACTAAGGCTGACATGGAAATCGTTACCATGACAAAATCTCCACTGATCACTCCTTATGAGTTTGATACTTGGTGCCAACAAATGGAAGGGTTCATCAAGTTTCAAGACAGCAGGATATGGAGATCTGTTGTCTCAGGACCTCACATCCCACGCACCTCTTTAGCCACTGTTAAAGGTGGGATGATTCCAAAGGAAGTGGCTGACTATTCTAAGTAAGATTGGAAGAAGATTGACATAGATCAGAAGGCTATGATCGCTCTCCAAACTGCTCTTCCTAACTCTACTAAAGCTTATGTATGAGGGGTCTAATGAAGCTAAAGAAAACAAGAAGGACCTCATGAAGCAGCAGTTTGAGAACTTCATCTGCAAATCAGGTGAAACTATGACTCAACAATACTTTAGATATGTTGAGATTGTAGATACTCTCATGGATGTTGGAGTTAAGCTTCAGAATAGGGACATTGTGAGGAAGTTCATGTTCTGTCTTCCTAGAAAATGGAGTTACTACTATATGGCTATTAAGAGAACTGAAAACCTCTCCACCCTTACTCTCATAGAGCTGTATGGTATCCTTAGTGGCACCAGATGGAGATGAACATGTAGAATTCATTAAGCAGCTCTTCTAACAATCAACAGAGTTCAACCTTCCATGTGGTTGAAAGGGATTGTAGAGATCCATAACATCATCTTATCTGCTATCCTGACAACTCATAAAAGGCCATTTCATCACCTTCCCTGAGACACCAAAGGAGAACTACATCCAAGGAAGCCCATTCCAAGAGACAAGCTCATCTCAAGCCTTTGTGTCTATTGATAAAAGTGGTGGAAACTTGCTTTTCACTCTTGAAGACTTGGATTGTATCCATCCAGATGACTTGGAGTATATGTAGATAGTCCAACAAATAGCTCTCCTCACTTATAGAGCCAAAATGTTCTACAAGAGAACAGGAAGAAAGTTTTTCCAGTAATGTATCCAGTGGAAAGTTTGGACCGGATTAAAGCAAAGTCAAATGTTACAACTATAACCATAAGGGACACTTTGCTAGGGAGTACAATACACCAAGGACTAATGGTGGCCAAGCACAATCCAGACCAAGCTACACTGATGCGCTCCTATATCTGAGAAGCCAAGCCAACCAAAACAACAAGCTGTTGTTGTTATTGAAGAGGGAGGCTTTGACTGGAGCTTTCAGGTAGAGGATATTTCTCCAAATCAAGCACTGATGGTTGACCATGAAGAAGCCAATGTATTAGAACATCTCTGTACACCTAAATGCATTGCTAAAGTAATCATGTATATGTCCTATAACTTGGAAGTGAGATCTGACCTTGAGTCTTTGAATATTTTAAAAGCTGATTTCAAAAGAGCTGAAAATGACTATAAACTTAAAATTGAAGATTTTGAGAAAACAATTTCAATTCATAAGCATGAACACATTAATTACAGGACTCAAATCAAAGATCTCACTACCAAGTTAACTGAATACCAGGTTGAGCTTGTGATCAGTAAAGCCAGGGCAAAAAAATGTGTTCTTGAAGAGGAAAACTTCAAGAATATCATATCCTTATCCATGCATGCAAAGATTTTTTATCAGAACAGTAGGGATTGGGTTTAAGTGAGATAGCTCCTCCACACACTCTACTCTTTGTAAGATCTCCAAGGTGTGGAACTAGTCAAGATGGGCTGCCCCTTATTAACCCTATCCAAGAAGAGGATGAAGATGAAGAGGAGATAGTGAAGGTGAGAAGAATCATCCTAAGAAGGGTTACTATTCTTCTAGAGAGAAGAAAGAACCAAAGATGTCCAAGTCAGCTAGAAAGAATTTGATCAGGGCAGCCAAAAGAAAATCAAAGAAAGCACAAGAGATTAAGGACACTTTTAACTCCAACCAAAAACAAGTCTTTATTTCTGCCAGATCTGAAGTTGTAAAGACTGAAGACTTAATTATGGACTCTAGTACCAGGGGTCCTAGTTCTTGTCCAAAGCATCATGGTCAAGACAAGAAGGTTGATCAAATATGTACCACTACAGCACAGCCTGAACCATCCAGCTCCAAGAGCAAGCCTTACCTTCATAATCCTACTGAATCATCTATGAAGATGAAGAAGGAGTGGAAAAAGATCAAGCTCAACCTTCTCCTCAAAAGAAGACCCTCAAAAGTATACCAGTTAAGTGCATCATATGTGGTGCTGCTACTCATTTAGCATCCAAAATCCTAAGATTACCATCCACATGAACAAGAAGAAGAATTTTAAGAGAGAAGAAAAAGATAGCTTCAAAAGTAAATTATTCTCCTTCGGAAGCTCCAAGGTGACCAAGAAAAAGATAGGTTGAAAATTGCCTTCGGAAGAAAATTTGGTCTCGAAAGAAAGGAATGCTTCTGAAGCACTGAAGTTTGCTATAATGGATGCAAAAGCTTCCAAAGCTTTAGTCTCCAAAAGTTCTGAAGTTGTCAAAACATCCAAAGTCTTGAAGGTCAAGTCTAGTCTTCCAAACATAGTGTCGATGATGAAGAAAGACCATGTGACTGAAGTTTATTCATCAAAAACAGCCAAAGATCCTCAAAGATTGAATATAGGGTTAATAACTATTAAACTATCTTCGGTTCATCTTGATGAGCCCAAGACTAATGAGGCTTGGCTTTCCAAATGTAACTAACCATCTCTTTCTGTGCAGGAACAGTTGAATACCAAGGTAGGTGACATAGTGGCTGTTGCAGGCACATGACAGGCAATGGCTCTTTGCTTTAGAACTTTGAGAAAATTGATGGGGAGCCAGGTTCTTTTAGAGGAGAATCAGGTGGTTACATCATAGGAAGAGGCAGAGTCACAAATGGTAAGCTCAGCATTCAGAAGGTAAACTATGTTAAAGAGCTTATAATCTCCAGAGTGTATCTCAAATTTGTGACCAGAGACATAAGATGCTCTTCACTGAGCATGAGTGCATTGTTCTCTAGCTTGGGATGGTCATTTCTCTAGAACATATCCTGCTTCGAGCCCCTAGGAAAGGGAACATTTACATGATGGATTTGCAGGAAACCTCCCTATCAGGAGAAATTTGCTTTCTATTTAAAGCCAATAGTGATGAGTCTTTCCTTTGGCATAAAAAATGTTCCATGTAAACTTTAAGAACATGAATAAACTGATTAGGAATGATTTGGTAACTAGAATTCCAAAGAAAGAGTTTACAAGTGATGACTATTGTGTTGCATGTATGAAATAGAAGCAATACAAAGTGTCTCACAAGCCAAAGGAAAACAACTCTATCACTACTCCCCTATACTTATTACATATGGATCTCTTTGGCCCTACTAGTGTAATGAGTTTAGGAAGAACTTCATATTTCCTGGTGATCACAGATGACTTCATAAGATATACTTGGGTATTCTTTCTTAGAACTAAGGATGAGACCCATGAAATCTTAAAGAACTTTATTATGAAAATTGAGAGTCAATGTGATCACAAGGTCTAGATCATAAGATGTGATCAAGGAACTGAATTCAAGAAAATATAGTGCTCCTAGGACTACTTAGCAAAATGGTGTTGCTGAGAGTAGAAATAGGACACTTATTGAGGCTGCAAGGACCATGCTCTCTGGCTCTAAACTGCCAAAAATCATATAGACAAATTTGCTATGAAATTAGATGATGCACACTTTATTGGATACTCTTCCCTAGCTATGGCTTATAGAGTATACAATCTCAGAACTAGAGTAGTTGAGAAGTCAACCAATATGACCTTCAATGAGCACACACCCAGTATGAAAGGTTCTTGTCCTAATTGGGTATTTGATCTTGATTTAGTTACCAATTGTTTTAACAAATCTTATGAAGATGTTTCAGGATCTATATGTAGCTTATCAATAGGAGATCCTGACCTAAGATTTGGGTTGAGAAGACCAAGTGATAGAATTCCTTCAGCTCCAGTGGTAACAAGCCCTGCATGGAAATCCTGTCAGCACTACAATGACAAACTCTTCAGCTGATACATCTGGGGTGACTATAAATTCTAGCAATAAGGCACAAAAATCAAATGAAGAGGTTTCTAATGTAGGAGGAGATGGAGATGGTAAAAGTGATCAAGAATTTCATGATGCCGACAGTCTCTCCACTGAAGAGAACATCAATGATATCACACACTCATTGGATCAAGTTTCACATAATAAGTGTGCTGATGTGGTGGGTGCTACTCAATCACCAGATCTGAATTTCATAAATTTAGATCTATCAAAGCAACTTCCTATGATTCCTCAACTGAGAATCCACAAGTCCCATCACACCACACACATCATTGGAGATGTTAAGATTGGAGTGAGAACAAGAGGACAAACCCATGTCAAATTTTTTTTAAGCCAAATAAAGTTGATGTAGCTTTGAAAGATGGGCGTTGGGTTGAAGCAATACAAGAGGAGCTGCTTCAATTTAAGAGACAAAAGGTTTGGAACCTATGCCTTCTTCCTCATGGGAAAACTCCAATAGGTACCTTGTGGGTTTTTAGGAATAATAAGGATGATAGAGGACTTGTCATCAAGAACAAGGCAACATTAGTTATTCAAGGGTACACTCAAGAAGAAAGGATTGACTATACATATGTTTTTGCTCATGTGGTAAGACTTGAAGCTGTTAGGATATTCCTTGCTTTGGCTGCATCCAAAGATTTCATGGTCTACCAACTTGATGTCAAGCGTGTATTTTTATATGGAGTGATAGATGAGGAAGTGTATGTCAAGCAACCACCTGGCTTTGCATACCCAGATCATCCTAATTATGTCTACAAGCTTGACAAAGCTCTTTGTGGGCTACATCAAGCTCCAAGAAAGTGGTATGAGACACTGTCATAGTACCTTGTCCAACATGGCTATAAGAGAGGTACTATTGTCAGCACACTCTTCATCAAAGGAACAGAAAATGACTTGATGCTGGTTCAAGTTTATGTAGATAACATCATCTTTGGGTTAACTAATCCAAAGCTCTAAAAGACTTTGAGAAGCTGATGAAGAATAGATTTGAACTGAGTGCCATAGGGGAACTTAATTTCTTTCTAGGAATTCAAGTGAAGTAGGTTGACAATGTCATCTTCATAAACCAGTCAAAGTATGTACATGACATGCAAACCAGATTTCATCATATTAAGTGCAAGGTGGCTAAGACACCCATAGCTAGAAACCACTCCCTAGGGCCTGATCTTTAGGGGGGTGTGTTGATGAACATCTCTATAGGGCTATGATTGGGTCTCTTATATACCTCACAGCCAGCAGGCCTGATATCATGTTTGCCACATGCATATGAGCAAGTTATCAAGCCAAACCAAAGATGTCACACCTAGTTGCTATCAAGAGGATTCTTAGATACCTCAAAGGAGCTCCCAAGTTGGGACTTTGGTATCTAAAGAATTCTGATTTCAATTTGTATGCTTATACAGATAGTGACAATGGTGGCTGCAACAGGACTGCAAAGTCTATATCATGGGGATGTCAATTCCTTAGTGGAAGGATAGTCTCATGGCAATACAAGAAACAATCTTGTGTGTTTGCATCAATTGCTGAAGCAAAATACATTGCTGCTACAAGCTGCTTTGCTCAAGTGCTTTGGATTCAGAATCCGATGTTGGACTATGGATTCAACTTCAAAGAGACTTCCATTCACATATACAACAAAAGTGCTATCTCTATTATAGAGAATCCAGGGCAGCACTTATAGACAAAGCACAACAATATCTGGTATCATTTGATAAAAGATGATTTTAAAAAGGGATTGATAAAACTAGTCAAAGTTAACACAAATAAAAAATATGCCGATTTGTTCACAAAATCTTTTGATGAAAAGAGATTTAAGTATCTTGTATCAGCTATTAAGATGATTAACCTTGAGTAGATTTTCTTAAATTAGTTTCAAGATTATTTTTCAAATATTTGTGTCTTCAGTTGTCTATATTATCACTCATATAAATCCTGTTTACCTTGGAATAAATTTTTTTCAAAACGATACTCCTTAGAATTTTGAGAATTAAAGATATATTTCTTTTAGAAGACATTAAGTTGACTTCGGAAGAAAATTATGTCTTCAAAACTTAGAACTACTTACTAAGAAATAAAGAAATTCTAATATATCTTCCAAATCTTAAATATGATTTTAAGTACTTATATGTTTTGAAAGACAATTTTCTTCCGAAAGCAATTAAGTCTCGAAAACTTTATTCATCCTTCGAATAAAACTTCTAAAGTTTAATATCTTCCGAAATCAAATATATCTCGAAAGCAAAATACTCTAAGTATTTTTCTTCCGAAGCAATTCTTGTCAAGCTAAGGAATATCTTCCGAAGTCAAATTGACTTTGGAAGTTTTCTCAAACTTTCGAAGACAAATTACCTTTGGAAGATTTTCTACTTCTAAGATAACTACATTTTTGGGCACTTTTTCAGAGGTAGGACCGACATCTGGATTTTAGCGTTTATCTTTTTGCATTAACTTTGTCTCAAATCAAACCATATAAATATCCTTACAATGGTTCCCTCCTCTATCTTCTTCCTCTACATCTGCAAACTTCAAACTCTAAATTCACCTATAAACCCTCTTTATTCTTAGCTTTCTTCGTCACAAAGCTTTCTCAAATGACCAAACCCTGAAACCAGCCAGATTATTCCATGTACCTTCACAGGCAACATAACCAACTTGCTTTTTTGACATCTGAGAAAGATCCTGGTTTCTCAGATGTTTGCCATCTTCTTGGACAATCCTTTTAGCTCACCGCACTTACAATCGACCCTCCACTTTATGAACAACAACTGTTGGAGTTCTAGAGGACTTGCCAAGAGGTGATCTTGGATGGTGAGAATGCACTATCTGCATTAGTGTAGAGGAAGACAGTTTTTATTACCCCAGCCTCAATCAACACTTATCTATGGCTGGATGATGAAGAAGGCAAGCTGTTTTTTCCCAAATTTGCTATGAATGAATCATCCAGGCAGATGGACTATGAAGGGGACTTCACAGTTAGAATCTTCAAAAAGGTAAGGTCTCCTACCAATGGAAGTATCTCCTCCATGTTATTATTCACTCTTTATCAAATAAACATGGAGGATGGAACCAGATTCCTGAGGACTTATCCTACATAGTCTATGGAATGGTTTAAGGGTTCAAGTTCAAGTACTCCTAGTTTGTTTACACAAACTTGCTTGCAAACTTGGAATCCTTAGAGTACTACATGTTCCCTAGATATGTCCAGCACATTCTTAACTATGAACTGGGCTCACCGTTAAGGGGAACAGGTGCTACTCATAAATTGGGACATATGAAGCCTGGTATATTTAAGATCATGAGAAAGACCACTGTTGGCTTCTCAGTGGTAGAAACAGTCCTGGTCCCAAAAATATTAGAGCTCATTGCTTATGGTGACAACTTGACAGTGCCAATCAATGTTGAGCCCACTCTTTCTATATCTGCACCACCCAAACAACCACAAATAACCATCACCTACTCAAAAAAATCCAAACGAACCCATGCTCAGTCTCTTTAGATTGAGTAGGCCCCCATACAATCTCCCATGCAGGAGGAAGTGGAATCAAGAGCTCTCACTTCTTGTGAGGAGCAAACCATTCCCATTACTTCATTAATCAGTGATGAGGTTTCTCATGCTCAGCCTGATGAGCTCATTGACTAAACCTCAAGCCTTCACTCTGAGTCTCAAAACTTAGGTGATCAGCCTTTAGGGGACAGTTACCATCCCCAGCCGTTAGACTTAAGCCAACAAATCCCTGACCTCCAATTCTATGATGATGAGAATATGGGTTTTAGTAAGTACCATAAGTCTCTCTTCTCCTCACCTGCTCAAGGAGAGATAAGTGCTAATGAAACACCCATATCTAGCCCATATCATCTACCTCTAACTGAGGTGGACTTTCCAGAACATGTTCAGGAAGTCCATATGGAAGAGGCTCTCACTTTTGCAAGTGATTACATCATAAAGACCTCAACCATGGCAACCCAGCCCCTTGACACTTCTCTTGAAGCTATCATGGAGCAGGGGAAATCCCACAGCTAAGAACCACAAACTGGTGGTGAGGGAGATGACTTTGGTTATGTCATCTCACTCCCCCATGTCTGCAATTAAAGGTGCAACAACTGTCCAAAACATGCACCTATTTAGTTTTCAAGGTAAGTCACCTGGAATCTCAGGTAGCTACCTTTCAAAGATAGGTCATTGATCAGCAACTTGAGATCACCAATCTTAAGGGCAATCTAGCTGGGAGACCTGCCAGGAAAACTCAATTTGGTCCACAAGAACTTATGTATGTGGTGGACCTAACCCTTAACTCCCTATGCAAGAGGGTCATGCTACCAAAAAAGGGGAGAAAGTACTACCTGTAATCACAGAACTTGGGAGTTCTGTCCAGAGTATGGACACAGAGGCCTCACCATCCTCACTTGCAGTTGTCCATACTCAACAACCTCCTCAGGCCCACATTGATATGCATGTCCTGATTTAAAGCTTATTTAAGGAAGGAATTTCAAGGGCTATGTCTATCCCATCCTACCTTGCTGAAAACCCAATAGTAGGACGGAGGTATGATACTGATAGAAGAGCCTTAGTACTCTAAAGATCTTAGGGTAAATGATGTTCTCTAAATTATACATATAAAACACATCAATTGCACATCAATTATTCTGGAAACTTTTACTAAAACTGATGACTTGATACTTGAATCGTTCATATTGTGCTTTTAGGCTTGGAAAAGACCAAGATGAACAAAAGAAGCTTAAAAAAGAAGAAATTAAAGAAAAGCAAGCTTTGTAATTCAAGTACGGGGTCGTGCCTCATGAGGCACACCCCCATGCCCAGCCTGAAACACACCCCCATGCTAAAATCAACACACCCCCATGTTTGTTAATCCAAAAAGACAAAAAGTATGGTTCCCTGACCCGAGGCATGGGTCGTGACCTAGGAGGCATGGGGTCGTGCCCCACCACAAGCATGGGGTAGTGCCCCATGGAACATGGATCCGTGCCTGATAATTCCTGAGCGTAAGAGCCGACCAACTTTTACATATATTGTACTAGTATGGGGTAGTGGCTTTTAGGCATCGGGCTGTGCTTAAACACTCCAGAAAGCCTATAAATTGGACTTAATTTGCAACTTTGAGAGATTTACAATAATTTTTATGGTTTTCTAAAATCAATGGTATGTTAGAAAGGAACTTGATCAACTATTTTTTTAACATTAAGTTATATTTTAAGAATCATATTTTGAAAGGTTACACGAGATCTACCTACATTACTAGTGACTTTGATTGATCAATTATGTAAGTTACTCATACTGGTGTCCTTGTCACTACGGATCTGGCAGATGAGAATTCTGTGTTGGCTCACATTTATAAACATTAACATAATTACATTAATCAATATCTTTAACCATACCACCAATTAATCACAGTTACATAAGTGTAATCTAAATTAGGATAATAGCCTTACTTCACTGAAAGAATCCCCAAAAGTCTCAATCTATCTTTATCTATCTTTATTTATCATTATTTTGTTTAACTAATCATTTCCTAAATCAAAACTGATAGTCAATTATGAGGGTTGTTGAGTAGGCTTAGTGTGTCCACGGATTGATACTTGGTTCTTACCAACACTATATCACCTCACGACAGGAACACTTACCTTTTATGTGTGTAGTTTACTATAGTAATAACCATTTAAAACTGAATCTGTGCAAAAACCTTTATCAAAATATATATACTATCTGCACACACCAGGCAACAAGAAGTCTTCAATTTTCAAACCTTGAGATACTATGAGAGCTTTCCTCTGGTTGACTTGCCACTTGCCAACCCAAGTCATAACAAGCAAGCTGACAGGTTAGCTGAGAGGATCCAACAAAGGGTGCTTGAAGAGTTCAGAAGAAGATGCTACTTATATAGATAGATGCTAGCAGACAAAACTGTTGGTCAACTAGATATTGAGGCAGACCCTAAGATTAGCGTCAAAGGGGAAACCTCAGTTAAAGGCCCAGTAGTTGAACCTATAAATTTTGAGACAGGAACTGCTTTAGCACCTAGTACCCTTAGTGAGGTACCAGCTAGTCAAGGTGTCTCACAGCCTCTTTTGGCCAGAGCACAAGTGCTACACCAAGTGATGAAGGCCAAAGCTCTCTCCACCTTGGGTCACATAGGCCTGTGACTGATAAAAGAAAGAGTATCATGACCCTTGAGAAGATTGAGGAGGAGAAAAAAGAGAGGAAGAGGAAGGCAAGGAGAGAGAGAACAAATGAGACCCCGAGCTTTATGCAAGCTGCAAGCAGGGTTGCCCCCAAGCCAAACACTCAGGAAGATGAGTTAAGCGCAACCAGATTAAACTATTTGGGGACTAGGAGCTACAACATTGATGAAACCATCTCTCTTCCACTAGAAAAATTAAATGAACTGGCTGACACTAAATGGTCAAAAAAGAGGAGGGAGGTTGAGAGTGTAGAGTTGCTCCTCAAGATTAAGGAAAAAAGGAAAAGAAAAACACTTTATAAAGCTCCTACCCTCTATGTAGTTCAAGAAAGACCTGAAGTAGAGGCTATGGCTGTTAAACAAGAAACTCAGGTAGGTAGGGAATAAGACAAACAAAACATGATAACCTACCTGAGTGCCACAGGCCTCTATCAAGTAGCAGACCTACTTCCATTTTTTGAGTACCTCAAGCAGCTTGAACAAGAAGTGTTTTAAAGAACAAAAATCTACTAAGAGGAAGACGAAGGAAGAGGCTGCTAAGTCAAGAGCCACCATCCTAAGCCAATCAGAAGAATTCTGCTAACAGACTAAAGATGGTGAGCTTCTTGAAGTTGTATGGGTTCTCTAGAAGGAGACTTGATCCAATGTCTCTATCCACTGTGGATGATCATATTAGAGTGATCAAGCAGAAGATTAAAAAGGGTGAGCTGGTTGACTTGCATTCTCCACCAAGTCAGGCTATACCTGAAGCTGAGGTCAAGGTTGAACCATAAGTGACAACTCGTCCTGGTCCGTCTCCTTCTAAACCTGTGAAGATAAAGGAGCCAACTCAGAAAGATAAAGAAGGACATCTGGTACTTAGGACTAACCTTCTCAGTTAAGGTATAGAAAGAGGAAGATGATAGCCATAAGAAGGGACAAGAAGAAGAAAAAAAAGTCCAAAGCATCCACCTCTACACATCAGGATGGATCAGAACATCCTGAGGGTGACCAAGAAGAGGTTGCTCATCCAAATCCAATTCAAGTAGAGCTTCTTGTTGCTGAAAGACCCATCTTGTCTTGGGCATTTGCTACTAACCCAGACAAATGGTATGTCACTAGAGATCAAGGGGGCAAGATATGTACTTCTAGAAAAAAATTCTTGACCTTCCTCTGCATGATATCTTTGACATGAGAAGATACTATAAGTGTCTGAAGAATCCTGACCAACTAATGAAGAAGGGAATGGTCTTGATTCTGATGAGGACTTTCAATAGATGAAGATTAAGACTCAAAGTTATCCTTCAGTTTTGGTAGCATCAGCCTAAGGGGAGTTTGTAAGAGTTATACTTAGAGGCTGATGCAACCAAAGTTCTCTCAGCATGCACAACTGAAGTACAAGGAAAGTTACTTTGAAAGATTTGATACAACTCAATGAAATTCACTAAGTATCAAATCTTCTGAAGCCAAAAGACCATATCTTCCAAAGCCAAATATGAAGTCTTCCAAAACTTCAAGACAAAGTCTTCCGAAGCCGAGAGACTGATTTCTTCCGAATACATAGAAAACATGCCTTCTCTGACATGCTTTTGACAAAAGCTGAACTACTTTTGGCTGCCATCTCTGAAGACTTACCAACTTATATAAGTTGGTGATATGTCTATACTTTTGTCAACTGTAGATTAAGATCTTAGAGTCTGTAACTTTCTACTTTGTACTTTTATCCTTTTGTAATATATAAGAATGTGAGTTATGACATTATATAATCACTAGTAAAAAGCCAATCTGTCTTTTGACTTTATATTGATCTTGTCTTCTATATTAGTGTTCCAGCTGGTCTTCAAAGTATGGCCAGCTATAGGATGTAGTATAAAATATATCAGGTACCTGCTCATAGGACTAAACTTTGTAACATTTGTAAAAACACTTGAGAGCAATATATATCATTCTTGAAAACCATCTACTTGAGTTCTTTACTTGTGTTCATTGTTTCATTTTGCGGTGCCCTATTTGATCTGTTAAGTGTTCTAGTCTTTACATCCATTGTGAAACTGTTGCATTGCTCCCCTGCATCGGTCTTGCAAATTTTAAAATATAAAATATTTTTAAATTGGTGTTTTCAAAAAACTAAATTATTTATAAATAAAAAATAATTAAAATTGGAAGTTATAACAACAAAAAATTTTTGAAACGGTGTGCTTTGAAACAAATTGTTTAGTTTTTTTAATAAAAAAAAATTTAAAAGTTGATATCATTGTTTTATTACTTATAATTTTCACCCATACGTAATTTCAGTCATATTTTATTTTAAGATATCATTTTAAAAAATAGTAAAATTTTATTCTATTTAAGGTTTTTATTTATTTAACTAGTGTAATACACGATATACTAAAGCTAGTGTTTAATTTTATTATCCTAAATATTATCCGGATATATCAAGAAATATGTATATGAATTCATATATTTAAAGCCTTTTTGTTTAAAGAAACAATCAATGTGTTGTGGAATTCTCAAGCCTTTTTGTTTAAAGAAACAATCAGATGTATTGTGATTTGTCATATCACATACAGAACAATACTTGTTGGAAAATAGTTTTTAGTTTAATGATTGTTCATGTCACAGATGGAGAAATATTGATTAAAATAACACTTATCTGTATTATGATTAGACATGTCATAAATATCATAGTACATTTATTTGTCCTTTGATTTTGAAATGAAGGCTTCATGATTTAGTAGATTTTAGATTAGCCTCAGATTTGGTTTTTAATAAAGAAGCAACTTAGTTTTCTTGGTTGCAGTAGATTGTTTCACAATTCTACTTTGCTTGGTTTTTAGAGACTGGTTTTGCTTCTTTTTTCCTTTATTTAACTTCCTTTCAAATTGGTCTACATGCTCTTTGTTGAAAATATCAAAACCGACCCCTTGTTTGTTCTTAGATAATGATTGTGATTTAGTTTTTACTTTTGATTTTTGAACAATGGGAGATTTTCCTTTGGATGATGAAGAAGATGTAGCTTTATCTTTGAATTTTAGTGAAACTTTTTCAGATTTGCTTGAATTTTTTGGATATTTGATCTCACTATCAGATTTGGTTTTAGCAGAAGGTTTCACAGAAAATTCATCATGCTTTTCCACCTTGAGATTTTCGGGAATGAACTTCACAAATGGCATTTGTCTGGGCATTTTGGTTTCTTGACAACTACGGGTTTGTATGAGCACTTTTTGATTTTGATTGGGTGACCTAATTTGATTTTACCCTCATTGGTTTCAATATAAACACGTGGTTTGTTTTGAGGATTAGTTATTTATGAAACCATTATTTTAGTTTCAATAACTTTAGGCTTAGTTGAATCAGATTAAGTGAGTGACTCAGGCATAACCATATAGTTGTCATTATATGGAGGAGGACAAGAATTGTATCCTATCCCAGTCATATCCTTTGGCTCTTCTGTGAGTCAAGTAACTCTTGCAGCTTAGTAGAAGAGAATTGAAACCTTTCAAGTTTCACTTCAGTAGTTGATTGCTCAGCCTTGGTTTTTGTTAACAAGTCAGTTATCCTCTCATTCTCAGCTGTAAGAGTGTACTTTTCACCATGGAGTTTTTCAATATATGAAAGAAGTAATTTGATTTTAATTTCAAAACTTTTCATTTCTTGTTTTAACATTTCAGATTTGACCTTCTCTTCTTTGATTTTAAGAGCCAACTTGTGATTATGTTCTCTATATCCCCGTACTTCTTGAATACATTTATCAGAATAGAGATTGGATTTTACCTCAGTTGGCATTGGAGTTAGACCATCATTGATGTGAGCCATGAGAGCATGATTCTGAAATTAAGGTTTGACTCTAATCACAAACTCCATCTTGTCTGATGACAAGTGCATTAGAATTTGGTTGGCTACTTCCCTGAGCTTGATGAGTCGGTTGGGGCTGGCTTTGATGAGTTTGTTGGTGCTGATTTTGATGCTGGTATTGATGTTGATTGCTTGAGTGGAAGCTTGAATTGGGTTGAGATGATGGTTGACCATGTGAAGTTCTTTGGTAGTTGTTGTTATTTCTTCTGGGAGCATTACATTCCCTAGAGAAATGGCCAGTCATAACACAATTAAAACACTTTACTTTGTATTTTTCATATCCAAGCTTTGTGTTCTCATTCAGACTCAGCTTCTTCCCTTTTCGGAAGAATTTTTTGGCTCTCATTGCAATCATGGCCATCTGCCATTGCAAATCCATTTCTTCAATATCACCTGGATCCATTTCTTCCAGAACTTACTGAATCAGATGTGCTGAAGTGAGTCTTCCTCCCAGATAAGACTCAAAACTAGCAACAAAGGCATTGTAAGTTGCCTTTTGCTCTTTAGATTTTTGATTACTAGGCATGCATGTGGGTGTTGCTGTAGTTGGAGTTGAAGATGGTGGTTTGCTTTGTTGTAAAGCAGCAATGAATCCAGTAGTTCTAGCTTGATCTCTAGACGATAGAAAATCATCTTCTTCTGTCACAAAGGCATTCTCAACAGAATGAGTTTTAGATGGAAACTTGTATGCCTCATTGACTTGAGGTTCACTAAGATTTTTGCTTCTCTCATCCAACTCAAGAGCTTCAATCTTAGCAATCATGATGTCTAAGTTGGTGCTCTCCAAGTCAAGAGTGTTCTTCAACATAATGACATTCTGCTTCCAGCTTTCAGGCAGACTATGTAGCATCTTCTTGTTCATTTCTTTCTCTTTGTATGTAACCCCCATGACCACAAGATCATTCACCAACTGTACAAAATGATGTAGCTGCTTGGAAATTGATTCATTTTTGGTATGATGGAAGGTTTCATATTGGTTCACCAGTTTGTCTTTGTTTATCTCAGTCACTTCACTGCTTCCTTCACACATGATTTGCAGTGCATCCCATGCTGTTTCATACTTTTCTAGCCTTTTGAGGACATCCATTTTCAAAGCCTGAGTTAAAATGGAGTAGGCTTTGAGGTCTATCTTTATTTTCTTGTATTCCTCATCATCAAGATTTAGCTTAGGATCCTTAATGGGAATTCTAGCAGTTCTATACTGAGCAGCTTGATCAGCATCGAAAGACACAGGAATGTAGGGTCCTTTGCAAATAGATATCCAGTAGTTGGGATCCACACTTGTAATGTAATTTCTAAACCTTATTTTCCACTGCTTAAACTCAAACTTGTGTTTAAGCATTGGAGGTTTAGATTCATGACCAAGTTTAGAAAAATTAGCAGAATCCATTATGAGAAACTGTTTTTAGATGGTTTGAATATTGATTAAGTTGATTTTATGTCTAGAATGTTCAAACAATCCAAAGTTCAGGTATACATGTATGGTTTCGGTGAACAGCAGTAGCAGTATGGTTGATTTTATGAACAGTTCACAGTAGAGTTGATTTTAAGTTGATTTTAGGGTAATATTTTGATTTTGAGTGGTTTTTGTCTGATTTTTGTTTGAGAATCAACAATCGAATGGTCTTCTAATGTTTTTCAAATAGAAGCACAGCGATGGTTGATGAAGTTTCATGTATTTTCAATATGAATGCTTATTAGAAGTATAAAACTTGCTAACAAACAACTCAATCACCAGTTCAATTGATTTTCGTTCAAGATCTGCAATGATTTTGAGACGAATTCAAGAGCCAAGGCTCTGATACCAATTGACCAGTTCCGAGATAGAATCTCAGTTGATGTGAATCAACTAGGATCGAATATGATGATTGAGTCAATGATTAAGTAGCGGAAATACTAAATCAAAGAACATTAAATGCTGAAAATACTAATAAATGCTTTGTATATTGATGTTGGTACATAAGATACAAACAGTGCTAGGGTTTGCAGCACAAAACACTAACTTGGAATAATCTTTTCAGAAACTTACAAAAGTAGTGTATACTATTCTATTTATAGGCTGATACAATGTCAGTACAAAATGACTAAACTACCCTAACAACTATACATTAGAATACTAGTCTAAGTACAAAACATGATCAGCATTTGTAAATTTGCATCCACATTAACTAATGCGGATGTATAGTCTTCATTAGCATTTCTTCTGTTGAACTTCAGCATTGAACATGCTATCCACATTGGTTAATGCGGATGAACAAATACTTAAGCCGTATTTGTTTTGCCTGTCCGCATTAGTAAATGCGGATGAACAAATACTTGACCGTATTTGTTCTTTGGTCATCCGCATTGACTAATACGGACACCCAACACTTGTCTTCTTTTCTCTTCTGTAATCTTTACCCGTATTACTTCTTGGACTGGTGGGATTACCAACCAAAACAACCTTCAACCACCTGAATTGGCATGTATGATCCATTCAGGGTCCAACAATTTGGAGAATCATCCTCTACCTGAAAGCTCCAATCAAAGCCTCCTTCTTCAATAGCAACAGCAACTTGTTGTTTTGGTTGGCTTGGCTTCTTAGATTTGGGAGCTGTATCAGTGTAGCTTGTTTGGATTGTGCTTGGCCACCATTTCTCCTCGATGCTTTAAACTCCCTAGCAAAGTGTCCCATTTGGTTACATTTGTAGAACTTCACCTTGCTTTTATACATCCAAACTTTCCACTGGTTACTTTGCTGGGAAACTTTCTTTCGGTTCTTTTGTAGAACTTCTTGGCTCTATGAGTGAGAAGAGCCATTTGTTGGACTATCTCCATATACTCCAGGTCATCTGGATGGATACAATCTAAGAGTTCAAGAGTGAAGAGAAAGTTGCCATAACTTTCATCAGCAGACACAAAGGTTTGAGATGAGCTTGTCTCTTGGAATGGGCTTCCTTGGATATAGCTCTCCCTTGGTGTCTACGGGAAGGAGATGAAAGGGCCCTTTTGTAAGTTATCAGGAAAGCAGATGAGATGATGTTATGGTTCTCTACTATCCCTTTCAACCACATGGAGAGCTGAACTCTATTGATTACTGGAAGATATGCTAGATGGATTTTGCATGTTCATCTCCATCTGGTAAGCATTAAGGATACCATACAACTCAATGAGAGTAAGGGTGGAGAGCTTTTCAGTCCTCTTAATGGCCACACAGTAGTGAGTCCATTGTTTGAGAAGAGAGAACATGAACATCCTCATAATGTCCCTACTCAAGTTTTACTCAAACATCCATTAGACTATCTACAATCTCAACATACCTAAAGTATTATTGAGTCATAGTTTCACCTGTCTTGCAGGTGAAGTTCTCAGGAGTGATCGATAGAGATTTTGTCATGGTACCACTTTCCATATCAGCCTCTGAAAGAGCTGCCATTTAAGCTGGTAAGTGTTTTGTGAAACTGAAGGGATTTAAGATGGCGAGATCTTACAATCAAGGGCCTAAAAATCTCTGATACCAATTGCAGGACCGAGGCAGGGGAGCAATGCAACAGTTTCACAAGGTTAGAGAGACTTGAACACTTAATAGATCAAATAGGGAACCGATTAAAAGAAACAAAGAACAAGAGTAAAGAACACAAGAAAAGCATAAGTATTTGGTTTTCAAGAATGCTGTAAATTACTCTCAAGTGTGTTACATTTGCTTAGTGTATTGGACTGATAGCATGAGACACTTCATACTACATCCTACAGCCGGCCATACTTTGAAGGCTAGCTGGAACACTAATCTAGACAACAACATCAATATAAAGTCAAAAGGCGGATTGCCTTTTGACTTGTGACTATGACATGTCATAGCTCACATCCTTATGTATTACAAAAATGACAAAAACACAAAGCAAAAAGTTACATACTTTAAGACCTTGACAAAAGCATGGAGATATTACCAACTTGTATAAGTTGGTGAGTCTTTAGAGATGGTAGCAGAAATTTGTTCAGCCTTTGTCAAAAGCATGTCATGGAAAGCATGTATTCTCTATTTTCGGAAGAAATCAGTCTCTTGGCTTCGGAAGACTTTATCTTAGAACTTCGGAAGTGGCTTCGGAAGATATGAAACTTAGTGAATTTCTCTGTGTTTTGTCAAATATTTTGAATTAACTTTCTTTGTACTTCAATTGTGCATGCTGAGAGCTTTTTGGTTGCATGAGCCTCTAAGTTAACTCTTGCAATTGGCGATACTCAAATGCTAGTCCTAACATTCTTCAAGAAACCACAGGCAAGATCTTTAAGATCAAAGATTGTTTGAATGCCGCAAGGGATCGCTAAAAGAAATACGTTGATATGAGACGAAAGTCTTTAGAATTCCACATGGGAGATAAAGTCTTGTTGAATGTGTCACCATGGAAAGGCACCATCTGTTTCGGTAAAAGAGGAAAATTAAGCCTAAGATATATATGATCGTTTGAAATTTTGGGAGATAACTTTATAAATTTGAATTTAAATCTCCCTCTTTTTAAAATATTTATAAACCAACCCTTGTCTTCAATGTACTTCCCAATCTTAGTTTAATCTTCATTTTTGACTCATGTAATCGCCTTTCACCTACAAACAACAAAATACATTCACAATAGACTCTATTCTACCAAAACAGGTGTTATACAAAATAAACAATAATACATGTACTAAAAGCATGATATGTATTAAAAACATATGCTAAGAAAATGATAAATAATGCTTAAAAATACAATTAACAATGTGACAATACCATTAACAATAAAAACATTATTTTTTTAAAATAATTTCATCATTAATTTTAGTATTTTTTATTTTTCCTACGCGTACGATGTTGATATATTTATTTTTATAAAAATCATCCGGTCGTTATTTACACATGTGTATATCCGGTTTTACCTATGTGTAACTTTGGTTTCACACGTGTAAATTCGATATTATTCAAGTGCAACACGAATTTCGTAAAAAAAAAGAGTTTTTTTTTATTTTTTATAATTTTTTTATTTTTTTATGAAAGAGGAAAACGAAAGAAATATTTTTGTGTTTATATTTATTTTTTTATGTTATTTTTTATAAATTTTTTTATGTTTTCATTAATTACCATTTTGCCATTGAAAACTAACACCTCATATTGGTTTCTAGAGTTCTCATGAAAAGGGAGATCTCACTTTATCACTCCCATATATACACATATATATAGAAAATATTTACGGTATAAAGTCACTAGTTTGTACGAAGCGTATGAAGCCACAACAGGGTCCCACGTGGTAAACTAATAGATTGTACGGGAGGGTAGGATTTTAATTATACCCATTATAGGGTGTAATATTTTATTTTGCGTGATTTCTGATCAGCGCATTGTTAGGGAGTCATGATCCGCTACATAAATTATCGTATATACGTTTTTTTTTAGATTCTGATAGTTGCTTTATTGAGAACGTATTTTGTAGGGTTTTTTCTGTCGTTTGATTATTTGAAAGAGTGATCCCACGCTTTGATTTTATATTGTAGAGATGATCGGCCAGAGCACAGGTAACTATTATTCATTTTGGTCGATTTTGAATTCCTTTGATGATCGATTGCAATGTGATTGTTGTTTGAATATGTTTCATTCATTTTGATTTGTGTAATTTTCCTAATCGATGCATAGTATTATAAATGTTTGTATTGTTTCATTGAAACAAGTTTTATTATTCGATTCATGGTAACATGTGTGCATGATGTGATGTAATTTTGCTACGTAAGATTGTGATGAAACGTTTGGGTGTTTTAGTGTAAACGTGTAATACTTTTGTGATAAGTAACAGTATAAATGAGTTATTGTAGCGTAATTATGTAATGACGCATGCGTAAGTTTTTTTTGTATGTGCATTGCGTAGTAGAGGTAAAGTGTTTTAGTTGTTGTGTAATTAGAATATAATAGTTGCGTGATTTATGGATTTTGTATATATTATTTCAGGAGGTTATGTAGAAGTTTCTAATGAATTTAACCAATGATTTACCCCAGAAGTTCCAATGACATATAAACCGGTTGTGGGAATGACATTTTCATCCATAAATGATGCGTATTAGTTTTACATGGCTTATGCTAAATGAGGAGGATTTTGTGTTCGAAAGTTGCTGAACACATGAGCAATGGTGTATTAAAATTGAAATATTTTACATGTTTGAAAACCCTTTAAAAGATATGATTCAATTGAATCTAGTATTAAGAATGCCAAAAAGAAGAAAAGGTATTCCATTAGAACGGCATGTAACGCTCTCTTTGCTTTGAACTGCACATATGTTAAGACATTCCAAATTTATAAGTTTTATGAAATGCATAATCATGAGTTGGTGGCAGAGAATGATATGCATCTTGTACGTTCTAATCGAAAGTTGTATTACATATAAGAAAATATGATTTATGATTTAGCAACAGTTAATTTAGATCCAGTGAAGGCATTTAATGTGATGAAAACTAAATATGGTGGCTTTGAGCATGTAGGTGTGATAGTAACTGAGTGTAAGAATTTTAAAAGTAAGTTAAACTGCTACATCGGGGAATATGATGCTGAAATGATTGTTCAAAGGTTGTTTAGCAAGAAAGAGCATCTCCCTAACTACTCATTTGAATATAAAGTTGATGGGTACACTAAGTAGGTTGTTTTGGGCTGATGAAGAATGCAAGAGGATGTATGTTGTGTTTGATGTTGTCATTTCATTCGATGCAACATTCAATACCAACAAGTATGTATGTTTTCATTTGATAGTTGTGCTTTCTTAGTGTATTGCGTATTTGATGTTATTATTTGTAATTTTATTATTTTTTTGTAGAAACAAAATGTCCCATTTACCGGAATTGATAATCACTTTCGTAATGTTACTTTTGGTGCCGGACTGTTGTCTTTTGAATCATCAGAATCGTATATGTCACACCCTCAATTTCCACAAATGGAGTTTTACCGTTAGGCGCGTGACATACCAGGATCTTAGCTGTTGGACTATTTGAAGATGATACTTACCAAAACCTAAGTGTCGAATCTCATGATGATTACCAAAACTGACACGGTGAAGCTACGCTGAAAATATGATCAAACGAAGAAAATTGACCAAAGTCAAACTTGGTCAAACTTGGTCAACGGTGGTCAAAGTCAACAGTCAACATCAGCGGATGTCCAAAGTGACGTCAGCACCCGGCAGTCATGCATCAGTAACAGATAATTTATCAGACGTTGAAGAATATTTGTGTAATCATTAGGGCTTAAATGTAATTTTGTTCATTTATGTAAAGAGTATAAATGGACTAAGTGTAGTCATTTTATACTCTAACCATTACGAAGCAAGTAACCATTAGAAAGTAAGCAAGAATTCTTTTTTTGGGTAAAGGGTTACCCCGATGATTCTATATATTAACACAACCATTAAAGAACAAGTAGTGAGGAGCGTCCACACTAGTTCAGCCTTGGGACATGCCCCAAGACCGTCAACCAAAAATTAAAACACCAAAAAACACACAACCAAATCTAACAACCTAGACTAACATCTAGGTAGACATACTGAACCCTACAACAAGAAGAATCAACCTAATCCTTTTGCCAATCTTCTTGCGTATCCCAATCCTTCAACACCTCCATAACCCGATTTGTCTTCTTAACCTTCAAGCCCATGAGTTTGTACCGAACAACATGGAGAATTACCTTTGCAAGTACATCTGGCGGTCTTGGTTTGTCATTAAATAATCTAGAATTCCTCTCCTGCTAAATAAAATATGCAGAAGCAGCAACTAGCAATCGAGCGACAATAGAAACCATAGTTTTTGATGTAGCTCGCTCAATCAAGTCATGCGGAATATGTTGCCAAACTGGAGGCTTAGCTTGCATGCAAGCCTTCTCATGGATCAAACTCCAAACCTGAGACGAATACTTACACTCAAAAAACAAGTGATTATGTGAATCATAATTAGATAGACATAATGAGCAACACATTAAATTCATATTCGATCTCCTTGAATTATCCCACTTCAGGATTCTATCCTGAGTCTGTAGTTTCCGCCGGATCACTAACCACATCAAGAACGCATGCTCTAAGTGAGAATTAGGCTAGTGAGAGAAAAAAATTAGGTTGAGTGTGTGTAAGAGAGATTTTTCTTACAAACTCCCTTTTTAATCTCTTAGCATCAACATACATATGAATGAATGAAATATTTATGAATATGTGTTCTTGATTGTTCATCATTCATTCATCATCATACATTAAATCTTGTATAGATCTTCACTTGAAATCATCAACGGGTCTGGTAGATTCCACATCACAGATCTGATAAACGGCAACAACACGATTGCAATATTCGATCCATCATTATTGAATTTCCAAAGTTGGTATCAGAGCCTTGGCTCCTTGTTTTTCAAATTTTTCTCAAAAAGAAAATTTGAACCATAAGTTTGATTTGCAAATTGTTGTTGTTTTTGATGAAATCAAGCTACCATTAGCTTAGATTTGTTATTTCGTGAAGATCTGCAAGTTTTCACATCAATTGAAGTTCATTTGAGCCATTAATTTGAAGATTTAAGCAAACTTGTTCTTCAAGTCTTCAAATGCTCATGAACGTGAAATTTTGATTTTGTTGTTGTTTGATCAAATTTAAGCTTCTAATAGCTTTAGTTTGTGATAACTAACAGATCTGCAAAGTTTTTTGAACATTGATTCTTATATCTGGGTTTTTGTTCTTCATTGTGTTCTTCATGAGTTCAACATCTAAATCCGAGTTTAGATGATGATTATATGAAATTGATTGTTGTTTTAGCTTAGAATCACTTATCTACGGCTATTATAGCCTTTGATTTTATCAAATTCCATCAGAAACCCAAGAATCAAAAGTTTGTTCTTTCAAGAACATGAAGTTTGACTTTTTCAAAGTCAAACTGCTTTGAAATCTGAAAATCAGCCAAATCCATGATTAAATCCATATTCTGATTCATTTGTTCATATACAATCATTCTGAATCATTCAACAATCATACATACAACAAGTTGTGTATTTGAAATTGAAATTTCATTCATAATCAAAGTTTACAAAAACTATACAAATTACAATTGGAATTGAATTTTGACCAAGTATTCTATCATCCACAACTGATGTACTAATTCCACAGCTGATGATCTAATTCTACAGCTGATAATCTTCGTACTATTTGCAACCAAGTGTCCACAGCTGATGCATTACATCCACAGCTGATGCACAAGGTCCACCGCTGACAAACATACATTTTTCTAAGTGTTCACAGTTGATTAACAACTAATTCACAGCTGATGAGCATAACTTTCCATAGCTGATGTGTTAGGTTTTACAGATTATACTTCGCTTCAAAGCAGACGAGTAATCCATAGTCACAGTGGACAGTGACTTGAACTCACAGCGGACGAGCAAAATTCTGTCCATACCCATTCACCCACATCAATAACCATCATCAAAATTCTATCCGCAGCGGACCTTCACATTTGTCCACAGCGGACAAGAGAGAAAGCGCACAACGGACTTACTCTGTCCAGAGCGGACGAGTTGAGTCCACAGCATACCACACAAAACATACATAGCGGACTTTTTAATTGAGCTAGATTAATCTTAGTCCGGCTTAACTAAATTGTAATTGAACAAAGTTAACTCTTCAATGAGGCCGATCTAATTAAATTGAGTTTCGACGTTCTTTGGATTCAATTAAAGTTTAAATTTGATTTTGATTTAAACACAAAACAAATTTTCAAATCATTTTTGTTTTTAAACAAAATGGAAAATTTAACATCATTCACTGACACTCGTGTTTCAAGAAACCGAGCTATCTTTCTTGCTGCAGGTAGAAAGAGGTTTCATGAATTCAAACAAAGCAAACCAAGCTAAAACGAATCAAACAACATCAGCAAATCAAACAATGGCTGCAACCAACCAAACAACAGCAACAAATCAAATAGAAGCTACAAACAACCAAACAACAGCAGCAAATCAAACAGATGCTGTAAACAACCAAACCACAGCAACAAATCAAACAAAAGCTGCAACCAAACAAACAACAGCAACATATCAAACAATAACAACAGTTCATTGTTTGACAAGACAAACATTCAGTTGTACATCAGTCATATTGAGAAAGAACTGATGCACTTACATTTATATGATAACAACACATTGTCTAATGATTTGATAACGTGCAGGTTAGAGATGGAACAATCTCAAAGAAATGATCAAGCACAAATCAATAGATTAAATCAACAAAACATCAATTTAGCTCAAAAGATGAACCAGTTGCAAGACAAAATGGTTCAACAACAAATCAAACTTAAAGTGTTAACTGCTGAGCTTGCAAAATCCATAAACATCAACAACACAAACATTCCTAAGTTGCATGAAATTCCTGAAGACAGAAAGATCAATCTATGCTCATCAGCATGCATAGATGAAGTACAGGCATGTAAAAAATATTGCAACAATATATCATACATGATAAAGGAGGAAAGAGCTTCACATGCAGAGGAACTACAAACTTCTGCAAATCAAATCAGTTCACTAGAGAAAGAAGTTGATAAATTGCTTAAAGAAAATCACAGGCTGAATGCTCAATCAACTGAACTCTCTGTGAAGTTAACAAGCATAAAGGCTGAAGTTGAAGCCAAAATATCAGAAGCAAGTACAACCAAAACAATCAATAACTTGCAACATTACATTGAGTGTCTAAATCAAGCAATCACAACAGAAAGGGCTACAAATGCAGAATTGAAGATACAACATAAAGCCTTTGAAGATAAAATCAATTCTCTTCTTAAGGATGTAGACAAACTCCTTGGAGAAAGATTTAGTCTTCAAGCTCAAGTTACAAGACTCACTAAGTCTCGAACAAAGACAAAAACAGATCATGCATCAACAGAAGTTGAACTTGAGAATTTAAAGATGACTGCCAGCAGGTTGGAAGAACTACTTAATGCATAAAGAGATCAAAAGAAGAGTGCCGAAACTACATATCATGTTGTTCCTCCTCCTTACAATGATAACTGCACAGAAATGCCAACTTCAAAGACAAGTCCAGTCAAAGAAGATTCAAATATGCATGATCATCATCCAACAGACAAACCATCCACTATCACTCAAATTCTCTTGAAAATACACCAAAGTTATACCTCAAACCAGAATCACCACAGAATGAAACCTTTTATTCTTGTGATGGTCAAGATGGAGATCCTGCAAGTGATGACAGTGATGGAGAAACCAACCAACCAAACAAACAAATATTGATAGGTATTAATCATGTCATTGAAGAAATCAATCCAAAACAAACACAACCACAGAAATCCAAAGCAGCAAAGCCTGATAACAAACAAAAGCCAATGGTTTTCTATGAGAAATTCAAACTAGCAGGATTTCTTGAACCAGAATTGCCTAAGGCTGAACTCAAGGCAAAGATTAAGATGGAGTTAAAGAACAAACAGAAGCCTGAGATACAAGAAATCAAAGAACAAGTCAAGAGGAAGAAGACCAGATCTAAAAGAAAGAAGAAAAGTCAGACCAAGTCTTCTACACCTGATCCAAACCAACCATCAACCTCAAAGGCTACATTAGAAACTCCAAAACAACAACCAATTCTCTACGAGACATGCAATTCAAATTCACACAACACTTCTGAGTGTAAAAACACTGAGAGTGATACATATATATGTCCTCATAAGAGAAAGCAACAAAAACAACCAAGACAAAAGGATGTGAAGATCTAAGCTAATCCAACTTCATCAGTCAAGCCTAAGGGAAGAAGATCCAGACCTTCCCTTTACTGCTTAAATTATGACATGGATAATAATACCACTTCAAAGTGTTCATACAACAACTCTCCAACATCATAACATAGAAGAGGTCAAAGATCTTATCATCCATCAGAGTCGTACTCACCGAGATCGGAGCATGAGTACTACAACATACGTCATAGCTACTCTTCTCCTCGATCACATCGGCATGGGTATGATTTTAAACATTATGATATTCATGATTATTAGGCACCTAGACATTATCCTAGGTCATACACACAACATAAGTATGAAAGATATAGGAATAATGCTTGGCATAATGGATATCATAGAAGATCACATCCATTAAATTATTATAATCATGATTATAATTCTTATGATGAATATGATCATATGCCCAGAAGAAACAAACATGATCAAGGACAAAGATCCTTTGCTACACCTCCACAAAACATTCAAAAGAAAAATAGATTTTCTAAACCAACCAAAAGAGTTTCAAAAGCCAAACAAACTCCTTTTGTTAAACAAGCTAAAGTTTAGTCAGTTGGTTTACAATAAAAAAAATGTTGGAGAAAGAAAACAATTTCAGGAAGTGAATCTGATACATCATCAAATAAAGCAAATTCATACACATACCAGCAAGTCACATACAAAGATGCTAATGAACAGCTTAGGATAGTAATGGCCTAGGTTAAAATATCTAACTGATTTGCTAGTGTGATAGGGACAGTTATGGAGGCATGCCAACCCAAGAAAAGTTAGAAGTGGCTGATCCCTTCCCATGACAGGAATGTTCTTCCTGCTCATGATGTTTATGATGCAGCTGAGCCAAATAGAGCAGAAATTAACCATGATTCAATGCAGGACATCAATCATTCACAGAAACTATGGTGGCAATACAAGAAACAACCGATGTTTCATTCCATCTGCTTAGTCTGGTTACATTGCTATATGGACTAACTGTTGATGATCTCTATTGAATTGATAACTTATATGCCATTTCTTTGTTTTCTCAAAACCAAAAATCCTAAAAATCAGAAAATCAAGAAAATTCCAAAAATATTACTATTATGTAATTATTTTTGAATCTTCCTGCTTTTACATGAGAAATGATAGTACACTCATCTACTATCTTCTGCATCTATTTTTCAAATCAATTAAGACTGACAAGACTCTGTTTGATATGTAAGTAGGCTTAGCTTGGATTCAAGATAAACATATTTGTGATGAACTAAATCAATATGCATTATGGACCAAAACCATCTTTGGGCATTGGTAAGCAATGACTTTTCCAAGTGTTTGCTTATGTGGTTACCTAAACACACCATGCTAAAATTGTTTATAAATTTCTCATTAATAAAAGCCTTTGTTTCTCCTTTGTTTTATGTAAATACAGACCTGGAGTAAACATAAGGACAACTTCTGTTGTGTTGAGCACAGACCTAGTTGACCTTGCACAAAAAGTGCTGATGCATGCCAAAAATGCTAAGAAAAGAATCCCAATATGGATCAAAGCTACAATAATCCCAATGAGGATCGCCTTCTAAAGTGAAGTGTAAAAGAATCCCAAAGTGGATCATATCATGATAAATTTTTACTCTAAGTAGCCTGGTTCAAGTTGTGATAAAGTGTCACCTTTTCATGAGGAGGGTAATTCTTCCATACTTCTGAGTGTGGGGTACTCAATTAGCATATCTAATAAAACCTAAACATGATAAATATCACAAAGTGTTGAAATTAGATCCTTGCATGAGTTTAAGTAGACAAACATACTTACAATCAACTTTGTTCTTTGTTATGTCTATTCAAACTTTAAACTTTTTTTAGATGTAGAGGATTTTGGGTTAGTATGATCTCATTGCAGTTGAAAGATTCATGCTTGTAAATATCATAATTTTTGAAAAAAATTTAAAATTCCAAAAAGATTTGTCATTTTTAGTATTTTTTCTTAGTTTTGGCAGATTTACATGTGTTATTGATTTAGGGGTGAAACTTCCATGTAATACCTCTACCGAGATGATTTAGACTTTTGCAGGTGATGAATTGCATAACATGCCTCAGTTTCTCATTCAGTTTAAGATGTCAAGTGAACACTCCTGCTTCCTTCAAAGATCTCCTGCCAGTTGCTGAGAACTAAGAATCCTCCTCTTGGTGTCTCATACACAAAAGTTCCTCACCTTCCAAAGCTTTTGTTGAGGGAGATTATATGTCAAGTCTGAAGATTATCTTATGCTTCTCCTTCACTTCTGAAGTTGAGATATTGCTACCTGTGCAATCCATAGTGTATGCAAATGGGTGCATTTCGAGTCTTCAAAATAAGACTAGAAGATTAAGCAGATGAAACATCCATCAAGTGCCAAAACAAAGTCTTTGTTGGACCCTGAAAGGATCATACATGCCAATTCAAGTGGTGGATTGATAGTTGTTCTGCTGAAATCTCCCCAAGTCCAAGATCTAATGCGGATGAAGAATCTACATCAACAATAGAAAACAAGTGTCGGCTACCCGCATTTGTATATGCGGATGACCATAGAACAAATGGGTCTAAGTGTTTGTTCTTCCGCATTAACAAATGCGGATGTTCAGCAACAAATGCGCAGTGTTTGTTCATCCGCATTTGTCAATGCTGATGACCAAACACCAATGTTGATGAACAACTCAACATCCGCATTTGTCAATGCGGATGACCAAGAAGAAATGCTGACGAGATTATAACATCCGCATTAGTCAATGCAGATGTACAGAAGAAATGCTGATGAAGACTTTTGTAAGACTAGTTCTGATGTATATGTCAGGGTTAGGTTAGTCTTTTGTTCAGACATGTGTCAGCCTATAAATAGGATCGAGACTGACTGTTGGTAGACATTAGACAATCAGAATATTTTGCTTTGTAATATGTTCAAGGTGTACTGTGATTGCACCTTAATACACATTCAATGACTTACAATCATTGACAATCATTCGGTCCTTGTTGATTCACATCAACAGAGAATATCATTCTCAAACCCAGTCAATTGGTATCAGAGCTTTGGCTCTCGGTTCTTCTTCAGATTTGCTCAGATCTAAGCTGAACTCGATAGATCTGGTGATTGAGTTACTGATAGAGTGTTCTACTACCTCTATTCAGTATACAAACTGAATATATGCTGAAACTCATCGACAGTCACTGTTCATCCGTATTCTCCATCTAAAAACTAATCTGTGAACAGTTTCTCATCCATAAAATCAGACAAGTAAATAAACAGATCTATCTACATAAGCCTGTTTTGGACTATTTGGACCACTTGGACTTGTTGAACATAATAATCAATTTAATCCATATTTAAACCAGTTAAAAACATCTTATTAACATGGACTCACATAATTTTTCTGAACTTGGTCACACTCCTAAACCCCCTATGCTTAAACACAAATCTAAGTTTAAGCAATGGAAAATCAGGTTCATGAATTACATTACAGGTGTAGATCCGGACTATTGGATATCCATATGTAAAGGGCCTCACATCCCAGTGACACTCTCTGCTGATCAGGCTGCACTGTACAAAACCTCAAGAATACCTATTGAGGATCTCACTCTTGATGATGATGACTACAAGAAGATCAAAATTGATCTCAAAGCTTATCCATTCTAACACAAGCATTAAAGATGGATGTGCTGAAAAGACTTGAGAAGTATGGAACAGCTAAAGCTGTGTGGGATGCACTATTAATAATGTGTGAAGGAAGCAGTGAAGTAGCTGAAATTAACAAGGATAAGCTTGTTAATCAATATGAAACCTTTCATCACTCTAAGGGGGAGTCAATCTCTAAACAACTGCATAGATTTGTGCAGCTCGTGAATGATTTAGAGATTATGGGGGTTACATATAAAGTCAAAGAACTGAACAAAAAGATGCTTCACAGTCTTCTAGAAAGTTGGAAACAAAATGTAACCATGCTGAAAAACACTCTTGATTTGGAGAGCACCACCTTGGATATTATGATTGCTAAAATTGAAGCTCTTGAACTTGATGAAAAGAGCAGAAATCTAGGTGGACCTAAAGTCATTAAGGCATACAAATTTCCATCAGAAACTCATTCTGTGGAAAATGCATTCATTACTGAAGATGATGACTTCCTCTCATCAAGAGATCAATTAAAAACATCAGGATCATTGCCACACCCTCAACAACCAAGCCATCTCCTTCAATTCAGTCAACTGGATTTGCTGCCACTCCTACAAGCATATTTGAAGATAAGAGAACTGAAGAGCAAAAGTCTACTTACAATGCCTTTGTTGCAAGTTTTGAAGCTTATCTTGGAGGAAGACTCACTTCTGCTCATTTGATTCAAGAAGACTTGGAAGAAATGGATCCAGATGATGTGGAAAATGGATCTGTAGTGCCAAATGGCTATGATTGCAATGAGAGCCAAGAAGTTTTTCAGAAAAGGGAGAAAGCTGAGTCTGAATGAAAATACAAAACTTGGATATGACAAATCCAAAGTCAAATGTTTCAATTGTGGTATGACTGGCCACTTCTCAAGGGAATGTAATGCTCCAAAAGGAACAACCATATTATTCAAAGAAATTCACAGGGCCAATCATCCTCACAACCAAGCGCAAGCTACCACTCCAGCAATCATCAATAGCAGCATCACTATCAACAACCCTATCAAAGTCAGTCACAACTGACTAACAAGCTTATGGAAGTAGCCAAACTACTTCAAATGCACTTGTCATCAGACAAGATGGAGTATGTGATTGGAGCCTATATGCTGAAGAAGTAAAGCCTCAATTTAAGAATCACGCTCTTATGGCTCACATCAATGATGGCCCAAATCTAATACCATCTGAGGTAAAATCTAATCTTTGTAGTGATAAATGTATAGCTGAACTGCAAGGATATCTTGAGCACAATCACAAAGTGGCTGATAAAATCAAAGAAGAAAAGGTAAAACCTGAGATGCTTAAAAGAGAAATCAAAAGTTTCGAAATAAAAATCAAATCTCTCATTTCTGATATTGAAAAACTACATGGTGAAAAGTATACTCTTTCAGCTGAGAATGAAGAGTTAACTGAAAAATTAGCGCAATCCAGAGCTGAGCAATCAGTTACTGAAGTGAAACTTGAAAAGTTTCAACTGTCTTCAGCTAAGCTGCAAGAGATGCTTGATTCACAGAAGGAGCACAATGATTTGACTGGGATTGGATACAATTCATGTCCTCCACCATATAATGACAATTACACTGTCATGCCTAAATCTGTCACTTTGTCTGATAAAATTGAACCTAAAACTAGTGAAGCTAAAACAATAATAACACAAATCACTAATCCTCAAAAATAAACCAAATGTTTACATTGAAACAAATGAGGAGAAAAGTAAGTTAGGTCATCCTATCAAAATCAAGGAGTACTCAGACAAGACAGTGAATGTCATTAATTCAAGAAGCCCTATCAAAGCCATAGTGCCTTTTGTGAAATTTGTTCCTGCAATTTCGAAAGAAAAGTAGAAAGATGAGATTTCAGTGAAACCTTCTGCTGAAACCAGTTCTGATTGTGAGATCAAATCTCCAAACAATTCAATCAAATCAGACACAGTTTCACTTCCAAAGAACACCAAAACTCCAAAGCATCAAAAACCAAAATCAAGGCGACCCTCAATCGTCAAACCAAGCAAGGAGTTGGTTTTGATATTTTTAATAAGAACATGTAGATCATTCGAAAGGGAATTGAAGCAAATGGTAAGAAAGCAGAAACAATCTAGGAAGAACAAACCTAGTAGAGTTGTGAAACAAACTACTAAAAAGGCTGATTCTGCTTCCTCACCAAAATCAAAGTTGAAACTCAGTCAAAAACTGGTAAATCTACTGAGGTTTCAACATCAAGATCAGCTTCAAGAGACAAACACATGTATTGTGATGTGTGTGAAATGTCTAATCACAGTACAGATAATGCTTTTTCATCAATATTACTCAATCTGTGACATGAACAATCATTCCACCAAAAACTGCTATTTTAATAAATATTGTTCAGTCTGTGATATGACCAACCACAATACATCTGATTGTTTCTTCAAACAAAAAGGGTTGAGAATTCCTCACACAAGCCATCTCCCCAATCTCTCTGTGAAACCCAAATCAAATCCTGTCATAATACTCAATTCAAGACTACCATTTCTGATCGTGATAGGGTAACATAAAGAGTCAACATAAAAGAGTCAAGGAAAATTCAAAGAAACAAATATCATAACATCAACCAAACACATGATCTTCATAATTCAAAAATGATGTTTGACAATCAAAAAGGGTCAGGTTTCTTAAAAGAAACAGGGATCAAAGGTTTCATTATTCTTCTTACTCTTCAACTGAAATTGATAAGACGAAACATGCAAAATATCATCAAAAATCTCCCAGAACACCTCACTCAAAGTCACTATTTAGGGAAAAGTACCAAGAAGTTACTATCATGGATAGGAACGGGAAACCCAAGACCATCATGGCTTGGGTTCCACATTCTAACTAGTTCTGTTGTGCTTGCATACAGGTCCAATAGTTTATGGTACGTGGACAGTGGATGCTCCCGACACATGACTGGAGATCGTTCCCTCCTTCATGATTTCAAGCATATTCAAGGAACTTTTGTGGCATTCGGTGGAGATTCACAAGGTGGAAGAATCACTGGTGAAGGATCTGTGACAAATGGGATGTTGAGCTTTGATCAAGTGAACTACTGTGAACAACTGAATTTCAATCTGCTCAGCATGTCTCAGATCTGTGACAAGAAATATTCTACACACTTTACTGACACTCATTGCTATATTCTGAAACTAGGATTTCAAGTTCCTGAAGAATGGGTTGTCTTAAAAAACCCCACTGAAGAATAACACCTATGTCTTAACCTCAATTCTGCTACTCCAAAAGAAGAAACATGTCTTCTGTCTAAAGCATTTTGATGAGTCACAGCTTTGGCACAGACGTTTGGGACATACAAATTTCAAAAACATGAACAGATTAGTCAAGGAAAACCACGTCATTGGTTTACCTAAAAAAGAATTCCATTTTCTTGATCACTGTTCAGCGTGTCTCAAAGGGAAACAACATAAGTCTTCCCACAAGCCAAAACTGATAAACACAAACAACTCTCCATTGAAGCTGCTTCATATGGATCTTTCTGGACCAACTCATGTTATGAGTATTGGAAAGAAACAGTATTGTTTGGTGATCATTGATGACTTTTCCAGATTTACATGGGTCTTCTTCCTACTTCATAAAAACGAAGCGTCCCAATTGATAAAAGATTTTATCACAAAAATTGAAAACCAACTTGATCATAAGGTCAAAACAATTAGAAGTGATAATAGGACTGAATTCAAGAATGAAGATCTGAGTTCATTTTGTACAACCAAAGGCATTGCTCATCAATTTAGTACAGCTAGAACTCCTCAACAAAATGAGGTAGCTGAAAGAAGA
This sequence comes from Flaveria sonorensis, assembly GCA_025506505.1. Classification (NCBI taxonomy): domain Eukaryota; kingdom Viridiplantae; phylum Streptophyta; class Magnoliopsida; order Asterales; family Asteraceae; genus Flaveria; species Flaveria sonorensis. Next base: position 10,197,937 of record CM046431.1, on the reverse strand, counting down.
AATAGAAAACTGATTGATGCAGCACGAACCATGCTAGCTGATGCTAAACTGCCAATCACCTTTTGGGCAGAAGCAGTTAATACATCTTGCTTTGTGCAAAATCGAACTTTGATTGTAAAAGAAACCAACAAGATGCCTTATGAACTTCTCTTTCACAGAAAACCATTTATTGGATTTTTAAAGTCATTTGGTTGTCCTGTCTCGATATTAAACACCCGAGACTATTTGGGAAAATTTTCATCTAAGTCTGATGAAGGATTCTTTGTAGGTTATTCTTCTGTTTCAAAGGCTACAGAGTATTTAATCCTAGATTAAATATATTGATGAATCAACAATGTTCAATTCAAGGAACATTCATTTCCCAAATCTACAAATGGTCCTGACTGGTT